>LR738712.1:887321532-887343779 GCA_902687465.1 Secale cereale | reverse complement strand
CTTCGGGCGCACGGTAGTTTCTGGAACGCTGATTTTTTATATAATTTTTCTGGATTTTTCCTGGCAGTTCTCGTAATGTGAAAACCTGAAATACAAAAACAGCCGAAAACAGAAACTGGCACTGGGGTGCACTGAGTTAATAGGTTAGTCCAAATATGATCAAAAGTGTATGGAAGTGTATAAATATCATAGCAATATCACCCAAAAGAGGCATGGAGCAAGCAGAAATTATAGATACGTTTTGGACGTATCACTGGCCAACACCTCCTAGGCGACCCTTGCGCATGGGCCCCTAGACCCCATGCCTTACCTTTTGTGCTTATTTTCCTTGGATTGATATTGTATACTTGTAGATCTCATGTATGCTATCTTAGTGGATGTGTGATTTTGGTTTGTTGAGTTATTTTTCTCTTGTGTTCTTGTGGTTTCATCCTCTTTTCCCCCTCCAAGTCTAAAAACATCCTCCTCTATGGTTCCACCCTACCTCACCTTAGGACCACCCTCACCCACTCCGGTGTTGTCCCACTACCAAAAATGACCGGATCTAGCCGTCGATTAGAAGCGTGGATCCGTGCCGCCACACACATTCTCGAGCCTATGACCGCAACATAGGTTCCTCCTCTCGTGGTTGCGGTTCCCGCTTCCCCAACCTCCCTCCGCCGCCACTGCAGAGGAAATACCTCTATGTGTGGTAGCGCTCATGGGAGACATGGGTAGCAGAGATAATTGACTGTAAAACACATGAGAAGATTTGGGTTGGATCTTTCCACTCGGTGGTGTAGGCCGCACGGGAATATGACATAATGTCGATGCACCTCCATGGCGCCAACGCATGGTGCAACTTCCCCGATGGCCTGCCACAGTTAGCGCTCGTCGACCTACAGGTGGTCCGCGAGCTCCTTGAGGCAGAGCGAGTTGGCGAGGAGTACAAGGTGGAGCTCTGACGCATATACCGGGAGCGCATCATGGAGGAGCACCAGATACAAATCCGAGGTGACGGAGGTCATAGACCTTTGCTCCAGTGATGGCTCAAGCTCTGACGGCGATGGAGAAGGCAACGGTGGTGCAGACGGAGCAGGGCAGGGTGGTGGTGGTGGGAGCGGGAGCACATGATCGAATCAAACTGGGGGAGGTTGATGAAAAAGAGTGATAGCGAGTAGGGTTTTTTTTTAGTTTTTATGCAATCTAATTTAAATTCCATTTAAGTTATGTCAAATAGTTTATGCAACTGGTTGAATCAAGTTTGATGAAGTTGTTTGAATCAAAATTTCACCGACTTTGTGTGCAGATTTTAAGGATTTAAATTTAGGAGTTCAATTAGAAACAACACTTTTTAAGGGAGCAAATATACTCCTCTTACTCGTACATTTGCTCCTCTAAATTATAGAGGATCGGTTAGAGTTTTTATTTGACCTCTTGTTAGGATATAGTATTAGGTTATATGGTTAGACATGGGATGGGTAAATAAGAAGACACTTGTAACTGATGTTACATGGTAAAATTCGTTGTTCAGCAGCTGGATTACAATATGAGAAGTTGCTAGTTTACAGTTCTGGGAATTGAATGTAGAACGCTTTCTTCTGACAATGTCATTACGAAGTGACAGTTGAGCTCTTAAAAGTGATACGTACAAAATCAAACTTATTTTATTTGTGAAGTTAGTCTTTTAGAACCAATATTATATTAATAGATTTTGTTGTGCACACATCTTAGAAGCCAGCTAAAAAAAAGGCTTATCATCTCCTAAGAATTGAGAATTTGTTGTTTGATGGGGATTGGCTAGCCCTAGAGGTGAGGCGGGAGTTGGCCCCAACGGAGCTGTTGCGGATTAGGAATTTCTCAATTGAGCTGCGGTGCCCGGATATGCGGAGTCGCTGGTGGTTGCAAACACCATGGGTGGAGGATGGCGTGCGGATCGATGTGAAAGCAGGAGTGGAGGAGGCTATATATAGCGGTGTGTGCATGATCAGCAGCAGTGTGCCAGCAATCTAGGGCGAGGCAGGGAAGTTGATCGAGTAAGATTCCACCCCGTACATTATGGCGACAAGATGTCTAAACTTCCCTTCCACACTAAGGGTCAGATTGAGATGTTCCTTGTATTAATCACCACGAAGGTACAATGTCATCTTAAAAACTCTCAAATATTAAAAAAGTTGCTAATACGAGAAAACTTCATTAATTTTTGCTAGTGGCCTTATATAGATGTAAAATATATTTGTTATAGTGGCCTTGTATAAGGGAATGGAGGGAGTACAACACATGTCGGTTTGTGTGTAATTGTAGTAGTAGTGGTAGTTGGGACCAATCAAACTTCTTTACTACTACTCCCTCCTTTCCGGTTTATAAGGCTTATCTCAATTTTTTCATTTTATTAATTTAAGGGGCTCATCTCCATGCATCTTCTATTGAGATTCTGAGACACATTAAATGTTCGCATGCAAGAATTAAATAGGAATCCACCAATGCATGTAATGTTCCTACTCATCTAGTGATCAAGCATACATGTACTACAATTAATCCAAATTAATTCACCAGTTTTATTTGGATAGTTTTGTAAAGTACAAGATATATTCCTCCACTAACCATCTACCTTGGTTGATGAGATTTCAGATTTAAGCCCTATAAACCACAAAGGAGGGAGTACAACACATACAGTAGTATTGGTTTCTTGAGTCAGCTGCAACTACATGCATGCAGCTAGTATATTAGCGCCACATGCGTGCAGAGCTCCACATGTTTGTGTGTAATTGTTGCATGCATCTCTTTACATACAATGTTTGTGTATATTTGGTCTGGAATTCCTAGAAAGTATGTACTCTCTCCGGTTCTTTTTTATTCTACATATATATTTTGTCTAAAGTCAAAGTATCTCTACTTTGACTAAGCTTATAAAAAAATATCAACATTTACAATGCCAAATCAATACTGTTAGATTCGTTATGAAACTTAGTTTCAGAGTACATATATTTGATATTATAGATATTGATATTTTTAATATAAATTTGGGAAAACTTTGGAAAGTTTGACTTGATATAAATCTAATACGCAGAGTAAAAATGACCGGATATATATGTAATACGCAGAGTAAAAATGACTATAAGCAACTACTATCATCCCCATACTAACACGTAAGAAAGTCCTGATAAGAAGAATCCATTAAAAATTAAATTCCATTCCATTAAGATATTTTCTCTACAGAGCAACATCAGGCACTAGGAGCAGGGTATCATATTGTCTCTGCATCATCTGAATGACAATGCTTTTCCAGATCAAAAAAGCTCGCAGTCTCATCCATTTTTCATTAAAATGATCAGCGGTGTCACGATGTAATGAATTCGCAAGAGATGGAGCGCAAGAAGCTGCTCATGACTCTTTGGTTTATTTGGCACGTTCGAAATGGTCTGACCTCTGACACACGGGGAAATTGCTCCACAAAAGGCACAAAATGTTGTGTTCATGTATCAAACAGTTTTCTCTTGGGTACCTAGTGAAGGAGGAGATGATCATGTGATTATCCCGTGCCACATTTTTCTCGAGTAGGTCTCAGCTCATTGCGGATAACATGGATCCGGAGTCCATGTTAAGTTGGCTGGCGATGAGCTGGTTGTTGATCACCTAGACGAGGCTGCCAATCACTTGGATGATGGAAACACACAGTGTGTTGGTCAGCGTGAGAAGCATTGGTTCTTGCAAAGGAATGACAGGGATGTGGACAAATCCGCTAGCTGAAAGAACCTCTTTGTGTCATCTTACTTATTGACCAACCAGTCTATGATGTCACCTATGTTATCAAAGTGCGCATTTGCTTCCAGTTGCCTCTCAATCCTAATCCTAGCTAGTTAGCTACAACAAGCTTGAAGAGACCAAAAGGCCATGACAGTGATCAATAAGCTTGCTATGTTCAAGGTCACCATGTTCAGTCCAATATTTGCGATACCTGATGCATCACTCTAAGAAATATATAGTTGCTCTTTGGTAGTTTTCTAAAAGCAACTCCATCCTTCGTAATTTATAGAGCTGCAATATTTCCCACGTTTCCTTAATGCACACCTACCAATACTTTCTCAAATGTCTATAGTTTGTGTGGTTGGAGGTGATTAAAGCAAGAGAATTTAAATTTAGATGTTTCAAGATACAGAGTCACCAACCTGGAGGTAATTGAAGTGCGCCTTCGCTTTCAATTGCCTCTCATTCCTAGCAAGCTAGCTCCAACATGCATGAGATAAAAAGGCCATGGCAGAACATGACCATCTTCAGTGGGTTCTCTTTTGCTCCATGGTTGCCATGCATGATGCATCACTAAAAAAACTGCTGGTGATTCACATTTCTGGTCAGGCCTCATGGCGGCAAGTAAACATCTTTCCCACTACAAATCTACCAAAATAAAGGATGACTCTGAGATCCGTTTCTGGAAGGACAAGTGGTTGGACAACATCACTCTTCAAGAACAGTATCCCGCCTTGTAACATATTGTACGCATAAGAATGATACGCTTGCTCAAGTTCTCAGCTTATCCCCATCTGATATATCCTTTAGAAGTACGGGATTTGGTTGACCCTCTTGTATCATGAAAAAATCTACTATCCCGTTTGTAGTCGGTTAGCGTAACATGTCATGTTTTGCTGGAATCTAACTACTAATGGGTCCTTCACCATTGAATTTATGTACCCATCGCTTTCACACTCAAAGTTTCCACATGGCATTAATGATCAAATTTGGAAATTGAAGATACCACTAAAAGTCAATATTTTCATGTGATATCTTTGTCGAGTGATTGTACTGACTAAGGACGACCTCGACCGCCATAGATGGTATGGAAGCAATAGGTGTAGTTTTCGTGCTCACAACTAGACAATCAAACACCTTTTATTTCAACATAAGTTTGTGTGTTTGGTTAGTCATGAACATGGCATCTATTTTGTATTCGCCCAAAAGTGTTGCCAATGTATATTATCACTGGCTTGACATAATACCTAATAAGTTTAGTACGATAACAGGGATGTGAGGGTCTTCCTTACTATGGTCGCTTTGGCTATGTAGTAACAGGGCATGTCCTTAGATTTTAGAGGTTGACGGTCCAACACAACAGGGTGGCCTTTTGGAGGGAACCAGGCGGAAAGCTGGCCCCAGGGCCCAGGAAGCCTAACGAAAACCCGGCCCTCGGGGTCGGCCCAGGAGCCTGGATAAGGATTGGGAGATCATCTTGGCATACAAGCCAAGATGGCGGCGGCCTCATATCGTATTGATCTCTGTAAACCCTAGCCCTCGCCATCGATATGAGACATGTCTAGGGAGTAGGTATGCACATATGCTATCGTGGAAATATAATGTCGGTAGCTTATACATCATCTTCACTGTTATCACTTGCATGAGGTACTCGACCATGAGTACAGATTAGAAGCATGGCATAGGATATTACCTCTTCCAGATGGTCCGAACCTGGGTAACCTTGTTGTGTATAATCCCTTCTGGTACTTATGTCTGTGTTCACCACGATACTACGGGTATTGGCATTTCCACGTACTATTAGTTGGTGCACCCGGCAAGGGCTGCGCTAGTCAAAGAATGAATCCAGATAGGATCTCGGTTCATGCCAGATGACTACATGTCATTCCAAATCTTCACTTTCGGCTCTTTCGAGCTCACCATCAAAAACCATGGGCTACTTTGTGACGTCAGGCCACCCTACATCGATGTAATATACTTTAGGAGGCTCAAGTTCCTCTTTGATCGTCGCTGCAAGATCGCGTGCCTCTACACCCCTCCACCACCCTTATCGTGTGGGGTAGCACTGGTCACAACCAACCGCAGGGCCTTCAGCAACCCACTATCCTACTTTATACCATGGCGTCAACATGATCATCCAAGCCGCTGACATGCGCCGGGTTTAGAAACTCACTTGACCCATGGTTTAAGGGATTGCACCATTACCAACAGAGGACCTGCAGTGGTCAGACTCAGGCGGTTGCCTTTGCCCGAACCAATCATTCAACCTATGCTTCCCATCCGGGAAATTTTCCTTGGTTGTAGATCCGATCGTTGAGGGCTTCTGCTTTCCCCGAGTTCTGATAGACGGTGAAAGTTGCGTAAAGATCATCTTCCCCTACACTCTGTCCAAGATGGGGATCTCCCAGTCTCATTTCCGCCCCTTGCCTACTGGCTTCCGCAGTCTCGTACTGTTTGGCAGGTGCACCCCCTCGGATAAGTCGATCGGGAGGTTATCCTTTGGGACGAGGAAAACTTCAGCTCGGAAATAATCTGGTTCAAAGTCGCGTCGTTCAGAACCAGCTACAATGTCATTCTTGGCGCCTACGTCAATTTCATGACGCTATCCTCTTATGCGTACTTCTAGCTCGTGATGCTAGCTCCGAGCAGCATGATAACAATTCATGGCAGCCCCGAGAGAGGGCTCAAAGCAGAAGTCGCGAACGTGACGCTCATTGAGGTCGCACAAACGTCAGTGAAGCTCGACGATATCAAGAGGTTCGCCAATCCGGGTGCAAAAATGCTACTAGTCAAGCCAAGGAAAGAGCTGGCTTTCCGGCCGACAAAGGAGACAAAACATTCCTAGTCCACCCGGAAGACCCGGCCAAGACAGTGATCATCTGGCGAGACCATCATGCCATGCTATTTAACACCTGGAACTATGTAATTGAGAATAGGCCATTTTGCATTGCGTTCAAATTTATAAATAGAAAATTTTGATGCATTCTATCAAGACACTTGGACTACATCATTCTTGATCTAATGTTCTAACAATGAGTTATAAGCTAACCACTCCCTCCATCCGAAAATACTTGTCATCAAAATGGACAAAAATGAATGTATCTAAAACCAAAATACATTTAGATACATCTTCTTTTATTCATTTTGATGACAAGTATTTCCGGACGGAGGGAGTACTTCTTATTGACCTATTTGTTAAAATATCTCCATCAGTTCAGACTTTTGGATGAGTTGGCTGGGGCATGAATTCAATATGGTATTAGAGCCAAGAGGTCTTGAGTTTAAGACCCTGCCAACGCTGTATTAAAAAAGGATACTGGGGCCGACCCGGCCAATGCAGTAATAAAAAAAGAGTACTGCGGCCTACATAAATCCCATGTCTAAAAGCTAAATAAGCCTAGACGTGAGTGAGGGGTGTTAAAATATATTGCCCGCCTCTCTCCATCAGTTCAGACTTTTGGATGAATTGATTGGAGCATAAATTCAACACTCTTATTAGCATATCAAGTTAGATGGCCACTGACGGATAGGCATAAAAAAATACCTTATTCTGATATAGCTGGAGATAGACCCTCCGTCCCGAATTACTTGTCTTAGATTTGTCTAGATACATCCTTATCTTGACAAATACTTTTCCGGTATGTAACCAATAGTGGCATACCTTAACCAATGTATTTATCGATTTTCACTCAAGACTACCATGTTTGCGGCATGAAACGTGGGTTAGCATGTTTTAGCATGGAATTTGACAAGTGAGACCCAAATGTCTGACCTGATGGGGCAAAGAACTAGAATGTGAGACGTTGCGGGTTCATAATTTTGGGACAATAATGCGGAACACTTCCTTGTGACATTTGCATTAGGATGCGATAGACTGAACTCTGAAAAGTCATACACATTTTCAATCTTATTGTACCTGCTCATCTTATGAACCAATATTTTGAATATGTTTTGTTATGTGCTCAAGTTAAGAAACCGAGCTACAAATACAAAACAAAAAACCAAGCTTATGATCTCGCGAGAAATGAGAATTCATCATTCAATGAGATTGGCTTGTCCAACCTAGAGGTAGGCAGGCCCAGCAGTGCTGCTGCGTTGCAGATTAGGAGTTTCTCAACTGGGCTATGGTGCCATGGATATGAGGATCGATGGGGAAGCAGGGGTCGATAAGGCGGCCGGGGACGTGCACATGATTGGCAGTGTGCCCGCAATTAGGCGGGGTTGCAGATTACATCGAGTAAAAGTCAATGAAACCCATGCATTACAATAACAAAAATGCCGCTTCGGAACTTTACTACTACACAAGATTACAACACATGGGTCTGGGAACGTCATGAACCATATGGTCCCTGGATCTTTCGATACTGAAGATGCAGAGATTGTTTATATGTCCATCTGGCTGCAGATTCATCACCTACCAGATGGACATTGTGCTAAGGGGCTGGTTGAGAAACTAATTAAAAATATTAAAATAGTAAGTGTTGGAACCGAGCCCTTGCCCTAGCTGGCCCTAGCTCTACCCAGCTTTGCTACATCTACGGATTTGTTTTACGGAATCGTCGTTACTGATTGAGATGGGTGCATTTAATTGGGGAGGAAGGGGGGCCACCCCTGAAATTCAGGAGAGGATTAGCAGGAGATTGGCTGAGGGGAGTGTCCGTAAGAACTTCTTCCGTAGCTGGTCCGTAAGTGTAGAGTTTTTGTAGCTCTACCTCTACCTCTCTCTGTCTCTCTGCACACTTCTTTCTCTGGCTCGAACCGATGAGGAAGGAGGGAAGAAGAAGGCACAGGACACGGTGGTTTTCCCTGGCGCACGAACGCCCGCCGCGAAAACGGCGTTTTTCCTTGAGCTCGAACTCAACCCACGCTACACACACGAACAGTACATCGTGATTTATAGCCTCTCAGCAACGCAGCGCCCACGAAACCAACTCCAGCGAGCTCCGCGCTCACGTACTCGCCACGGACTGGGCATGGTCACGGACTCGCATCCGACAGCGCGCCCAGCAGCATCGCTCTCGTTGTCTTGCTCTTGCCAGTGTCGATCACCGCGCCCTCCACCGGCGCAATCACGCCCCAAAATCCCGGGGCATCAAGGAGGTGTAGTTGGTCAGCGTCAGTGGCGGGATGGGCAACGACATCGTGCCACCGTCGCCAGCGCCGCGCGGGACAATCAGGCGTTGCCTCTTAAGATGTGAAGTACGGCGCGACTGGCCGCATGCAGAACCTCTTAATGAACCTCATGCTGATTTTGATAGACGGGGTGGAGGTAAAGATGCTGGGTCGGATCATGGTCAGAATGCTGGTGGCACTGATACCGGCAACACGCACTTGTCCCTCGCTGCTACGTACGATATGCCTCTGCTGGCGCCAAACCATTTCCCGCTTTCCACTCACCTGCCTGCAACAGCTTACAAAGTTAGTAGAAAGTTGGGTCATCTATTTTGGAACGGAGGGAGTATATGTTTCCTCTGCTTCCAGTCTTTGTGTCCACAACTGCCAGACTCGTCCACGAGTGTGACATTGACCCGACACATGCTCCCTGACTCCCTCCCATGATGGTGGCTGGATCTTTGACGACCACGAGCACCAGCTCCTGACCGTGAACACCTTCTCCGGCATCCAGGCGGCGCTCTCCGTCAAGCATAGGGATGTAGAGTCTTGCCGGCCATGAAGAAGGGTTGGGTTGGCTACCCGGAGGTCGGCTGGACCACACGGAAGTTGTGCAACAGACAACTCTACGGCCCCAAGCAATACTCGCCGCCCTTCCAAGGTGAGCCCTCCTGTTACAGCACTGACTGAACCACTTCCAAAAAAGTTCAGAGATACTGTACATTATATAATCGCGCATGAGTGCTACTGACTCGAAAGAAAAAGCTATGCTAGCAAGGGGTCAAAACAAGGGTTAACTGTAAATCACTATCACAACATACTCCCTATGTAACTCAGCCAACAACAAACAAATGCAGCATTGTCATGTATAGGTGCTGAATTTTGACAAGCTGCTGGAGCAGGAGGTCTTATTAAACCATAAGGTGCAAATGTAAACGGCAAACATATGCGCAGCAGCACAAGTGGGGAGTTACTACCGAACATAATTTAAGTTGGGCAGAAATACCGAAGATTTCCAGCTCACGCGAACTAGAGCACAGCAACAACAGACTGGATCAAGTCTGCATCCTCCTCTCAGACTGAATGACATCCCAACAAGCTCACTGATAGATAGCAGACAGGGTGCCAAACCACTCTTCTTCAGCCATTCTCCAAGCGCAGAACGCCTTGAACAACATCCTCACTTGCCACCAGCCACCAATGAAAACCAGTACAATTTCTCATTTTCCAAATGATCCAGAACAACGAGGCTCGGTTTTAAGTTTTAACCAGCCATAGGATTTGGACTAGATGGTAGGCTGTAAATAGAAAAGGTAAAACTCTATTGTTCAGTTTTGAGATCACTTGTCCCTAGAAGCGAATGTATCAGCCAATAGGCCATTAAGAAATACCCCCTCCGTCCCAAAATAAGTGTCTCAATCCTAGTTCAATCTTGTTACCGGCAAGTCTCTTTACTCGTTCCGTAATATATCATCCCGTGACTAACTCATTAGTCATTTGCTTGCAAGGCTTGTTATGATATGTATTACCGAGAGGGCCCAGAGATACCTCTCCGATACTCAGAGTGACTGTTAGATAATAACGAGATAAACGAGATACGAGAGACACGAATTTAACGTGGAAACCCTTGCGGGAGAAAACCACGGACGCACGAAGGCGCAAACGACAGGCAGTCTTAGGTGCGACTACATAGGGTATATATTGAGGGCAATACATAAGAGTCCTTGGAGGACAAGTAAACGAGTTGTACTCGTACACGTCGACGTCAACGGAAAGGCCCACACCTGTTGTACTACGTCTAGTCCAACATGGTATAATTTGGATCATAATTTAACAATCTCCACCTTGAGCCAAATTCCCTCCAGTAGTCGAAGAAAGTGAATAACTCCATCCAAATCAGCATAAACACCTTGTGCGTCAAAGTCCATAGGACTAGTGAGAAATACCAACTAAGCCTGAGCAAAGCTCAAACTTATTGGTCGGAACTGGCTTTGTCATCATATCAGCAGGATTATCATGAGTACTTATCTTGCATACCTTCAAATCACCTTCAGCAACAACATCTCGAACATAGTGAAATCTGACATCAATGTGCTTCGTTCTCTCATGATACATTGGATTCTTTGTAAGATATATAGCACTTTGACTGTCACTAAATACGGTAGGGCAAGATGAATCTCCACAAAGCTCAATATAGAAACCTCTCAACCAGATAGCTTCTTTGCATGCCTCAGAAATAGCCATATACTCGGCATCAGTAGTGGAACAAGCCACAATAGACTGCAAAGTTGCTCTCCAACTCACAGCACAACCACCAATGGTGAAAACATAACCTGTGAGTGATCTTCTCTTATCCAAATCACCAGCAAAATCAGAATCAACAAAACCAACAAGTCCATCTCTAGTTTTCCCAAACTGTAAACAAGCATTAGAAGTACCTCGCAGGTATTTGAAAATCCACTGAACTGCTTTCCAATGCTCTTTTCCAGGATTAGCCATGTATCTACTGACAACACTCAATGCATATGATAAATCCGGACGGGAACAAACCATGGCATACATAAGTGAACCAACTGCACTCGAATAGGGAACTCTAGACATGTACTCAATATCTGCATCTGACTTAGGACATAAAGCTGATGATAATTTGAAGTGTGCAGCTAACGGAGTACTTACTGGCTTGGCATTATGCATATTAAAACGACGAAGAACTTTATCAATATATCCCTTCTGACTTAGATATACTTTTCCAGATGGTCTATCTCTGGATATTTCCATGCCAAGAATTTTCTTTGCTGCACCCAAATCCTTCATCTCAAATTCATTACTCAATTGCTTCTTTAGTTCATCAACATCTGACATACTGTTTGCAGCAATAAGCATATCATCAACATAAAGGAGCAAATAAATAGTTGAACCATTGACAGTTTTCAAATAAACACAACTATCATAATTAGACCTTTTGAAACCTTGAGAGAGCATAAAGGTGTCAAATCTCTTGTACCACTGTCTAGGGGATTGCTTCAATCCATAAAGAGATTTCTTTAACTTGCGGACAAGCTTTTCTTTTCCAGGAATAACAAAACCTTCAGGTTGTTCCATATAAATATCCTCTTCTAATTATCCATGTAAGAATGCAGTTTTAACATCCAATTGTTCAAGCTCAAAATCATTCATGGCAACAATACTAAGTAAAGTGCGAATAGAGCTATGCTTCACAACAGGAGAAAAGACTTCGTTATAGTCAATACCTGGAATCTGACTGTAACCTTTAGCAACTAACCTTGCTTTATATCTTGTCTCATCATTAGGAGAAACACCTTCTTTCCTCTTGAAAACCCACTTGCAACGAATAGGTTTCTTCTCTCTAGGCAATTTTACTAAATCCCAAGTGCCATTCTTTTCAAGTGATTCCATCTCATCATGCATAACAGTCATCCACTTATTACTATCACCAGAAATAATAGCCTCGGAATATGAAGAAGGCTCGGCATTACCTTCAATTTCCTTTGCAACAGATAAAGCAAAAGAAACAATATTGCACTCTTCAATTAACCTTTTAGGTTTATCAATACCCCGCCTAACTCTGTCACGTGCAAGATTCCAATCGGGTGGAATAATAGGCTGATTTGGAGTGGGAGTGACATGTTCATCGTCAACGACGGGATCATCATGTGCATCAACATTTTCATTACCAGACGTGTCACCTGAATCAATAACATTCTCCACCTGAACAGTAGGATGCTGAATAGTAGCCTGCTGTTCACTCTCAACGGGAACATTAGTAAATGAAACATCATGTAACATAGCAGATTCATTAAAGATAACGTTTCTGCTAATAACAACCTTCTGGGTTTCAGGATTCCACAATTTAAAACCTTTAACACCAGACTTATAACCAAGAAAGATGCACTTAACAGCCCGAGGCTCCAATTTTCCATTATCAACATGAGCATAAGCAGTGCAACCAAAAACTCTCAACTGTGAATAATCAGCAGGTGAACCAGACCATACGACAATTGGAGTTTTCTTATTAAGAGCAATAGATGGTGAACGGTTAATGAGATAACAAGCAGTGGAAGCGGCCTCAGCCCAAAAATGCTTATGCAAACCTGCATTGGACAACATGCAACGGGCTCTGGAAATAATGGTCCTGTTCACACGCTCAGCAACACCGTTTTGTTGAGGAGTATAAGGAACGGTGTAGTGTCTGACAATGCCTTCAGACTTGCAATCATTCTTAAATTGCTTAGAACAGAATTCCATACCATTATCAGTGCGAAGTATTTTTACCTTCTTTTCAGTTTGTCTCTCAATCATAATCTTCCACTCCTTAAATGCTGAGAATGCTTGCCATTTATGCTTCAAGAAATAAGGCCAAACTTTTCTTGAATAATCATCAATTATAGTCAGCATGTAACTAGCACCACCTAATGACTTCTTGCGAGATGGTCCCCATAAATCAGAATGCACATAATCAAGAATACCTTCAGTTGTATGAGTCGAAGTATTGAATTTCACCCTCTTGTGCTTGCCGAAGATACAATGCTCACAAAATTTCAATTTTCCAGATTCGTATCCTTTCAGGAGACCTCTCTTATTTAACTCTGCCAAACCAAGTTCACTCATATGTCCAAGACGCATATGCCAAAGGTTAGCAGCATCACAATCAGAATTCTTTGAAATAACTGGAGTAGCGTTACCTGAAATGGTAGAACCTCGAAGGTAGTAAAGACCATTGGTCGAACTTAAGTCACCTTTCATCACAATAAGGGAACCTCTGGTGACCTTCAAAACACTATCTCCACTTGAATACTTGTACCCCTTTGCATCAAGGGCACTCACAGAGATAAGATTTCTCTTCATCTTCGGAATATACCGAACATCTGTCAAAGTTCTGATTGTGCCATCAAACATCTTGATTCGAACGGAACCTATGCCTTCAATCTTGCATGGTGAATAATCAAAACCCAAAACGGAACCAGCAGCAGTAGTGGAATCAAAAGTAGTAAACCAATCTCTATGCGGGCACATATGAAAAGTACATGCAGTGTCAAGTACCCACTCATCATTGGTCTCAGCACATCCAGCAGTAACGACAAGAGCATCATCGGAACTATCATCACGAGCAACATTAGCAGAATTTTCACCTTGTTTGTTACCTTTCCTCTTTTCCTTGTTCTGCAACTTGAAACACTCGGAGATGTCATGCCCGTCTCTCTTGCAATATCTGCAATACTTCTTGTCTCTGGATTGCGACCGACCCCTGTGGCCGTTCTTACTTTTGCCTCTGTTTCCATTATTGAAGTTCTTCTCCTTTGTCCTGCCACGAACAGATAATCCCTCGGCTTGGGATGAACTCGAACCATCATGAGGCACCATTAATTTCATCTTCTCCTTAGAGTTCAAAGCTTCATAAACTTCATTAAGTGTGAGAGTATCACGACTATATAATATGGTGTCTCTAAAATTGGTATAAGAACTTGGCAGTGAACAAAGTAGCATTAAAGCAGTATCTTCCTCTTCATACTTAACCTCCATTGCAGCTAGATCGGATATGATCTCTCTAAATTCAGAAATATGATTCAAAACATTACCTCCCTCGGGTAACCTGTGCAGGAATAATTTTTGCTTCAGATGCATCTTGCTGATAAGATCTTTTGTCATGCAAATGCTATCCAGCTTTAACCAGAGAGCGGCGGCAGTTTTCTCGCTCAAAACTTCCTGCAAAAATATTATTATGCAAATGGAGTTGAATTTGTGACAAAACCTTACGATCCCTTCTTTTCTCATCAGCAGTCCAGTCCTGAATTCGGTCCTTTCCAAAACTATCCAGTGCATCATCATAGTCGGCCTGTGCCAACAACGCCCGCATCTTGACTTGCCATAGGGTAAACCTTGTGTCACGATCCAGCAGCGGAAGATCGTACTTCATGTAAGCCATGAGTAGATAAAACTGTGTACACAAAGTAGTACAAGTCGAAAGAATATATTCTTGACAGAATAAATTTGCGGGACAAAGAACCAGAGAGATAGCACCTGATAGTGGTACTGGACAATGGACGAAGCAAAGAAAGTTGAAAATCTGTAATTAGCACTGGCCTTTGTCACGTACTAGTGCAACTAGTACTGACTTTAGGCAACGATGGAGAGCAGCCTCGATACTTGAGCCAGTACGTACAGCGGCGGCTCGGCGGATTCTGTACGTGGACTTGGAGCTTGTACGTGAAGGCGTTGAGAAGCAGCACACAGCAGCGTAGTAGCACGGGGCTTCAGCGTATATACGCGGCAGCAGCGGCTACTTGCGGCTTGAACCGATCGCGCGGCGGACGACACGCCACGGACGTCTGCTCGATTAGGAACCGGATCAGCAGCAGAATACTTGTCGGTCTCGGCTGCAGGGAAAACCGATCCGCCGCGGATCGCGAGACGTGTGCGGCGGCGCACACCAAACCCTAATATCTCGATCTCAAAACTCGTATATACGAACCTCAGCTCTGTATACCACTTGTTAGATAATAACGAGATAAACGAGATACGAGAGACACGGATTTAACGTGAAAACCCTTGCGGGAGAAAACCACGGACGCACGAAGGCGCAAACGACAGGCAGTCTTAGGTGCGACTACATGGGGTATATATTGAGGGCAATACATAAGAGTCCTTGGAGGACAAGTAAACGAGTTGTACTCGTACACGTCGACGTCAATGGAAAGGCCCACACCTGTTGTACTACGTCTAGTCCAACATGGTTTAATTTGGATCACAATTTAACAGTGACAAATCATATTCTCGATCTATGCCAACCCAACAAACACCTTCGAAGATACCTGTACATTCCAATCGCGATATATAGGAGAAGGAGTAGGGTATTGCCTCTTCTCGCGGGCCCAAACATGGGTACACTCTACGCATGTTTCCCCTCCAACCTAATCACTACGAGAGGATACTCTACCGCAATATCTTCGGGAATGTATCTTGACAAATTAAATTTCACCATATATTTAATGATATTATTTGAGAAAATAGCATGCTATAGCTTTTTGACAAATATCTCGCTATATAAATCAGTGTAAAATGTCTCGCTAATCTTATGTTATCGCACGAAATAGCACGCTAATAACGTATTTTAAGAGTGATGCTATTTTCCTCTAACACGTTTTTTTTTCATTATATGTTCCTCGATAAACTTATTCAAACTTTACAAAGATTACAACTTAAAATAAAACTATATGTATTACAACATAAAGATCTTATCAAACTGGATACAAGCGTCTGCACTTCACGTCAAATTTGGAGCGAACTCACAAAAGGCTAGACACATTTCATGACTATCGGTTGTCATGGGCCACACGGCGGACGTGAACACCCAGGTCCTGGATTTGTCTCTGGGCAATCCATTGGAACGCCATTGGGGTCATAGGTGCCTGCAAGGACAGAAAAACAAAAAATACGTGCATCATTGGTACGTACTTCATTCGTCTCTACGATCGATCTTGATCTGCATCGTGACAGCAAATTTGATATTTTCTTCGCGTCAATTTTTTTTTGATATTTTCTTACAAGTAGGGCCAACTATAACATTACGTTCACAGAATATTCTCTTCCACGGTGGAATTTTTATACTGTATACTTGAAGCATTTTTCATCGAGTTTGGATTGCTAAACTTAGCTCCCCTAATTTGTACTCTTTTTCTGCTCCCATTCATTCCTCTAAACTTTAGCTCCCTAAATTCTCCCCCACGCAGTGACAAGTAGGGTCCCTAAACCACCGAAATCTTTCCCCACCAGGGTTTTGTCCTTTCCTTGCAAGTCTAACCACGACCTCGGTGGCCTCTCCTGATTCCACTCTACTCCCTTCTGGGACTGCCTCGAGGATGAACTCGCCGATGGCTTGGAGTACGAAAAGAACATTTAAGTCGCCAACACCGATGACATCGGCATCGCTTACATCCTTGTTGAACTGGCGGACGACCAAGAGGAGGAAGCAGAGGAGGTGTGGCCGACATGCTCGTCTTCCTTGGCAAGTAGGGCATCTTGGGCGTGATGGGAGTGTTACTTGTGCCGCGGACACGACATGGATCATATGTGTGATAGAGCGCCCAAGTGAGGTATTGGTGCCCATATCCATGGAGCGAAGCCACCCGTGAGTTAAGGAAAGGTGAGGGGGAGGTCGGCAGGCGTGCGTGGGATCATGGCAGGTAGTGAGGATGTCCATAGTGCTTCTTTGGAGAAGTGAGGCGGAAGTTGGCAAGTAATAATTTAACCTGCCAAAATTTTCTTTCTGGGAAGGGTTTGAGGATCTCCTCAAATTTGAGGTCGATAGATTGGGCCGGAGGTTAACTTCTCAAATTTTAGGGAGCTACACTTTTGACAGGAAGGAATAGGTGGTGTTAACTCCTTATAAATCACCCAGAAAAATCCCATATAAACCTGCTTTTGGCGGTCAAATTTTTTGGGGCAAGGACTAGAAGTGCACTTAGAACCAACCATAAACACATGCTTCTGAATCCATTGTCCAATTAATACATTTTTATGGTTTATTAATTACATGTGCAATATCTAAATAGTGCACCCCCACTAGTTCTATTATCTTAATATTCATACATGCCACCTCATCAATGGCTGACCACAACATGCATGAGATTTATTTTTTCATTATTATTTGACCTTGGTATTTCTATTTCTCTCAACATGCACACATCCTACCTCTCCATAAACCTAAGCTTCAGGTCAGATACAACCAAATATCATTAAAGTATACTGCAACTAATTCTTGCAGCAATGTGTGAGGTATCATCTACTTATATGTGAAGTTACGCTGATTTTGTAGCTCCATTACAAAAAATGGATACCAGAGAATCACGTCACACCAAGAATCCAGTGTAATGTGGGGAATGATGAAGGATATCTTCAAGCGAGCAGACTAAGGCATAGCCTAGTGGTGGGAAGGGTTGATGCCTTCCCGTACTTCCAATTTGGGTTTATTGCACCAATTATACTGTAGGGGTTCCCTTATAGTCTTTGTCAAAAAAATATCTCTTGTGATTCATCCTTATTTTGTTTTTAATATTTTCAGCTTTTGGATACTTCTGTCCAATTTTTTTTACATTAGATCCATCCATGATAAGTTGTCAAATCTGAGCCAGCTACCATTTGTTGGCTTCTTTTAGTTTCCCTTTTGTTTCGGAGTTTGTAACATACTTGATTTCCCTAATGAAGAGATGAGTTGGATGCCCTTTTATTTAAAGGGAAAAAATAGAGTGAATTGGACTTTTCACCTCTGGATTTGTATATTTGCGATAATGTTACCTCGTATAAGTTTTTCTGCCACATTTTACCTGGAAGTTGTTACACTCTGTCAAGTGTTATCCCATTTAACAAATTTCGTCCAATTTTGACCAAGTAGCCCCCCTCCCCCCCTCTGTCAGGCCGACATGGGTACTGACTTGGATGCGAACTCAAAATTCCAGCAAGGTATGACTAGACCATCATCCTCGCCAACTAGCATAACCCGCAAAAAACCCAAGTATACATATTTGGTGGTGTGATCATGTCAAACCCACGCCATGAGCGAACAAGCTGTGGGCTGGGGATGAATAGAGAACCACAAGGAGGAGGAGCGAAGTGTCAACAAGTCTAGCCTGAACGATTGCCAAATTCATAACATGGGCAGGGTTGCAAGTCGGGCAGACGGGAATGCATGTCAAGTTACGCAGGTAGGAAGGATCCTCTCAATTGGTTCACGTCACAATTAGGGCTTGTTCTTTAGGGGCTTATGGTCGGCCATGGAAATAAGTTGCCCCCTCACCAGCTTATTCTAGAAGTCCAACCTAAGATTTTATTTTTGAAGCCTGCTAAAATAAAACTTAGGTTGGACTTCTAGAATAAGATGGGTGAGAGGGAAGCTTCTTTCCACTGCTAGCCATAAGCCATATGCCTCCAAGTTGGAGTATGTGCCATCAGCCATGTTGGTCTCACAAGTGAACCCAGGCAATCAAAGTTAAAACAAATTGTTAAATTTTGCTCCACTTGACACAGTCTAACAACTCCATGGTAAAATGTGACTGAAAAAGCTTAAATAAGGTATATACTGTCGCAAATACACAAACAAGAGGTAAAAGGTGGAATGCAACCCACAAAAGAAAAGAAAAATCTAAGTATTATTGTGAATTCACTCACGAAAATATAATTGAGGGGTATATTACTTACAACCACGACGAACTAGGGTGCCGGATGTTAGAATGAAGATCAAATGGATCACCAGCAGTATGGTTGGTAGAAAATATAGTCTCGTCATCATGGCCTGAGTGCTTGTTTGTGCCGACGAGATGAAATACTTGTGCCACTTATATAGATAGGTAGAGGGTTCAAAGACTAACCTTGGACTTGCAAGTCTGGCAAGCTAGCTGTCTCCTTCCAAGGAAAAAAACAATAGAGTTAATTAGAGGGGATATGTCGTGAAAATGGTTAAATGCACACGTTTGAATGAAGATGGAGGCAAATTGTTTGAGATGGTGTCTTAAGTTTAGAGCATCTCTAGAAGACCCCTTAAAAGCCAATCCTTAAAAATACGTTTAAAGGGCCCTTTAAATCGTTTTTGCTGTGCGAAAGTGGGCTGAAAAGAACAGATACCGTATTACGTACTGTATCCGAAAGGATACAACAAGCAATCGTCCCGCTCCAGCCATGCTCCCCCTAGCCGCCACCTGCCCCACCCGTTGAAAATAAAAGTTGCCCTTTTCCGGTTCACACAAGTATAACATTTGGTCCTTATCATCCTCATTTTCCGGTTCACACAAGTGATGTACGCAGCTAAAGTACAAAATATATTCAGTGCCTGACTTTTCTATACTTTTATACAAGAAGAATTATTCCCTGCATTTTCACATTATTTTTGCAACTCTCAAGAACTTATAGCCAGTTGTATATTGACTGGGCCTGGAAACATCCCATGAATAATCCCTGAATTCCAAGCCTGCTGGAAATATCTAATTTCCAGCTAACACAACAGGTCGGGAAGAATATTCTGAACTTGATTGTAGGGCCCCAAGGAATTTACCATAATAATTTTGCACTACTTTCCGTTGATATTTCATGGGAAAAACCGAACTTGAGCTCTGACTACCCGTGCAGAGTTTCTTCTGAAAGTTCCATGCACGTTCTTTGTTTCTCTACTTTTCTCCTCTCGAAAGTCCCACAAAAGGTACATTTTTTTCCACAACTTAGCATTCACACATCTCATTCGAGCATTTTATGTGGTGTTTGTTTTCTTGAGGATTTAACAAAGTTATAACGCTGCACTGTGGCGTTTACACTATTCCTATGTTTGAACAATCGCCGATAAAGATGGCCGAACATTTTTTTTGGCGGTGCTATAGTGTGTGCGCATGTCCCTGGTGTACAAAGTATGAATAGTGCTGGTCATAAAATGCTTGAATGGGATGTTTGCATGTCCGTGGTGCCGAAGTATTCAGGAAATTCACCAAGAGAATTTTGAACTACTTATGGTAGATATTTCACCGGAACACTTTTGCTTTCGTACAACCTTCCTAAACACATCAACGGAGGAGATGTCTCCATACCCTCTCATAACCTTCTCATAAAGGGTAGAATGGTCTTTTCTTAAAATACGTCATCAGCATCAAGCGCATTGCGCGTACCACCTGATCCTATTCAGCGCACACCACCCTCCCCTCCGCTCCGGTCCTGACCCATTTACTATTTTTTTTAAATTCACCAATTTTATTTTATTTTAAAAAAAAATACCAATTTAAAAATTCACCGGAACACTTCTGCTTTCATTTTATTTTACTTTTTAAAAAACTCACCAATTTTATTATATAATCATCAATTTTCCCAAATTCATGGACACTTAAAAGTCGTGAACATTTTCTTAAAATTTTGAATATTTTTTCCAAATCCATAAATTTTTTTCCGAATGCATGAACTTAGTTTCAAATGCATGAATTCTCTTCAAATCCATGATTTATTTTCAACTTTTTATCAAAATCGGTGAACTTTTTAAAAGCCAAGAACTTATCTTCAAATTTGATAAAAATTAAAATTCACAACCTTTTTAAAAAATGATGATTCTTGTAGTGATTTTATTAAAAATTCTGCGATATTTTAGAAATCCTTGAACATTATTTTCAAAATGATAGAAAATTTTCAAACCCCGAATGCTTGGGCCGGCCCATCAGCCGATCAATGGGAGCGATGTGGTCGCTTAGCTGGGCCGATGCCTAAGCGTTTTTTTATTCATTTTTCTCCTTCTTGAATTTTATCATTTTTTGAAACAATTCAAAATTTTGGAATTTTCTGGATCACCCAAAGAATAAATCCATAAACTTCAAAAAATGTCCCCTTTTTACAGATTGTTTGTTCATAAATTTAAGAAATGTTGTGTTTTAATAAAGTTGATAAATTTCTTAAGTATGTGGTTTGCAATTTTCATTCAAAATTTTAAATATTTGAACTTAGGAATTTATTAACAATTTTGGAAAAACTTTTTGGGTTTGCTAATTTTTTATAAATAATTTGGAATTAAAAAGTTGTTCATAAATTCAAGATGGTTAGGAAATAAGAAAATGTCCATGTTGATGTATTATGATAGAATTGCAAATAACTAAAAAAAACGAATTTAGAAAAGCTGCATGCTCTTGGACGAACCCTTCTAGCCTACTCAAAAACTCTCCATTGAACATGGCCTATTTTTGGACATGCATGAAATAAACCCAACTTTTTCAAGCAAGTGAGCATGCTCATGGTAGGCATCCGTGCCAAGTTTAAACGAATTCTGACACCGTATGCAAGTTGTATCACGTCCGGCCATTTGTCGGGCTTTTTTCACCGAGAAAAGTCTACAAAATGTAAACATTTTGAAAACCCAAACAACTTAGCATGGTGCCTCGAATTAGTGATACACGGGTATAATAAATGTGAGGCCAATTCAAGGATGTCGAGAAACTTGGTCTAGTTTTGGATTATTTTTTTAAATGACCCCAACTTTTGCCAGTAGGTGGGCATGCTCATGGTAGTCATGCATGACAGGATTCAATGAATTCTGACACCGGATGCATGTTGCATCACGTCCAGCTATTTATCGGCCGTTTTACACCTAGAAAACTAAAACAACTTGCCATGGTTAGTAGAATAAGCTCATGGAAAAAAATTGAGGTCATTTGACTAATGTTGAAAAAACACGCTCTCAAACGGACCCTTGTGATATCTCTTTTCGCAGTATTTTTTTTCTACATAAAACAGACGGATATGACTTCATGGGACAGCACAGGCGCTCGAGAACTAATGCAGAGAGCCTTGTATATGGTGCCTCCATATGGAATATACGTTGTGAAAGGTCCATATTGCTCTTTATATGTTTAGGGGGGGGGGGGGGGGGGGGGGGG
>LR738712.1:887288712-887321391 GCA_902687465.1 Secale cereale | reverse complement strand
AGGGGTTGTACCAAAGTGGGACTCTTCACGGGAGAAACAAAACTCTAGTTCTGACCACGTGCAAAGTTTATTTTGACGGTTTTGATCCAAGTCCTCTCTCTCTTCTATTCTCTAGAAGTTAACGAGGAATATAATCCAGAAAAACATGTAAAGAATTCCAGTGCCTGATTTCTTTTACTTTTATACAAGAAGAATTATTTCCTGCATTTTCACATTATTTTTGCAACTCTCAGGACTTATAGCCAGTTGTATATTGACTGGGC
The DNA here is from genome assembly GCA_902687465.1 of Secale cereale. Taxonomy (NCBI): domain Eukaryota; kingdom Viridiplantae; phylum Streptophyta; class Magnoliopsida; order Poales; family Poaceae; genus Secale; species Secale cereale. Next base: position 887,321,128 of record LR738712.1, on the reverse strand, counting down.
CTGCAAACATCCCATGAATAATCCCTGAATTCCAAGCCTGCTGGAAATATCAAATTTCCATCTAACACAACAGGTCGGCAAGAATATTCTGAACTTGATTGTAGGGCACACCAAGGAATTTACCATAATAATTTTGAACTACTTCCGTTGATATTTCACGGGAGAACCCCAACTTGAGCTCTGACCACCCGTGCAGAGTTTCTTCTGAAAGTTTCCATCCACGTTCATTGTTCCTCTACTTTTCTCTTCTGGAAGAGGCATAATCCCACAAAAAGTATATTCTTTCCACAACTTAGCATTCACACATCTCATTCGAGCATTTTATGTGGTGTTTGTTTTCTTGAGGATTTAACAAAGTTATAACTGTAGTGTTTATACTATTCCTATGTTTGAACAATCGCCGATAAAGATGGCCGATCTTTTTTTGGCAGTGCTATAGTGTGTCGCATGTCCCTGGTGTACAAGTATGAATAATGATGGTCATAAAATGCTTGAATGGGATGTTTGGATGTCCGGGGTGTAATAGTATTCAGGAAATTTAACAAGAGAATTTTGAATTACTTTTGATAGATATTTCACGGAAAAAACCAAACATGAGTTCTCACCTTGTGCAAAGTTTAGTCTTCTCTCTCTCTCTCTCTCTCTCTCTCTCTCTCTATATATATATATATATATATATATATATATATATATATATATATATATATATATATATATATATATATATATATATATACAAAAGATGCACTAACGGGTTATATATATAGGTAAAATATTTGGAGCACCTAGGTGCCTGGGCACCTTGTTCGGGTATATATATAGGTAAAATATTTGGGGCACCTAGGTGCCTGGGCACCTTGTTCGGGTCCAACCCGTTAGTGCATCTTTTGATTTGTATCCTTTTATTTGCATGCAACACTTTCCATGTATAAAATAGCAGGACATAATTAACATTATCTAACTCAATACCTTCCTTTTATTGCTTTCATCTCTCATACCTTTTCATGCCGAAGTTTTAGATCGCATATTTGCGACTATATACAGAAAAATGTATCGTTCCAATATATTTGTGTGGATGTATATTTATAAATCAATTGGGTATCATACCCAAAAAATTGTAACTAAGTACTAAAAAAATAAATAGGTATGATACCTACGTATTTTGAGGGTATGTACAAATGCATTTCACCTTGAGGTATGTAGTTGTTGAGAAATATGATGAGTATGCACATACCTATATATATTCTCTAAAACTTAACGAGGCATATAATCCAAAAAAAAAAAACGTGTCCCCTGATCAATATCCAACCATCTCAGTCGAGCATTTTACGTGTGGTGTTTGTTTTCCACAAGTCGCCAATCACACATAAAGATGGCATTTTTCTTTTCTTTCCATTTTCCAGTTTGCAACAGGTGTGGCAAGAATATTCTGAACTTGATTTTATGCCACCCGAGAAGGGGAACTTGAAAAGGTCATATAAACTTCATAGAATTGGCCAAATGCATCACTACTTACCTACATACTCCCTCCGTCCCAAAATAAGTGAAGTGGCCTTCGAATTTGAACTAAAACTACTTCACTTATTTTGGGTCCCACAGAGTATTTTCTAAGTCCTTGTCTCAATAATAAGATTTTTAATTTGTCAAAAAGGACCAGATCCATTATGAAGTTTCATCACAATACAAAGCAACCCAAACATATTAAAAATTACATCAAGGTCGCTGGACCACCGAACAACTGCTAATAAAGGTCGTTGGACCATAAGGACCAACATCCTAGGGCCGTACTCATCGCCATTTAACCCTTGAACTGACATGAAGTGACCGACACCAAAACTCGCTTTCGGGCACACACTATGAGAAATAACAACATTGTCGCCCGAAGGAGCCGCGAGAATCTATGTTGGAGCTTCGTCATTCCCGTCCAAACAGACGGGCTTGGGGAGGATCGAACCCCCATAAGACTAACTCAAAGGTGAAGCCCCATTGTACGTTCGAGCCTTGTCGCTGCAAGGAAAAAACCTAATCCTAAACTACTAGCCAGAGCGGACATCGCTTGGAGGAACGATAGACAGAGGGTAGGAGAATCCACTCAAAGTCGTTGATGGAACCCGAAGGGGATGAGTAGCCCCAGCTGACGAGTCAGCAAGAGGAAAATAACCTCAATAAGACCTGGAGTCTGGCAACCTTCGGGTGCCGTTGTGCCATGCATTAGGCTAGCCGTAATGGAGAGTATCATACACCAATATCATGCATACGATACTAGTGTATGATATAACTTCCGTAATGCATAGTATCATAAGTTAGTATCGTAGGTTGCCTTTTTAATTGTCATGCATGACACAAAGTAGTACAACATTTAATGTGCTACATTATCATGATATGATACTACATACTCTCTTTCCTCATTTAACTGTGTGACATATCATTCAACAAATCTAGTTGGCATCCATGATACTGCTTATGATACTCCCCTTATGACCAGCCTTAGTAGCATTTCGCGAATGGAGTCATTATGATTGATAACTATTGGTGAATACTTAAAGCGTGCAGGTGCATCTTCGAACACTAATAAAGATAAGTTCTTTGAGTATCTACAGCCGGGAACTCCAAACCCGCCTTAGACGGCCCGGGCACTTACTGGTGAAAATAAATGACCCACCCAGCTGACTCAAACCGACCTCAAATGCCTGGGTTGTCCGACGCCCCTCATATTCAGCCCAAATATAGGACGAACATGGGGCGATCTGGGCGTGTCTGTCACGTCAGCCCAGGCCACCCCGACCCAACTCGGTGCCCACAAAACTCCAAGTCGAGAACCCTAACACAGTTCACTCCGCTCTTGGTCTGTCTCTTCTACCCCCTACTCTGATTCTTATACACTCCGATGACTCCGGCGACCATGTCAAGTGCCGGCAATTGCTCCGACGTCGCGGGACAGCTCCGGATCTGCCCCATCGTTGCTCCCATGTTGCCGCAGCGCAAACAACGAAGCTAGCCCCTCCCCGCCTATGCACAGCTCCGCGAGGGCTGCACAGTATGCGCCGGCCCCATGCCATCCCCTACCCCCGCCGGCCGTTGCTCTGCGAGGGCAGCGATGGGTGCTAGTGCCCGACCCGCCGGATGCGCATGCTGAAATTGGAAGCGCGCGCCGCGTGCCATGAGAGGCAGTGGGCAAGGGAGAGGGATGTGGTGAAGTAGTCCTCGGGCCGCCGTCGCGGGTTACCGGAGGAGCCCGAAGAGGACGAGCGGCTGCTCGCTTGGGTCTACCACCGGTCGCTGACGACGGCAGTGGCGAACGCTCCCCACCTAAGGAGGAAGAACACGAAGGAACTCCGGCTTGCCATTGAGCAGTCAGAGCGCCAGGCGGTAGAGGCAGCAGAGGAGGCGGCTCAGGTGGCCAAGATGAAACGGCAGCAGAACATGGCCGTCCGCTGGATGAAGGGGTTCATCGTCCTTTTTCGACTCCTTGTCCTCCTCCTCCGACGGCTCCACCTTCTCCTCCAACGACCAAGATCCATCACCAGCCATGGACGCCTACATCTGCGCCGGCAACCGGAAGGACAATGGCCCGGTGAGGAAGTGGTGAAAACGTCCTTTGTTTATTATTATTATCTCTTTTTTAGTTTTTTAAGTTAAGAACTTATCCGGCGATGAACTGTGGTTATCTTTTGAACGATGTAAAGTGGGTTTATGTGCATTTTGTTGTCTGTTTTTCCTGTCAAAAGTATGAATAGTGCTGGTCAAAAAATGCTTGAATGGGATGTTTGCATGACCGTGGTGTCGAAGTATTCATGAAATTTACCAATAGAATTTTGAACTACTTTTGGTAGATATTTCACCGGAACACTTCTACTTTCGTACAACCTCCCTAAACACATCAACGAAGTAGATGTCTCCATACCCTCTCATAACCCTCTCATAATAAAGGGTAGACTGGTCTTTTCTAAAAATACGTCATCAGCATCAAGCGCATTGTGTACGTACCACCTGATCCTATTCAGCGCACACCACCCTCCCCTCCACTCCAGTCCTGACCCATTTTCTATTTTTTTCCTATTAAACCTAGAAAAATGTGCGGTGATGTGATTCAAACTAGTGACCTCACACATAAGTTCAACTGTATTAACCAAATGGGACAATAGACCACATAGGATTAGTTTACTTCATTTTCCTTCTTCAAATCAACGGTAAAAACACACGACTTTCTTATTTAGTATTTTTGTTTTTGTTAGGGCCATTTTTTCTTCTGTTTTTATTTTATTTTTCTCTATATTTTTTCATTTTATTTTACTTTTCTTAAATTCACCAATTTTATTATATAATCATCAATTTTCCCAAATTCATGGACCATTAAAAGTCGTGAACATTTTCTTAAAATTTTGAATATTTTTTCCAAATCCATAAACTTTTTTCCGAATGCGTGAACTTAGTTTCAAATGCATGAATTCTCTTCAAATCCATGATATTTTTTCAACTTTTTTATCAAAACCGCTGAACTTTTTAAGAGTCATGAACTTATCTTCAAATTCGATAAAAACTAAAATTCACAACCTTTTTAAAAAATGATTATTATTTTAGTGATTTTATTAAAAATCTGCGATTTTTTAGAAATCCATGAACATTGTTTTTCAAAATGATAGAAAATTTTCAAACCCCGAATTCTTGGGCCAGCACATCAGCCGATCAATGGGAGCGATGTCGTCGCCTAGCTGGGCCGATGCCTAAGCGTTTTTTTTTTGTTGATTCATTTTTCTCCCTCTTGAAATTTATCATTTTTTCGAAACAATTCAAAAATTGGGAATTTTTCCGGAACACCGCAAAAAAATCCGTAAACTTCAAAAAATGTCCCATTTTTACAGATTGATTGTTCATAAATTTAAGAATGTTTGTGTTTTAATAAAGTTGATAATTTTCTTAAGTATGTGGTTTGCAATTTTAACTCAAACTTTTAAATATTTGATCTTAGGAATTTATTAACAATTTTGGAAAAACTTTTCGGGTTTGTAAATTTGTTATACATAATTTGGAATTAATAAGTTGTTCACAAATTCAAGATGGTTAGGAAATAAGAAAATATTCGTGTTGATGTATTATGACAGAATTGCAAATAACAAAAACAAATTGAATTTAGAAAAGATGCATGCTCTTGGACAAACCTTTCTGGCCTACTCGAACACTCTCCGTTGAACATGGTCTATTTTTGGACATGCATGAAATAAACCCAACTTTTCCAAGCAAGTGAGCATGCTCATGGTAGGCATCCATGCCAAGTTTAAACGAATTCCGACACCGTATGCAAGTTGTGTCACGTCCGGCCATTTGTCGGGCTTTTTTCACCGAGAAAACTCTACAAAATGCAAACATTTTGAAAACCCAAACAACTTAGCATGGTGCCTCGAATTAGTGATACAAGGGTGTGATAAATGTGAGGCCAATTCAAGGATGTCGAGAAACATGGTCTAGTTTTGGAATTTTTATAAATGACCCTAACTTTTGCCAGAAGGTGGGCATGCCCATGGTAGTCATGCATGACAGGATTCAATGAATTCTGACACCGGATGCAAGTTGCATCACGTCAAGCTATTTATCGGCCGTTTTACATTAGAAAACTAAAACAACTTGGCATGGTTAGTCGTATAAGCTCATGGAAAAAATTGGGGTCATTTGACTGATGTCGAAAAAACGCGCTCTCAAACGGACCCTTGTGATATATCTTTTCGCAGTATTTATTTCTACATAAAACGGACGGATATGACTTAATGGGCTAGCACAGGCGCTCGAGAACTGATGCAGAGAGCCTTGTATATGGTGCCTCCGTATGGAATATACGTTGTGAAAGGTCCATACTGCTCTTTATCGTTCTGACCACGTGCAAAGTTTATTTTGACGGTTTTGATCCAAGTCCCTCCTCTCCCTCTCGTTTCTATTCTCTAGAAGTTAACGAGGAATATAATCCAGAAAAACATGTAAAGAATTTCAGTGCCTGATTTCTTTTACTTTTATACAAGAAGAATTATTTCCTGCATTTTCACATTATTTTTGCAAGTCTCAGGAACTTATAGCCAGTTGTATATTGACTGGGCCTGGAAACATCCCATGAATAATCCCTGAATTCCAAGCCTTCTGGAAATATCAAATTTCCATCTAACACAAGAGGTCGGCAAGAATATTCTGAACTTGATTGTAGGGCACACGAAGCAATTTACCATAATAATTTTGAACTACTTCCGTTGATATTTCACGAAAAAAACCGAACTTGAGCTCTGACCACCCGTGCAGAGTTTCTTCTGAAAGTTCCATGCACGTTCTTTGTTTCTCTACTTTTCTCCTCTCGAAAGTCCCACAAAAGGTACATTTTTTTCCACAACTTAGCATTCACACATCTCATTCGAGCATTTTATGTGGTGTTTGTTTTCTTGAGGATTTAACAAAGTTATAACGCTGCACTGTGGCGTTTATACTATTCCTATGTTTGAACAATCGCTGATAAAGATGGCCGAACTTTTTTTTGGCAGTGCTATAGTGTGTCGCATGTCCCTGGTCATGTAAACTTCATAGAATTGGCCAGATGCATCACTACTTACCTACATACCCCATCCGTCCCACAATAAGTGAAGTGGCTTTCGAATTTGAACTAAAACTACTTCACTTATTTTGGGTCCCACAGAGTATTTTCTAAGTCCTTGTCTCAATATTAAGATTTTGAATTTGTCAAAAAGGACCAGATCCATTATGAAGTTTCATCACAATACAAAGCAACCCAAACATATTAAAAATTACATCAAGGTCGCTGGACCACCGAACAACTGCTAATAAAGGTCGTTGGACCATAAGAACCAACATTCTAGAGCCATACTCGTCGCCATTTAACCCTTGAACTGACATGAAGTGAGTGACACCAAAACTCGCTTTTGGGCACACACTATGAGAAATAACAACATTGTCGCCCCAAGAAGCCGGCGAGAATCTATGTTGGAGCTTCGTCAATCCGTCCAAACAGACGGACTTGGGGAGGATCGAACCCCCATAAGACTAGCTCAAAGGTGAAGCCCCGTTATACGTTCGAGCCTTGTCGCTGCAAGGAAAAAACCTAATCCTAAACTACTAGCCAGAGCGGACATCGCTTGGAGGAGCGATAGACAGAGGGTAGGAGAATCCACTCAAAGTCGCTGATGGAACCCGGAGGGGATGAGTAGCCCCAGCTGGCGAGTCAGCAAGAGGAAAAGAACCTCAATAAGACCTGGAGTTTTGCAACCTTCGGGTGCCGTTGTGCCATGCATTAGGCTGGTCGTAATGGAGAGTATCATACACCAATATCATGCATACGATACTAGTGTATGATATTCCATAATGCATAGTATCATAAGTTAGTATCGTAGGTTGCCTTTTTAATTGTCATGCATGACACAAAGTAGTACAACATTTAATATGATACATTATCATGATATGATACTACATACTCTCTTTCGTCATTTAACTGTGTGCCACATCATTCAACAAATCTAGTTGGCATCCATGATACTGCTTATTATACTCCTCTTATGACCAGCCTTAGTAGCGCTTCAAGAATGGAGTCATTATGATTGAAAACTATTGGTGAATAATTAAAGCGTGCAGGTGCATCTTCGAACACTAATAAAGATAAGTTCTTAGAGCATCTACAGCCGGGCACCCCAAACCCGCCTTAGACGGCCCGGGCACTTACCGATAAAAAAGTGACCCACCCAGCTGCCTCAAATCGACCTCAAATGCCTGGGTTGTCTGGCGCCCCTCGTATTCAGCCCAAATATAGGACGGACATGGGACGACCTGGGCGCGTCTGTCACGTCAGCCCAGGCCACCCCGACCCAGCTCGGTGCCCACAAAACTCCAAATCCAGAACCCGAACATAGCTCACTCCGCTGTTGGTCCATCTCTTCTACCCCCTACTCTGATTCTGATACACTCCGATGACTCCGGCGACCATGTCAAGTGCCGGCAGTTGCTCCGACGTTGGGGGGTAGCTCCGGATCTGCCCCATCATTGCTCCCATCTTGTCGCAGCGCAGACAACGAAGCTAGCCCTTCCCCGCCAATGCACAGCTCCGCGAGGGCGGCACAGTACGCGCCGGCCCCATGCCATCCCCTACCCTCGCCGGCCGTTGCTCCGCGAGGGCAGCGGTGGGTGCTAGTGCCCGACCCGCCGGATGCGCATGCCGAAATTGGAAGCGCGCGTCGCGTGCCACGAGAGGCAGTGGGCAAGGGAGAGGGACGTGGTGAAGCAGTCCTCGGGCCGCCGTCGCGGGTTACCGGAGGAGCCCGAAGAGGACGAGCGGCTTCTCGCTTGGGTCTACCGCTGGTCGCTGACGACGGCAGTGACGAACACTCCCCACCTAAGGAGGAAGAACACGAAGGAACTCCGGCTTGCCATTGAGCAGTCAGAGCGCCAGGCGGCAGAGGCAGCAGAGGAGGCGGCTCGAGTGGCCAAGATGAAACGGCAGCAGGACATGGCCGTCCGCCGGATGAAGGGGTTCATCATCCTTTTCCGACTCCTTGTCCTCCTCCTCCGACGGCTCCACCTTCTCCTCCGACAACCAAGATCCATCACCAGCCGTGGACGCCTACAGCTGCGCCGGCAACCAGAAGGACAACGGCCCGGCGAGGAAGTGGTGAAAACATCCTTTGTTTATTATTATCTTTTTTTAGTTTTTTAAGTTAAGTACTTATCCGGCGATGAACTGTGGTGATCTTTTGAATGATGTAAAGTGGGTTTATGTGCATTTTGTTGTCCATCTATTGCCGATTTTGTTGTACGTTGTTTGATCACATATAGTAGTTACGGTACATGATAGTATGAATATAGGGTGTCGGATATGAGATACGCGGATGTAGAATCCATTATTTGACGCGTCCACTGGTGTTCGAGGGCTCCAATTTTCTGCCCGCGGCTCTTAGTGTACAAGACTACAATAAGACCAAGGGTTTGTGTGCCGTATCTCCCATCCAAACAGGACAACAGTCGTGTTCACGACGACAATTTAGGCTCCAAACTGACGTTGACTGGTACGACCGATGACTAATATTTTGCACGAGTTCATCTTCTAAATTTAAGTAGATGGCCTGCCTCACACGGCATATAATTTAAATAAATCTTCACAGGCTTTGACATAAAGTTAATGAAACAGACAGTCCATTGACAATATAAATTAATGAAATACATATTAGACAATGTTTAGTTATTTTTACGAGAAACCACCAATCTATTCATATTCAATCATGGCAGTATAAAGAACAACCGAGGTAATAAAAATTACAACCATGTATGTGACCACCTAGCCACGACTACAAGCATTGTAGCGAGCCGAAGGCACGCCGCCATCATTGCCCCTTCCTCATCGGAGGCAGGCAAACCTTGTTGTAGTAGACAGTTGGGAAGTCGTCGTGTTAAGGCCTCATAGGACCAGCACCCAGAGTAGCAACCATCGCCGATGAAGAATGTCGTAGATCAAAAGAACGAAGAACAGATCCAAATAGATTCACCGAAGACCAACACCGACCGAATCCCGCAAGATCCGACAGAGACAAACCTCCACACGCCCTCCGACAATGCTAGACACATCATCGGGACGGAGATAGAACGTGGGAGACATTATTCCTACTAAGGGACGTCACCGCCGCTACATAGCCCCAACCAAGACGACACTGACTCTAACAAGAACGAGAACGAGGTCTCTCCCGCAGGCGGGGCGTCGAGATCCTCCGCACCTCCATGGCTTAGAGGCCATCGAAGATGGGACGGACCGGCGGCGGCGCCGACCGGAGGACAAGAGCTTTTCTTGTGGAGCAGGAAAGAGATCTCTAAGAATACGTTATTGTTCAGTTAAATTTTAATTGTTCATGTTTTATACTAAGATCCATTGCAAAATCTCAAAAAAGTTTGGGAGCACCTATGTGTCAGTTCCTGAATTACTCACTCCGATTCATATTAATTGTCACGGATTCAGTACAAGAGTAGTATTATTTTTTCGCTAATATTTATTTTTGGGTGCTCTCGGTCTTTTGAGACCTTGGATTAAAATCCAGTGGCTGTCCCCCGGCTCAAGCTCAGCCGCTATCTACTCCGAGGGGCTGTCCAAACGAATGGCCCGCACCTGAACCTGAAAACCCTCGTCACTCGTCACCACCTATGGATGCAACATCATGGCGAGCCACGCCGTCTCCACCTTTGGTGAGGCCCTTGGGAAACCTCGCCGGTGAACCCGCTGCTGCCCGTGGTGTTGGCAGCTCGAGTTTGTTTTTGCATTGCTAATTTCCAAAATTGTCTAATCCAATTTTTTTATATTTGTTTTGCAGTTGTGCGATGAACATGCAACGCGAAAGAGTTTTGGTACTTAACCTGTATACTTCAATAAATTTGTGAATCCTGGTTCAACAAAGCGTGCACTCTCGTTTGGTGGCAGTTTAATTTTATCTGGACCTGATATGCCACTACTATATGCAATGACTCGCGGATATGAACTATATGCCTCGGGGAAAAATTAATGTGGAATTTCTTTTTTCATAAGCATATATACCCCAATTCTTCAGAGGAAATTGATGCTCTAGAAAACCGTGGAGCAACACATGAACCAAGGTCAATGTTCCTGCAACATGAATGACAGCGGCATCAGTCACACATCAACACATAAGACTAAAAGAAGACTAAGGAGTTACAGAGACATGTCAAAAACTTCTCTATCCCTCCCCTGCTAGGTGGCATCCATGATGCCTAACTGCCTATATAAGCTCACGTTTTGGTGGGCAAAGATCAAACATGCCAAAGCAGCTCAGTAAGTTTTCATCAACCACAAGATGTCGTATCTAGTACTAGCATGCAAGCCCTACCTATCGCCGCTACTTATTTTAGTCTTGTTTCTTTCCCAGACCCACCTTCCCTGTGTGAATTCTTCATACCCACCAACTCCTGCCCTGGATGAATCCGAGGCTGATCAGCAAGCCCTCCTCTGCCTCAGGTCTCAACTCCATGACCCCTCGGGGGTATTAGGCTCATGGCGAAACATGTCTTCCACACACTGCGATTGGCATGGAGTGACATGTAGTGCATCCCGTGTCATAGCATTAAACCTTGAGTCGGCAAATATTAGTGGGCAGATATTTCCTTGTATTGCTGGCCTCACTTTTCTCACTAGGATCCACATGCCCAACAATCAACTTTGCGGCCACATTTCTCCCATGATTGGCCGCCTAACCAGGCTAGGATACCTCAACCTCAGCACGAATTCGCTTAGTGGTGAGCTACCAGAGACAATATCTTCATGTTCCAGCCTCGAGATCATCGACCTGTATAGCAACTCCCTCGAAGGTGAGATCCCTCCAAGTCTTGCTCACTGTTCATCGCTTCAGCAAATTATTCTAAGCAATAATAACATTCAAGGAGGCATTCCGACAGAGTTTAGTTTCCTTGCCAATCTTTCTGCACTGTTCATTCCCAGCAATAAGCTCACTGGCACCATTCCTCATCTTTTGGGAGGTACCAACCGCCTGACATCAATTAGTCTACAGAATAATAGCCTCTCTGGACGATTACCCCCGGCTTTATTCCATAGCACATCCCTGTCTTACATAGACCTCTCATATAATAACCTTTATGGGCCTCTTCCTCCTTTCTCACAGACACCCTCACCACTGAAATACCTTATGTTAACAAAAAATAACCTTTCAGGAGAGATTCCTACCTCAATTGGTTACATATCTTCCCTACTTGTGCTCTTGATTGCTCAGAACAAGTTACAAGGGAAAATTCCGGAGAGCATAAGTAGAATTGCTAGCCTGCAAAAATTAGACCTGAGTTACAATGACTTATCAGGCATTGTTCCACCAACACTCTATGAAATATCGCCTCTTACTTATCTCGGTCTTGGTGCAAACCAATTTGGTGGGAGACTTCCTAACAACATTGGTAACACCCTTCCAAGCATCAAGAAATTGATACTGGAAGGTAACCAATTCGTAGGACCAATCCCAGATTCGCTGGCAAATGCCTCAAACCTCCAGGCTCTAAATCTGCGTAGCAACTCATTCAGCGGTGTCATCCCTTCGCTGGGGTCCCTGTCTATGTTAAATTATCTAGATCTCGGTGCAAACAAGCTTGAGTCAGGAGATTGGAGCTTCTTATCTTCTCTATCAAGCTGCACCCAGTTACAGAAATTATGGCTGGACAGAAACAACCTCCAAGGAATAATACCGACTTCTATTACCAATCTTTCAAAATCCTTGGAGGTATTGATCCTCATTGCAAACCAGCTGAGTGGTAGTATACCGTTGGAGATAGAAAATCTATCAGGTCTCACTGTCCTTGAAATGGATATGAATTTCCTTACAGGCCACATTCCTGACACATTAGGAAATCTTCGGAACTTGTCCATCCTAGGCTTATCCCACAATAAACTTTCTGGAGAAATCCCAACGTCGATTGGAAAACTGGAGTATCTCACTAAAATTTATTTAGAGGAGAATGATTTGAGTGGAAACATACCTACAAGTTTAGCAAGTTGCAAAACCTTAGTGAGACTGAACCTGTCTAGCAATAGCTTAAATGGAAGCATTCCGTCTGAGCTATTTTCTATTTCAACACTTTCTGAAGCCTTAGACTTATCCTATAACCACATCACTGGACACATACCAATGGAGATTGGGAGATTAAATAATCTAAATTCACTTAGTATTTCCAACAACGAATTATCAGGTGAGATTCCCTCCTCACTTGGACAGTGTCTTGTTCTGGAGTCCCTCCACTTGGAAGGAAATTCTTTACAAGGAAATATTCCAGGATCTTTCATCAGCTTAAGAGGCATCAATGTGATGGATCTTTCCCGAAACAACATCTCCGGTAAAATCCCAGAATTTTTCAATTCCTTTAGCTCCTTACAGATTCTCAACCTATCCTTCAATGACCTTGAAGGTCGGGTCCCAGAAGGTGGCGTGTTTGCCAATTCAAGTATTGTGTTTGTCCAAGGAAACTTGTTGTGTGCAAGTTCTCCTATGCTAAACGTACCACTTTGCACCCCATCACCTCCCAAAAGGAAGAAGACAATCTTCATTGTGACTGTATTGGTCCCGCTTACGACTATTGTTCTTGTTACCTTGGCATGTGCTACTGCCATTCTTCTAAAGAAAAGAAGTCGAGCTGAAAGACCCATCGATCTACCACTGAAGCAGTTCGAGAGTTTCTCATATGATGACTTACTTGAAGCAACAGATGGTTTTTCTTCAGCCAGTCTTGTTGGCTCAGGGGGGCTAGGACTGGTATACAAGGGTCAACTCATGTCTCAAGTACAAACAATTGCCATTAAAGTGTTCAAACTTGACCAATTTGGAGCAGCAAAGAATTTCCTTGCTGAATGTGAGGCATTGCGAAGCATTCGCCACCGAAACCTTATAAGAGTAATTAGCGCATGCTCAACCATTGATCCGAGAGGAAACGAATTCAAAGCACTTATTCTCGAGTACATGGAGAATGGAAACCTTGACACCTGGCTCCATCCAAAGGCATACAACCAAAGCCCGAAAACAACATTAAGTTTATGCTCAAGATTAACAATAGCTGTGGACATAGCTGCTGCATTAGATTATCTTCATAATCGATGCACTCCTCCCTTGGTTCATTGTGATATCAAACCAAGCAATGTCCTTTTGGATGATGAAATGGTTGCCTGTCTTAGTGACTTCGGGCTTGCAAAGTTTCTTTTCAGTAACTCCTCGACAGGGCTTGATAATTCATCAAGCATTGCTGGACCAAGAGGATCAGTTGGATATATTGCACCAGGTGAGCTCACGTCTCATTCTTACGTTCTTCATAATTGGTGTATCATATTATTTGTGACCTAAATAATTTGCAACCATATGCTCTAGAATTTATCATTTTCCAACTAAGTAAAGCAAAACGTTCTGAGCAATTCTAGTTAATATTGCAGAGTATGGCACAGGATTCAAAGTCTCAGTTGAGGCTGATGTCTACAGCTATGGAGTTATTCTGCTGGAGATGATCACAGGAAAACGACCAACTGATGAGATGTTTCAAGATAGTATGAACATTCACGATTTCGTGGAAGCAGCATTTCCGGAGAGAATTGTTGAAATGTTTGATTCCAATCTCACCATAGATGATGAAGCTGATGAAGAAAACCTTGCGTCGGTAGTGGAACAATGGTGTGTCATACAACTTGCTAAACTTGGCCTAAAGTGTTCCGAAAAATCACCCAAGAATCGACCAAAAATGGAGGACGTTTATGCTGAAATTATCACTGTCAAGGAAAAGTTCCAGCGCTGCATATTAGAGGAAAGTAAGTGAGCATTATTGTAACTTCTACAGCAGTAATGTTCGCATGATGCACCATGTATTACATGTCCTTGTTTTATCGTAGAGCAAGGAAGGTTTCTCAATTGTTTGAGTTATTATAACTGGCCTTGTACCGGGTCACGTTGTGTTGGGCCTGTGGAAGTCGTCTTGGTCGTGAGTTGTATCCGTTATACAAGGAAAAGGACGACAAAAAGCAGCCCGTATTGCTGCACGAAATCTTCTCGTGTTCGACTTTTCTAGGGTTTGCATAGCTCGAAATTTCTTGAGTTTTCAAATTGGTTTTTTGCAAGAGACCCAACATTCAAATAAGCATGGGGGATGTGTACAATAGGTAATATTGCAACTCCACATCGTAGCACGCGTACCCCTTGGAGGCTACCCTACTGACTTGAAGGCAAGGCGGCTGGGTTGCTCGCCTCCTGCCGGCGCCACCGGAGGTGTACCCGTCTACTGTGGCCTTAGGCCATGGGGGCGTGGTGGATCACGGGCCTTGCCGGCAGCGGGGCTCAGCTCTGTTTTTAGGTGTCTTTTGTTATTTGTTTAGGGTTTGTGTCCCTGCGAAGCCGTGGCGGCTCCTTGAAGATAGAATAATGTTCTTCCCGCCTAGCCCCCGTCCTGATGGTGCGTCTAGCCTCGTCGGAGGATGTGTGGAGGTGTGTCTTCGACGGATCTCATGGGATTCGGTCACGTCTATGTGTCTGCAGGCTAGATCATTCCAATCTATGCTTCTCTTCATTGGCGGCGGTTACTGTTTTTGTGTGATGGTCCTTAGCACGATGACTTCCCGGCTGTCTACTGCAACAAGGTTTTTCCGGCTCCGGTGAGGGAGGGCTGATGATGGCGGCGCGCCTTCGGCTCTCTCCAGTGATTGTAGTCGTGGCTAAGTGGTCTACGAACCTGGATGTAATTTTACTTCTGTGTTCTTTGCACTACCTTGACAGTTGATGAATATATCCGAAATTTTCTTGTCAAAAGAGCACGGGGATTCTATAACAGTATTTATATATTTGTAGGAAACATATTTATGAATTACTCCCAAAGAGGTTGCATGCGAAACTATTAGAAAAAGGGACCTGTTAAACATTGAGGTTCTTTACGGTACCTTTTTTAAGGCACTTACGGTACCTTTTACTAGCAATAGGAACGCCCCAATGGTGTTAAGACATTTTCTTCTCAGAGATTTTTATTTTTTAACTGCCCGTTAAGCTGTACCTCCACTGCTCCGGAAAAAATATATCAGTTTACACCACGCATTAAGCTGTAACTCCAATAATACTACACACATGGGCCTTTACGGGCCTTTTACAAAGAATATTCCTAACTATAACAATCTTCCTCCTATTTTCAGGGGAGTGGGCCCCTTCCCACCCCTTACATCCAATCCAAAATCTCCGCATGACACCCCGTTGAATCCATAAAAGACATACCCGTGCGTGTAGCTAAGGATGGTAACGGGTACCCATTATCCACGTACCCTGCGGGTAAAACCTTATTAGGGTAAGGGCATGGGACAAAAAATTACCCGTGAGTAATTGTTACATAACTAACAAGTTCAGCTAGGATCACCCTCCAAAGAAATTACAGTATTTGATTTGAATAAAGTATGCCACAAGTTGAAAAAAAGTATGGATATGTAAGACATTTTCTGTGAGATTTTTATTTTCTAACTATGATGGTGAAAAAAGTAAATGTGCACCATCCTTCCTCCCCTCACATGACTTGATTCTTAATTTGCGGACCTCCAGCAAGTCTACAATTTCTGTGTTCAAAATTCTGCAAGTTTATATAACTATGATATACTGCATGCCTAGACTGAGATTTAACTGAAAAGAGTGTATGAAGAGATGACATTCGGTATAACTGAGAAAAAAAATACTGCGATACCTTGAAGGTTAAGACCAAGCTTGGTTAAGATATCATCCCTGGGACAATCTCTTCTCTAAGGTAACAGTCTTCGACATCTTCATTCTCTTTTCTCCAATTCCATCATACGTGTCTTCAGAAGAGATTGTAACCAACACAACTAAAGCAAATATAAAAGAGCATCTAAAAGTGCAAAATACAAAACAGAGGATGGTACATAAGACCCACCTTACAATCCCAAAACAAATATGCCAATGGATAAAAATGTCATGAGCATCTATAGATAGTGCTAATAAGAATAAAATGTCATAAATCTTTTTAATATTAGCTTAACATATTCTTGTATTGAATGAAATGCCCTCTGCTTTTCAGCACCATACCATACAAGCATCAATTTGCTTCTCCAGTACAAATACCTGGGCCTTCTATATATCCGTTAAGTAATGCTATATGGGTAGGCCGTCAACACAAATGCTACTGGCCAACTACTGAACTATTCAGTTTTGAGATCAGATGCTCCCAGAAAAAGTATCAGCCAGTGGGCCATCCAAGACTGATACAAACTACTCCCTCCGTCCAGAAATACTTGTCATCAAAATGCATAAATAGGGATGTATCTAGATGTATTTTAGTTTTAGATACATCCTTTTTTGTCCATTTTGATGACAAGTATTTTGGGACGGAGGGAGTACTAGAAAACGATGACCTGCTTTCACAACTTTTAATATCTTATGAACAAAGCTACTGCAAGGAAGAATGAAGACTTTCAGCTAAGAAATAAGAAGAACTAGAGGAAGCAACCAACAGACTATATCAAAACTGCACACTCAGCAGTGATCAACATGTTGTGGCCATCAACCACTCCAAAATTGTTCCCGCAAAAATAGTTCAACGAATTTGGGACTTCATATCATCTTCATGGCCATATTGAGAAGCGTTTTTATGGAAAGATAGATTGACTCAGGATTGCATTGAAAGCTGCAATTGCCACTCAGAACATAAAGATATAGAGCATGCAGATATACCCTTCATTAATACTTGAAAGCATGTGCAGAATGCCCTGCTGTCACACTCTCTTAGTTCAGAATGTGTATCAATATGAGATGATGATGGACATCTTCTCTCTAAATGATGTAATAGATGTACAAGTACTCTAAAATCAAATTATCAGTTTCATCCAGGATTGGCGACACTGAATTAAACATGTACCAGACATACTGTAAGCAGATAACCAACATCTAGTTATGCAAAGAACACTGAGACAAAAATTACCAGCTCACTACACGTAGACATACGCAGTTACCAATTCTCATAGCCCGTTATTGGTCATGTAAATCTGAAAAGGTGGGGGCAGCTCAGCTTGCTTGTATGGGCATACAAACCTTTCCATGAAAATCTTCCCAGTCACCAAGGCTACTAAAGAGTAGTTCCACTCGCTTTCCTGCTTCTTGGTTCATGTACATCTGATTATCTGAATCTAGCCGGCACTTGTCCTTTGCAAGCAGCCGCGTAGTCTTCAGCGAGGTGTGGTGCGGCTTCCTTGTGAGGGCGTATGAACTTTTCCATGAAAACCTTCTTAGTACTAATCAGTGTTGTATAGTAGCTCCGCCCGTGCCCTAGCAATCAATTTTCCTTAAGAAACCTCATAACATGGTACCGGGGCCTGAGCCGGCCCTCCAGGCTGTAAGTGAGCATAGCCGGCCAATGAGCAATGTAGGCCGGCTGCAACCCTACCTCAGTGATAAGGAACTCCGACCTGTGCTTCAGCATATCCTTTGACCTCCTCAGCAGAAATGGACCCTTGGACACAGCAATGCCAACCTCTATATCTGACCACCTAAACGTCTTCTTCAAGTAGTCCACTTTGGCAGCGATATTGTCCACGCTGACGTATGCGACGGTGTGCAGCGCTTGCCTGAACATTCCAGAGCCACGGGACACACCTATACTTTTGGCACATGCAACCATCTCCAGGACACGCTCTGGTTTAGCACACAGTATCCTCGGTATTTGGACGAACAGCTTGGCAATATCACAAGCACCTAGCCCGCACTCTGCTAGGAGACTGACATTGGGCTTGACCACCCTCTCGAGGTCGGAGCCGAGGAAGCCAGAGCCGTGTTTGAGCGGCCGGAGCAAGTTTTTGATGGAGCCGACGAGCGGCAGGTAGTACTCTAGCTTGGAGACGATGGATCTCTGGCGGAATTTGTCGGGGGCAAGCGAGACAAGGCGCGCAGTCTCAGCATTTGACAGGCCAAGGCCGATGAGCCCAGCGACGACGGGGGCCAGGGTTGTCTCCACGCCGGCGCAGAGGAACCGCGGGTCCCTGGCGATGAGGGCAGCGACGTCGGCGTCGGAGAGGCCGAGGCCGGCGAGGAAGGCGAGGACGACGTCGGGCTTGGAGGGGGGACTTGAGGTGGGAGAGCTTGGCGGAGGCCTTGAGTGCCTGGGCACGGGTGAGGCCGCAGGTGGAGACGAGGTACTCCTCCACGGAGAAGCTAGGGTTGACGGGCGCGGCGGCGCAGAGGAGGCGGTGGAGAGAGAGGAGTGAAAATAATTAGGACCGCACTTGCATTTTACTCTCAATTAATTAAGAAGAAGAGAATTGCATGGGTAATTATGAAAAAAACCGGGCGAAAACCATTACAGATAAATCATAGACGAACTACTCACATGGCATGAAACCCCACAACCGCACAGGCGGCAAGCTAAACTCTTCAGGTGCACAACAATAACCAACCCCGACACGGCTACCACGCCAAGTAACCCCCGACAAGAACAACTCGACACAAGACATCGGGCTCCTCCCAAACAACAACTACAACCCAGTCCAAGAGGACGAGTCGAGAGACAAGATATCACCCATCAAGCGGCCACCTACACCTTGAATATGACGTCACTCTTGCCTTTGCCAACCTTCTTTGGTTTACCCTTTATTTGGCGTCCCCGTCTGGAGGCAAGCAATCGACATGCCCAAACCAGGTCTAGCAACCTCCACGTTGGCAAGCAAGCCACAAAGCTCCTTTGCAAAGAGAGCATCAGGATTTGGAGCAGGTGCCAACACACCTGGCTCGATGGTTGATGTCTACTACACAACCTTCTTGTTGTAGACGTTGTTGGGCCTCCAAGTGCAGAGGTTTGTACGACAGTAGCAAATTTCCCTCAAGTGGATGACCTAAGGTTATCAATTCGTGGGAGGCGTAGGATGAAGATGGTCTCTCTCAAACAACCCTGCAACCAAATGAGTCTCTTGTGTCCCCAATAAACCCAATACAACGGTAAATTGTATAGGTGCACTAGTTCGGCAAAGAGATGGTGATACAAGTTGTAAGGGCATATTTCTCCCTAAGTAGTTTTGGTGATTAATGACAATGCATTTGCGGACTAATCGTCTGCAGTAAGCTACTGCAGGTATATCTCCCTTAGGCACAAGACGATTGCATGCCCCTCGGATTCGATGGAAGACGGTGTTTCCTTTTTGCTCCCTGTCGGTGGCTTTGAGTAATAGGAAAGCCGTACTATTAAGAGGGGGTCCGTTCCGGAAAGGTTTGGGTGGAAACAACACGTACACATCTTTCTCTCACACCACCTTTCCCTTGCTTCTCTGGAGCTCCAACCGTTTCTTTTTTATGCAAACCATGGCTTCTTACTAGTACATCTGCCTGGCAAGCGGTAGTACCGCTTCACAAGCGGTAGTACCGCACAGCCACACGGTAGTACCGCATGCAGACACGGTAGTACCGCACCAGCGGTAGTACCGCGGCTCCAGAACGGGAGGACCGTGTATCTGGCCCGGCACTGCACCAAGTGCGGAAGTAGGTGCGGAAGTAATTTTTTACTTCCGCATCCTACGCGGTAGTACCGCTTGCTCCAAGCGGTAGTACCGTGCCGTGTTTTTGCTACTACCGTATTTCTGCGGATGTAGCTACGGATGTAATTTATTTCATCCGTGCTTGTCCTCGGCCTGCATGTTTTTGCCCAGCGGTAGTACCGCACCCAGAGCGGTAGTACTGCTCACCAAGCGGTAGTACCGCAACTTACATGCGGTACTACCCCTCTCTGCGGGCAGAAAACGTGGATAACGGTTGGATTTGCTCTCCCACTATATATAGGGGGTCTTCTTCCCCAAGAAGACTTACCTCTTCCCCCACATACTCCATTGATGCTCCAAAGCTCCATTTTCGCCCGATCTCTCTCCCTAGCCAATCAAACTTGTTGATTTGCTCGGGATTGCTTGAGAAGGCATCGATCTACACTTCCACCAAGAGATATTTGATTCCCCCCACTAATCCCTAGCGGATCTTGTTACTCTTGGGTGTTTGAGCACCCTAGACGGTTGAGGTCACCTCGAAGCCATATTCCATTGCGGTGAAGCTTCGTGGTTTCGTTGGGAGCCTCCAATTTAGTTGTGGAGATAGCCCCAACCTTGTTTGTAAAGGTTCGGTTGCCGCCTTCAAGGGCACCACTAGTGGAATCACGGCACCTTGCATCGTGTGAGGGCGTGAGGAGAATACGGTGGCCCTAGTGGCTTCTTGGGAAGCATTGTGCCTCCACACCACTCCAACGGAGACGTACTTCCCCTCAAAGGGAAGGAACTTCGGCAACACATCCTCGTCTCCACCGGTTCCTCTTGTGGTTATTTCTTACCTTTACTTGTGCAAGCATTACTTGTTTATCTCCTATAGCTTGCTTGTGAAGTTGTTATCTCTACTTTCTATTAGTTGTCATCTTAGTAGCATATCTAGACAACTTACTTTGACGCTTAATTTAAAGTGGTTAAGAAAAGCTAAAAATTGTTAGTTTCCTATTCACCCCCCCCCTCTAGTCAACCATATCGATCCTTTCAATTGGTATCAGAGCGTCGTCTCTTTTTAAGGACTTTACCGTCCAAAGAGTATGGGTGACAATGTAGTCGAGGCGGAGGATCATTCCGGTGGAACTCCGTCCTTGCCTACGTCAGACGGGGGAGTGATGGCTTCTCGCCCCTCGTTGGTTACCCCAAGTGGAAGGTTTGAGATGCAGTGTAGCGGAAGTTTTCCCTTGGCAAAGATACCAAGGATCGATTTCCCCTGAGACTCCTAGTTTCAACAAGAAGGTGTCAACTGCTAACGGCGCCAGATATTAGCAATCAACGTGGACCTGCACACAGATACAAATAACTTTGCTCCCAACGAGTACAGAGAGGTTGTCAATCCCTCCGGCCTTGTCGTTTACAAAGGATCAAACGCAAGTGATAATAGTGATAGGTATTGCTGCAAATAGTAAGTAAAAGCGTAAAGTAAATAGCGGATGTGATCAATGATGGTAATATGGACCGGGGTCCCATGATGTTCACTAGTGATGTCTCTCTCCCAAAAGACGATAAAACAGCTATGTGAGGTAAACGAATTACAGCTGGGCAATTGACAGAATTATGTGCGCAAACCAATGCTAACTATGTTGCAAGAAAGGTAGAGGTTCAAAGCATGGGTGGTACGCCAAGGCAAGTAGACCGAAATCCATCTGCATCTACTACTACTAATCATCCACCTTGAGATATCTATCCAGAACATCTCGCTGGTATTAAGTTGCGAGTCCCACCCATAGTGTAAACTCAAAGCAACAGACAACTGCATTAAAAGAACTTTGCGTAAAGTAAACAATCCTTGCACCCGCGGGCACAAGCACCGTTGTTTTCCCCCTTGTGGCAACAGCACATCCCCTAGACTCCTGTTTCTGTCACTCAAGCTAGTCATCGAGGGGCATGAACCCACAATCAAGCATAACGTTCCCTCTTGGAGTCACTACCTACTACTTGGCCAAAGCAATAAATAACAACGGAGAACATGCAAGAATTACTTACGAACATAAATATAAAAGAGGTGAATCAAATATATTACTCAAACACAATCTGAACATAATCTCACAATTCATCGGATCCCAGCAAACTCAACATAGCAACAGCATAAGGATTACATATGTGCCTCGATCATGTAGGGCAGCTCACGAGGTCTAATTAGTGAAGCACAAGAAGGGGAGGAGAACATCACATAGCTACTGGTCAAGGACCCATGGTCCAAGGGAGACTACTCACAACTCGTCCGGGAGGCGTCCATGGTGGTGGAGAGGCTCCCGGTGGTGATCCTCCCCTCCGGCAGGGTGCCGGGAAGAGTTCTCCTGGTGCTCCCGATCTTGGAAGCGCGGCGGCGGCGGAACAGAGATGAGATCGCGAAAAAGGGTTCCCGTCTCGAGGGTTTCGGGACGCGATATAAATATATGCCAAAGAGGGGCATCAGCGGAGGCCTGGGGGGCCCAGGCGCCCCCCCGGCGCGGCCAGGAGGGGGGCCGCGCCACCAGGGCGCCTGGAGCCCTGGTGGCCCCCCTCCGACCCTACTTCGACCGTGTGGAAGCTTCCGGAACGCTGATTTTTTATATAATTTTTCCGGGATTTTTCTGGCAGTTTTCGTGATGGGAAAACCTGAAATACAAAAACAGCAGAAAACAGAAACTGGCACTGGGGTGCACTGAGTTAATAGGTTAGTCCAAATATGATCAAAAGTGTATGGAAGTGTATGAATATCATAGCAATATCACCCAAAAGAGGCATGGAGCAAGCAGAAATTATTGATACGTTTTGGACGTATCAACATCCCCAAGCTTAATTCCTGCTCGTCCTCGAGTAGGTAAATGGTAACAAGAATAATTTCTGTGGTGACATGCTATTAACCATATAAGGACTTTTTATAGTCATATGACAAAAGCTTACTGAGACAATGAATCTGTAGTAATTAAGTTGCCTCATGAGAAAATCACAAAGAACTGAAAGTTTTACAATATGATACTGAAACATCAAAAGGATTTGTAATGAGCATGGTGTGCAAATATGATAAAGTGATATCTCGCTTGCCCCCTTAAGTGAAGCAAAACATAAATGCAGGGGCACCTCCAAGGTTTAAGTGATGACTAGATACAATGATTTCAGAATAAACGATATCACAATCATGCAAAAGACAATGCTACTTTGGGACAATGCACATTACACTCAGAATGACAATCATGCTCTTAATAGTTGATGCTTTAAAAGAAGGTCGAGACTCTCGAACCGTGGCTTTTGTTGGCAAGGTTGAAAACCCGTGGTCGGAAACAAAGACAAAACATGTACCAGAGCTCTTGGTTTTAAAAACAGAGGTAATAATTATTTTTTTAGGTTATGCATGTTCCGTCAACGAATGCTAGCAGACAACCCAATCACTTCTTGAGATGGACAAGTTTCGAGGAACGGCTCCCGAATGAGGACGATCACATCCTCTTAATCTTCTTTATTTATCACTGCCAAAGTTTTCTGATTTCTCATGAACAAAGCATGAAGGAGGGTTTGTTTGTTATATTAATTTTGAGCCGGGCGCACTCTTTGCCAGTTCCTTCTCGTATTATGGGTTTGCACATTAGACATGCAATCCCGGGGTGAAGCTTGTCCAACTTAAAAAGATCATGAATTAAATACTACTTCCTCATGAACTAAAACACAGGCACAAAATAGGAATGCTTTTTTTTTGAATAATTTCGAGATGGTACATGAAAGTCTCCGTTAGGAATGGCAGGTAAATACCATGTATAGGAAGGTATGGTGGACTCATATGGCATAACTGGTTTAAAAGAATTTGGATGCACAACCAGTCAGTCCGCTTAGTACAGGTGGAGGTTAGCAAAAGACTGGGAGCGACCAACTAAAAGAGCAATGACGGTCATAATCAAGCAGAGCGACAAAGCAACATTGAATCAGGCATGGAAGTTATATCGCTACTCAGAAACAAAAGATCATCAAGGCTTGACAGACTTTCTTTACAGTCTTAAATATGCGTGAGCATACGCCAAGTCAATCAAAATAAATTCTTGAAGGAAGATATTACTAAACCATACCACATCATAGGCAAACAAATCATGTTGGTACTCCAATAACACATTGGGAACCCCCCAGCTATTTGAGACTAACCATAAGAAAACATGAACTACTAAGCACCATTATGCACGTAGCATTTTTATCATAGACATATCGACCAATGCAACAGAAGCAAACTCTCTTAATAAGATAGGCATGATAACTAAAGAGAGTTCAAGCAACCAACTAAACAAAAGCTCTTTAAAAAGTAAAGCATGAAAACTAAGAGCTGAACATGACAGTAGCTATTGAAAGACAAAGAACACACACAGCAAAGATAGACATGAAAATTCTATGTTGTGTTCCAGGTTGAAGTGGAGCGTGTTTCTCTCCCACACAAAGAAATATGGGTTCCAACTAGTTATGACAGCAAGTAAAGCTAAAGAAAACTAAAAAGGAAACTAAAAGCAAGACGCTCCAAGCATAGCACATAACACATGAAGTGATAAAAATATAGTGGAACGAAAGACGAACTGATAATTGTTGATGGAGAAGGGGATGCACGGGGGCATCCCCAAGCTTAGACGCTTGAGTCTCCTTGAATATTTCTTGGGGGTGCATGGGGGCATCCCCAAGCTTGAGCGCTTGACACTCCTGAATCTTTTTATCATCTTCCCTCGCACACTTGAAAACTCCCTTCATACATAACTCATCATAATCTGATTAGAGAGGTTAGTACCCTTAATAAAATAATTGTTCCTTGCTGGAAATAAGGATATTCTTGAAGGTCTACTGTTTCTCAAGATTGCCAAAAGGTTTTTGCAAAGAAAAAGCAAGCTCAAGGTTTGCAAAATGAAGGAAAGGCAAAACAGGACAGAATCTGTGAAAAACAGAACAGCAGGTAGTAAATGATTTTTTCGGGGCACTTCTGCAACTCTAATCAAAAAACTCAGAACAGACGCACGAAAGACAATTGTATAGTGCACGCTGCCAAAAATATTCAGACCAAAAAGATGATCTGGTGATTTTATACGAATTTTTCTATCCAATGACAGAATCTGTTTCCTGGACAGCACGTCACAACTTTTGAACTTTCTTGCAATCAGAGGCTACACTTGGCACAAAATTGAAAAGTAAAGATACAATGATGATGCTACTGTAGTAACAATCATCAAGACACAACAAAAGCAAAATAAAAATTTATTCGTTGTGGGCTGCCTCCCAAAAGCGCTTTCTTTTATGCCTTTAAGCTAGGCATAATGCAAAGAGGAATCAATAACCATCATAATAATCGGAGTTATAAATTGCTTCAAATGGTTCCTCAACAAGTTCACTCTTGTTCCTTCTAGGAAAGGGGTACACACCTTTTTCCTTTCCGCGTAAGCGGATTTGTCCCTTACCTATATCGATGAAGCCTTTTACCGCTCGGAGGAAGTCCCTTCCAAGCACTATATTTCCTTGGTTTGGCTCCATGATGAAGAAATCAATCATTGCAATCCCTTTAAGGAATTTAACTGGCACGTCTTTTATTCTTCCCTTCATCAAGTCTAGAGCATCCATTCTCTTCTCAATAGTAGCAAGTCTATCTATGACAGTATCAGAGTTATGATCATAAACAAAGTAACTAGATAGACCATGTATAATTTCAAGAGCTCTAGCTTCATCACACTCTAGGAAATCTCCTTCAGCAATAATATCAAGAGAGTGTTTACACCATTTAAAAAGACCATGGTAAAAATTTCTAAGCACAATTTTTATAGGTATCCAAGGCATAATTCTCCTATGTGCATCAGAAATTCTGTCCCATGCCTTCTTCATATTTTCTCCATCCTTTTGATGGAAATCTAAAACTTCTGATTCCCTCAAAGCACCAAATCCTAACATGCTTGACTAAACAGAAAGGACTACTAGCAATTAATTAATTTTTTTGTGATTTTCGATAAAAGATACTAAAGCAAAACTGAAAGGTAAACTAACAAGACTAAAAAGCAAAGGTAAAAGATAGCGTGCAACTCCCCTATCCTGAAGAGTGGAGTCCCCGGCAACGGCGCCAGAAAACTTTGCTTGATGGCTTCTCGCCCCTCGTTGGTTACCCCAAGTGGAAGGTTTGAGATGCAGTGTAGCGGAAGTTTTCCCTTGGCAAAGATACCAAGGATCGATTTCCCCTGAGACTCCTAGTTTCAACAAGAAGGTGTCAACTGCTAACGGCGCCAGATATTAGCAATCAACCTGGACCTGCACACAGATACAAATAACTTTGCTCCCAACGAGTACAGAGAGGTTGTCAATCCCTCTGGCCTTGTCGTTTACAAAGGATCAAACGCAAGTGATAATAGTGATAGGTATTGCTGCAAATAGTAAGTAAAAGCGTAAAGTAAATAGCGGATGTGATCAATGATGGTAATATGGACCGGGGTCCCATGATGTTCACTAGTGATATCTCTCTCCCAAAAGACGATAAAACAGCTATGTGAGGTAAACGAATTACAGCTGGGCAATTGACATAATTGTGTGCGCAAACCAATGCTAACTATGTTGCAAGAAAGGTAGAGGTTCAAAGCATGGGCGGTACGCCAAGGCAAGTAGACCGAAATCCATCTGCATCTACTAATACTAATCATCCACCTTGAGATATCTATCCAGAACATCTCGCTGGTATTAAGTTGCGAGTCCCACCCATAGTGTAAACTCAAAGCAACAGGCAACTGCATTAAAAGAACTTTGCGTAAAGTAAACAATCCTTGCACCCGCGGGCACAAGCACCGTTGTTTTCCCCCTTGTGGCAACAACACATCCACTAGACTCATGTTTCTGTCACTCAAGCTAGTCATCGAGGGGCATGAACCCACAATCAAGCATAACATTCCCTCTTGGAGTCACTACCTACTACTTGGCCAAAGCAATAAATAACAACGGAGAACATGCAAGAATTACTTACGAACATAAATATAAAAGAGGTGAATCAAATATATTACTCAAACACAATCTGAACATAATCTCACAATCCATCGGATCCCAGCAAACTCAACATAGCAACAGCATAAGGATTACATATGTGCCTCGATCATGTAGGGCAGCTCACGAGGTCTAATTAGTGAAGCACAAGAAGGGGAGGAGAACATCACATAGCTACTGGTCATGGACCCATGGTCCAAGGGAGACTACTCACAACTCGTCCGGGAGGCGTCCATGGTGGTGGAGAGGCTCCCGGTGGTGATCCTCCCCTCCGGCAGGGTGCCGGGAAGAGTTCTCCTGGTGCTCAGGATCTTGGAAGCGCGGCGGCGGCGGAACAGAGATGAGATCGCGAAAAAGGGTTCCCGTCTCGAGGGTTTCGGGACGCGATATAAATATATGCCAAAGGAGGGCATCAGCGGAGGCCTGGGGGGCCCAGGCGCCCCCCCGGCGCGGCTAGGAGGGGGGCCGCGCCACCAAGGCGCCTGGAGCCCTGGTGGCCCCCCTCCGGCCCTACTTCGACCGTGTGGAAGCTTCCGGAACGCTGATTTTTTATATAATTTTTCCGGGATTTTTCTGGCAGTTTTCGTGATGGGAAAACCTGAAATACAAAAACAGCAGAAAACAGAAACTGGCACTGGGGTGCACTGAGTTAATAGGTTAGTCCAAATATGATCAAAAGTGTATGGAAGTGTATGAATATCATAGCAATATCACCCAAAAGAGGCATGGAGCAAGCAGAAATTATTGATACGTTTTGGACGTATCAACATCCCCAAGCTTAATTCATGCTCGTCCTCGAGTAGGTAAATGGTAACAAGAATAATTTATGTGGTGACATGCTATTAACCATATAAGGACTTTTTATAGTCATATGACAAAAGCTTACTGAGACAATGAATCTGTAGTAATTAAGTTGCCTCATGAGAAAATCACAAAGAACTGAAAGTTTTACAATATGATACTGAAACATCAAAAGGATTTGTAATGAGCATGGTGTGCAAATATGATAAAGTGATATCTCGCTTGCCCCCTTTAGTGAAGCAAAACATAAATGCAGGGGCACCTCCAAGGTTTAAGTGATGACTAGATACAATGATTTCAGAATAAACGATATCACAATCATGCAAAAGACAATGCTACTTTGGGACAATGCACATTACACTCAGAATGACAATCATGCTCTTAATAGTTGGTGCTTTAAAAGAAGGTGGAGACTCTTGAACCGTGGCTTTTGTTGGCAAGGTTGAAAACCCGTGGTCGGAAACAAAGACAAAACATGTACCAGAGCTCTTGGTTTTAAAAACAGGGGTAATAATTATTTTTTTAGGTTATGCATGTTCCGTCAACGAATGCTAGCAGACAACCCAATCACTTCTTGAGATGGACAAGTTTCGAGGAACGGCTCCCGAATGAGGACGATCACATCCTCCTAATCTCCTTTATTTATCACTGCCAAAGTTTTCTGATTTCTCATGAACAAAGCATGAAGGAGGGTTTGTTTGTTATATTAATTTTGAGCCGGGCACACTCTTTGCCAGTTCCTTCTCGTATTATGGGTTTGCACATTAGACATGCAATCCCGGGGTGAAGCTTGTCCAACTTAAAAAGATCATGAATTAAATACTACTTCCTCATGAACTAAAACAGAGGCACAAAATAGGAATGCTTTTTTTTTGAATAATTTCGAGATGGTACATGAAAGTCTCCGTTAGGAATGGCAGGTAAATACCATGTATAGGAAGGTATGGTGGACTCATATGGCATAATTGGTTTAAAAGAATTTGGATGCACAAGCAGTCAGTCCGCTTAGTACAGGTGGAGGTTAGCAAAAGACTGAGAGCGACCAACTAAAAGAGCAATGACGGTCATAATCATGCAGAGCGACAAAGCAACATTGAATCAGGCATGGAAGTTATATCGCTACTCAGAAACAAAAGATCATCAAGGCTTGACAGACTTTCTTTACAGTCTTAAATATGCGTGAGCATACGCCAAGTCAATCAAAATAAATTCTTGCAGGAAGATATTACTAAACCATACCACATCATAGGCAAACAAATCATGTTGGTACTCCAATAACACATTGGGAACCCCCCAGCTATTTGATACTAACCATAAGAAAACATGAACTACTAAGCACCATTATGCACGTAGCATTTTTATCATAGACATATCGACCAATGCAACAAAAGCAAACTCTCTTAATAAGATAGGCATGATAACTAAAGAGAGTTCAAGCAACCAACTAAACAAAAGCTCTTTAAAAAGTTAAGCATGAAAACTAAGAGCTGAACATGACAGTAGCTATTGAAAGACAAAGAACACACACAGCAAAGATAGACATGAAAATTCTATGTTGTGTTCCAGGTTGAAGTGGAGCGTGTTTCTCTCCCACACAAAGAAAGATGGGTTCCAACTCGTTATGACAGCAAGCAAAGCTAAAGAAAACTAAAAAGGAAACTAAAAGCAAGACGCTCCAAGCATAGCACATAACACATGAAGTGATAAAAATATAGTGGAACGAAAGACGAACTGATAATTGTTGATGGAAAAGGGGATGCACGGGGGCATCCCCAAGCTTAGACGCTTGAGTCTCCTTGAATATTTCTTGGGGGTGCATGGGGGCATCCCCAAGCTTGAGCGCTTGACACTCCTGAATCTTTTTATCATCTTCCCTCGCACACTTGAAAACTCCCTTCATACATAACTCATCATAATCTGATTAGCGAGGTTAGTACCCTTAATAAAATAATTGTTCCTTGCTGGAAATAAGGATATTCTTGAAGGTCTACTGTTTCTCAAGATTGCCAAAAGGTTTTTGCAAAGAAAAAGCAAGCTCAAGGTTTGCAAAATGAAGGAAAGGCAAAACAGGACAGAATCTGTGAAAAACAGAACAGCAGGTAGTAAATGATTTTTTCGGGGCACTTCTGCAACTCTACTAAAAAAACTCAGAACAGACGCACGAAAGACAATTGTATAGTGCACGCTGCCAAAAAAATTCAGACCAAAAAGATGCACTGGTGATTTTATACAAATTTTTCTATCCAAGGACAGAATCTGTTTCCTGGACAGCACGTCACAACTTTTGAACTTTCTTGCAATCAGAGGCTACACTTGGCACAAAATTGAAAAGTAAAGATACAATGATGATGCTACTGTAGTAACAATCATCAAGACACAACAAAAGCAAAATAAAAATTTATTCATTGTGGGCTGCCTCCCAAAAGCGCTTTCTTTTATGCCTTTAAGCTAGGCATAATGCAAAGAGGAATCAATAACCATCATAATAATCGGAGTTATAAATTGCTTCAAATGGTTCCTCAACAAGTTCACTCTTGTTCCTTCTAGGAAAGGGGTACACACCTTTTTCCTTTCCGCATAAGCGGATTTGTCCCTTACCTATATCGATGAAGCCTTTTACCGCTCGGAGGAAGTCCCTTCCAAGCACTATATTTCCTTGGTTTGTCTCCATGATGAAGAAATCAATCATTGCAATCCCTTTAAGGAATTTAACTGGCACGTCTTTTATTCTTCCCTTCATCAAGTCTAGAGCATCCATTCTCTTCTCAATAGTAGCAAGTCTATCTATGACAGTATCAAAGTTATGATCATAAACAAAGTAACTAGATAGACCATGTATAATTTCAAGAGCTCTAGCTTCATCACACTCTAGGAAATCTCCTTCAGCTATAATATCAAGAGAGTGTTTACACCATTTAAAAAGACCATGGTAAAAATTTCTAAGCACAATTTTTATAGGTATCCAAGGCATAATTCTCCTATGTGCATCAGAAATTCTGTCCCATGCCTTCTTCATATTTTCTCCATCCTTTTGATGGAAATCTAAAACTTCTGATTCCCTCAAAGCACCAAATCCTAACATGCTTGACTAAACAGAAAGGACTACTAGCAATTAATTAATTTTTTTGTGATTTTCGATAAAAGATACTAAAGCAAAACTGAAAGGTAAACTAACAAGACTAAAAAGCAAAGGTAAAAGATAGCGTGCAACTCCCCTATCCTGAAGAGTGGAGTCCCCGGCAACGGCGCCAGAAAACTTTGCTTGATGGCTTCTCGCCCCTCGTTGGTTACCCCAAGTGGAAGGTTTGAGATGCAGTGTAGCGGAAGTTTTCCTATGGCAAAGATACCAAGGATCGATTTCCCCTGAGACTCCTAGTTTCAACAAGAAGGTGTCAACTGCTAACGGCGCCAGATATTAGCAATCAACCTGGACCTGCACACAGATACAAATAACTTTGCTCCCAACGAGTACAGAGAGGTTGTCAATCCCTCTGGCCTTGTCGTTTACAAAGGATCAAACGCAAGTGATAATAGTGATAGGTATTGCTGCAAATAGTAAGTAAAAGCGTAAAGTAAATAGCGGATGTGATCAATGATGGTAATATGGACCGGGGTCCCATGATGTTCACTAGTGATATCTCTCTCCCAAAAGACGATAAAACAGCTATGTGAGGTAAACGAATTACAGCTGGGCAATTGACAGAATTGTGTGCGCAAACCAATGCTAACTATGTTGCAAGAAAGGTAGAGGTTCAAAGCATGGGCGGTACGCCAAGGCAAGTAGACCGAAATCCATCTGCATCTACTAATACTAATCATCCACCTTGAGATATCTATCCAGAACATCTCGCTGGTATTAAGTTGCGAGTCCCACCCATAGTGTAAACTCAAAGCAACAGACAACTGCATTAAAAGAACTTTGCATAAAGTAAACAATCCTTGCACCCGCGGGCACAAGCACCGTTGTTTTCCCCCTTGTGGCAACAGCACATCCCCTAGACTCATGTTTCTGTCACTCAAGCTAGTCATCGAGGGGCATGAACCCACAATCAAGCATAACGTTCCCTCTTGGAGTCACTACCTACTACTTGGCCAAAGCAATAAATAACAACGGAGAACATGCAAGAATTACTTACAAACATAAATATAAAAGAGGTGAATCAAATATATTACTCAAACACAATCTGAACATAATCTCACAATCCATCGGATCCCAGCAAACTCAACATAGCAACAGCATAAGGATTACATATGTGCCTCGATCATGTAGGGCAGCTCACGAGGTCTAATTAGTGAAGCACAAGAAGGGGAGGAGAACATTACATAGCTACTGGTCATGGACCCATGGTCCAAGGGAGACTACTCACAACTCGTCCGGGAGGCGTCCATGGTGGTGTAGAGGCTCCCGGTGGTGATCCTCCCCTCCGGCAGGGTGCCGGGAAGAGCTCTCCTGGTGCTCACGATCTTGGAAGCGCGGCGGCGGCGGAACAGAGATGAGATCGCGAAAAAGGGTTCCCGTCTCGAGGGTTTCGGGACGCGATATAAATATATGCCAAAGGGGGGCATCAGCGGAGGCCTGGGGGGCCCAGGCGCCCCCCC
>LR738712.1:887247451-887283573 GCA_902687465.1 Secale cereale | reverse complement strand
CCGGCGCGGCTAGGAGGGGGGCCGCGCCACCAGGGCGCCTGGAGCCCTGGTGGCCCCCCTTCGGCCCTACTTCGACCGTGTGGAAGCTTCCGGAACGCTGATTTTTTATATAATTTTTCCGGGATTTTTCTGGCAGTTTTCGTGATGGGAAAACCTGATATACAAAAACAGTAGAAAACAGAAACTGGCACTAGGGTGCACTGAGTTAATAGGTTAGTCCAAATATGATCAAAAGTGTATGGAAGTGTATGAATATCATAGCAATATCACCCAAAAGAGGCATGGAGCAAGCAGAAATTATAGATACGTTTTGGACGTATCAACATCCCCAAGCTTAATTCCTGCTCGTCCTCGAGTAGGTAAATGGTAACAAGAATAATTTATGTGGTGACATGCTATTAACCATATAAGGACTTTTTATAGTCATATGACAAAAGCTTACTGAGACAATGAATCTGTAGTAATTAAGTTGCCTCATGAGAAAATCACAAAGAACTGAAAGTTTTACAATATGATACTGAAACATCAAAAGGATTTGTAATGAGCATGGTGTGCAAATATGATAAAGTGATATCTCGCTTGCCCCCTTTAGTGAAGCAAAACATAAATGCAGGGGCACCTCCAAGGTTTAAGTGATGACTAGATACAATGATTTCAGAATAAACGATATCACAATCATGCAAAAGACAATGCTACTTTGGGACAATGCACATTACACTCAGAATGACAATCATGCTCTTAATAGTTGGTGCTTTAAAAGAAGGTGGAGACTCTCGAACCGTGGCTTTTGTTGGCAAGGTTGAAAACCCGTGGTCGGAAACAAAGACAAAACATGTACCAGAGCTCTTGGTTTTAAAAACAGAGGTAATAATTATTTTTTTAGGTTATGCATGTTCCGTCAACGAATGCTAGCAGACAACCCAATCACTTCTTGAGATGGACAAGTTTCGAGGAACGGCTCCCGAATGAGGACGATCACATCCTCTTAATCTCCTTTATTTATCACTGCCAAAGTTTTCTGATTTCTCATGAACAAAGCGTGAAGGAGGGTTTGTTTGTTATATTAATTTTGAGCCGGGCACACTCTTTGCCAGTTCCTTCTCGTATTATGGGTTTGCACATTAGACATGCAATCCCGGGGTGAAGCTTGTCCAACTTAAAAAGATCATGAATTAAATACTACTTCCTCATGAACTAAAACAGAGGCACAAAATAGGAATGCTTTTTTTTTGAATAATTTCGAGATGGTACATGAAAGTCTCCGTTAGGAATGGCAGGTAAATACCATGTATAGGAAGGTATGGTGGACTCATATGGCATAATTGGTTTAAAAGAATTTGGATGCACAAGCAGTCAGTCCGCTTAGTACAGGTGGAGGTTAGCAAAAGACTGGGAGCGACCAACTAAAAGAGCAATGACGGTCATAATCATGCAGAGCGACAAAGCAACATTGAATCAGGCATGGAAGTTATATCGCTACTCAGAAACAAAATATCATCAAGGCTTGACAGACTTTCTTTACAGTCTTAAATATGCGTGAGCATACGCCAAGTCAATCAAAATAAATTCTTGCAGGAAGATATTACTAAACCATACCACATCATAGGCAAACAAATCATGTTGGTACTCCAATAACACATTGGGAACCCCCCAGCTATTTGAGACTAACCATAAGAAAACATGAACTACTAAGCACCATTATGCACGTAGCATTTTTATCATAGACATATCGACCAATGCAACAAAAGCAAACTCTCTTAATAAGATAGGCATGATAACTAAAGAGAGTTCAAGCAACCAACTAAACAAAAGCTCTTTAAAAAGTAAAGCATGAAAACTAAGAGCTGAACATGACAGTAGCTATTGAAAGACAAAGAACACACACAGCAAAGATAGACATGAAAATTCTATGTTGTGTTCCAGGTTGAAGTGGAGCGTGTTTCTCTCCCACACAAAGAAAGATGGGTTCCAACTCGTTATGACAGCAAGCAAAGCTAAAGAAAACTAAAAAGGAAACTAAAAGCAAGACGCTCCAAGCATAGCACATAACACATGAAGTGATAAAAATATAGTGGAACGAAAGACGAACTGATAATTGTTGATGGAAAAGGGGATGCACGGGGGCATCCCCAAGCTTAGACGCTTGAGTCTCCTTGAATATTTCTTGGGGGTGCATGGGGGCATCCCCAAGCTTGAGCGCTTGACACTCCTGAATCTTTTTATCATCTTCCCTCGCACACTTGAAAACTCCCTTCATACATAACTCATCATAATCTGATTAGCGAGGTTAGTACCCTTAATAAAATAATTGTTCCTTTCTGGAAATAAGGATATTCTTGAAGGTCTACTGTTTCTCAAGATTGCCAAAAGGTTTTTGCAAAGAAAAAGCAAGCTCAAGGTTTGCAAAATGAAGGAAAGGCAAAACAGGACAGAATCTGTGAAAAACAGAACAGCAGGTAGTAAATGATTTTTTCGGGGCACTTCTGCAACTCTAATAAAAAAACTCAGAACAGACGCACGAAAGAAAATTGTATAGTGCACGCTGCCAAAAAAATTCAGACCAAAAAGATGATCTGGTGATTTTATACAAATTTTTCTATCCAAGGACAGAATCTGTTTCCTGGACAGCACGTCACAACTTTTTACCTTTCTTGCAATCAGAGGCTACACTTGGCACAAAATTGAAAAGTAAAGATACAATGATGATGCTACTGTAGTAACAATCATCAAGACACAACAAAAGCAAAATAAAAATTTATTCATTGTGGGCTGCCTCCCAAAAGCGCTTTCTTTTATGCCTTTAAGCTAGGCATAATGCAAAGAGGAATCAATAACCATCATAATAATCGGAGTTATAAATTGCTTCAAATGGTTCCTCAACAAGTTCACTCTTGTTCCTTCTAGGAAAGTGGTACACACCTTTTTCCTTTCCGCGTAAGCGGGTTTGTCCCTTACCTATATCGATGAAGCCTTTTACCGCTCGGAGGAAGTCCCTTCCAAGCACTATATTTCCTTGGTTTGTCTCCATGATGAAGAAATCAATCATTGCAATCCCTTTAAGGAATTTAACTGGCACGTCTTTTATTCTTCCCTTCATCAAGTCTAGAGCATCCATTCTCTTCTCAATAGTAGCAAGTCTATCTATGACAGTATCAAAGTTATGATCATAAACAAAGTAACTAGATAGACCATGTATAATTTCAAGAGCTCTAGCTTCATCACACTCTAGGAAATCTCCTTCAGCTATAATATCAAGAGAGTGTTTACACCATTTAAAAAGACCATGGTAAAAATTTCTAAGCACAATTTTTATAGGTATCCAAGGCATAATTCTCCTATGTGCATCAGAAATTCTGTCCCATGCCTTCTTCATATTTTCTCCATCCTTTTGATGGAAATCTAAAACTTCTGATTCCCTCAAAGCACCAAATCCTAACATGCTTGACTAAACAGAAAGGACTACTAGCAATTAATTAATTTTTTTGTGATTTTCGATAAAAGATACTAAAGCAAAACTGAAAGGTAAACTAACAAGACTAAAAAGCAAAGGTAAAAGATAGCGTGCAACTCCCCTATCCTGAAGAGTGGAGTCCCCGGCAACGGCGCCAGAAAACTTTGCTTGATGGCTTCTCGCCCCTCGTTGGTTACCCCAAGTGGAAGGTTTGAGATGCAGTGTAGCGGAAGTTTTCCCTTGGCAAAGATACCAAGGATCGATTTCCCCTGAGACTCCTAGTTTCAACAAGAAGGTGTCAACTGCTAACGGCGCCAGATATTAACAATCAACGTGGACCTGCACACAGATACAAATAACTTTGCTCCCAACGAGTACAGAGAGGTCGTGAATCCCTCTGGCCTTGTCGTTTACAAAGGATCAAACGCAAGTGATAATAGTGATAGGTATTGCTGCAAATAGTTAGTAAAAGCGTAAAGTAAATAGCGGATGTGATCAATGATGGTAATATGGACCGGGGTCCCATGATGTTCACTAGTGATGTCTCTCTCCCAAAAGACGATAAAATAGCTATGTGAGGTAAACGAATTACAGCTGGGCAATTGACAGAATTATGTGCGCAAACCAATGCTAACTATGTTGCAAGAAAGGTAGAGGTTCAAAGCATGGGCGGTACGCCAAGGCAAGTAGACCGAAATCCATCTGCACCTACTACTACTAATCATCCACCTTGAGATATCTATCCAGAATATCTCGCTGGTATTAAGTTGCGAGTCCCAGCCATAGTGTAAACTCAAAGCAACAGACAACTGCATTAAAAGAACTTTGCATAAAGTAAACAATCCTTGCACCCGCGGGCACAAGCACCATTGTTTTCCCCCTTGTGGCAACAGCACATCCCCTAGACTCATGTTTCTGTCACTCAAGCTAGTCATCGAGGGGCATGAACCCAAAATCAAGCATAACGTTCCCTCTTGGAGTCACTACCTACTACTTGGCCAAAGCAATAAATAACAACGGAGAACATGCAAGAATTACTTACGAACATAAATATAAAAGAGGAGAATCAAATATATTACTCAAACACAATCTGAACATAATCTCACAATCCGTCGGATCCCAGCAAACTCAACATAGCAACAGCATAAGGATTACATATGTGCCTCGATCATGTAGGGCAGCTCACGAGGTCTAATTAGTGAAGCACAAGAAGGGGAGGAGAACATCACATAGCTACTGGTCATGGACCCATGGTCCAAGGGAGACTACTCACAACTCGTCCGGGAGGCGTCCATGGTGGTGGAGAGGCTCCCGGTGGTGATCCTCCCCTCCGGCGGGGTGCCGGGAAGAGTTCTCCTGGTGCTCCCGATCTTGGAAGCACGGCGGCGGCGGAACAGAGATGAGATCGCGAAAAAGGGTTCCCGTCTCGAGGGTTTCGGGACGCGATATAAATATATGCCAAAGGGGGGCATCAGCGGAGGCCTGGGGGGCCCAGGCGCCCCCCCCCCCCCCGGCGCGGCCAGGGGGGCCGCGCCACCAGGGCGCCTGGAGCCCTGGTGGCCCCCCTCCGGCCCTACTTCGACCGTGTGGAAGCTTCCGGAACGCTGATTTTTTATATAATTTTTCCGGGATTTTTCTGGCAGTTTTCGTGACGGGAAAACCTGAAATACAAAAACCGCAGAAAACAGAAACTGGCACTGGGGTGCACTGAGTTAATAGGTTAGTCCAAATATGATCAAAAGTGTATGGAAGTGTATGAATATCATAGCAATATCACCCAAAAGAGGCATGGAGCAAGCAGAAATCATAGATACGTTTTGGACGTATCAGGGAGCCTCGGTCTCTCGTGAGGAGTTCAATGTGGCCTTGACCACATTGAAAGAGTCACTAGCGAGCGAGGTCAAAGGCATGTTTAAAGATTTGCTTGAGGGGCTTAAATTATCCACCGCACCGTTGGAAGTGGTTCGTCCTGCTACCAACGTGTCGGAGGCTAATCCCGACAAGGGAGAAGCTAGTAGTGAACAAGCCCCTGTTACTAAGAATGGGAGTGGGATCTTTGTCCACTCCGCTCCTCCTACTCACTATGGAGGACCCGTTCCCACACCGCATTTAAATTCCGTTGGGCCTCCTCCCAAGTTTATCAAAAATTCTGATTTTGCTACTTGGGTGTTTCGTTTCAAACGTCATATAAATCATTGTTCTACTAATCTTTGGAGAATCATTGAGCAAGGTTTTTATCCGCGTGATCCCAACAACATGACTCCAAGAGAAACTGCGGATCATCAATTCAACGAGTCCGCTCTTTGCATTCTTCAAGATGCCATCCCTCCTGAAGGCATTGCACATCTTCGACCCTTCACTGTGGCCAAGGAAGCTTGGGAGCATGTTGGCACGATGTACAAGGGAAGCACGAGTATTCAACGCTCCAACTATGAAGTTGTGCAAGATGAAGCCGATGAATTTTCTATGATCGAAGAAGAAGATCCTCGTGAACTTTATCGGAGATTAACTACCCTTGCGGTCTCTCTTCGAGATCATGGCAGTAAGGACACGGGTGACAATTGGATCAAGCGCAAGTTCCTCAAGTCCATGATGCCCTATCATAAGGCTATGTCCTCTGTCATTCGTCAGAGACCGGACTTCCACCACTTATCCTCAAATGAAGTATTGGATGAGTTTGTTGCCATGAGGATCTTGGATATGACCGCCGACAATGCGGTCTTAAGAGCTCAACGATCTAAGAAGCCCAATCATTCCCTGAAGGCCAAGGCATGTGTGGAAGAAGAGGAGGTGGAGGATGATGATGAGTGTAGCCCCGAGGACACCAAATATGCCTATCATGAGCACATGGCTCTTGCTTCAAGGCAATTCTGGGGCAACAAGAAGAACACAAGACCCAACTTCAACAGGAACAACTCAAGTGGAAACAAGGGCAAGCAACGGGTGAGGACATGCTTCATCTGTGGAAATGTAAGCCACTTCGTTGCGGATTGCCCATATGAGAAAAGAGAAGACTTTGGAGGCAAGCTTATCCGGAAGGACAAGTCAAAGTCATATCCCAACAAGAACAACTTCAACAAGAAGACTCCTCCTAAAGGGTTGGTGGCCCAAGAAGAATATGTTGAGGATGATGATAATGATGAAGATGATGAGGTGGTCACCATGGCCACAATTGCTATTGCTACTACTTCGCACTCATCTCTCTTCGACTCACCAAATGAGAACATCACTGCCAAGTGTCTCATGGCCAAGGCCACCAACAAGGTAACCCCAAACATCAATACTACTATCTCTTCTAATCCTTCATTGACGAATTGTATTGATGAGAGTGAGGGTACTAAGGAGGGAGAGAATGAATTTGAGTTGTTCATGAAAAATCTCAAGGGCAAACCCAAGAAGCATTTTGTTGCTCTCTTGGAACAACTCGGTGAGGCCAACGACATGATCGAGGCTCACGAGGAAACCATTACTAAAATGGAAGGACATAGTCGAGACTATGCCGATGAGATATCGGATCTCTTTAACGCCCTAGAGGAAGAGTGTGGTCTTCGTTTGGCTCTTGAGGAGTCACACAACGATGATCATGCTAAATTAAAGAAAGATCTTGATCATGCTTTAGTTGTCTTTCGTATGCTTAATTCCGAGAAGGCAAAACTTGAGGTTGACCATGCTAAACTCAAAGAAGAGTTTGTCATACTCGACAAGGCTCACAAGGCCTTGAAAGGTATGCATGCTACTCTCAAAGAGTCTCATGATCAACTCCAAGTTTCGCTAACCAAGGAAAAGGCCATTTTTCCTCGCATGGTATTAATTGATAATGCAAATGCTACTAACCCATGTTGCGAGCATGTGCATCTTGTTGAAGAAAATGCCGAGTTGAAGAAGCAACTTGAGAAAGGTCTTGTGACATGTATACAAGGTGAGAAGAACCTCAACAACCTTTTGAGCAATCAAAAGGAGGTTGTGGCAAAGGAAGGAATTGGGTTTGTTCCTAAGCCCAAGAAGAAGAAGAATGACAAGACCAAGCAACCACCCCCTCTCCGACAAACCTTTGTGAAAGAAGGAGAGGGCACATCAAAGAAGAAGAAAATGGTGAAAAGTGGTGGTGTCAAGAAAAACTCCACCATACCATCAAACATGGCCGGCGACTTTAATCCTTCATATGTGTTATGTCGTGCTAGTGATGGTCATGTGTTTGCTAAATTTGTTGGTTCTTCTTATGAGTACATTGAATGGTCCATTTGGGTTCCTAAGACCCTTGTTACTAACCTAAAAGGACCCATTACCAAATGGGTACCTAAATCCAAGCATTGATCTCTTGTAGGAGTTTGCTTCCGGTGGGGGATCATGGTTGCTCGATAGCGGAGCCACAAATCATATGACCGGAAGCAAAGACTTGGTGGTGGACGTGCATCTAGGTTCATCTATGGCCACCAATGTCGAATGGGGTGATGCTTCATCTTCCAAGGTATTGGGGCTCGGCAAGGTTGTTGTCTCTCATGATCTCACGATCGAGAAAGTCATGCTTGTTGAGTCTCTTGCATACAATTTACTTTCTGTTCGCCAACTTGCACTCATGGGCTTTGCTACATTCTTTGATATTGATACCGTGGCCCTCTTGTGGAGCAAGACTCTTAAAGTAGCCTATGTTGGGCATGTCGAGAACTGTCTTTATGTGGTAAACTTCTCGAGGCAACCCACTAAGGTCGCGACAAGCCTAATGGCTAAAGTTGATGTGGGATGGCTTTGGCATCGCCGTTTGGCCCATGTCAATATGAGATCTTTGCAAAGTCTTCTCAAGGGGGACCATGTCCGTGGACTAACAAATGTTAGCTTTGCCAAAGATCGTGCTTGCAGGGCTTGCATTGAAGGAAAGTTACATGAGACGGCTCACCCACCCACGACTATCATCTATTCAAAGAGACCCCTAGAGCTCCTTCACATGGACCTCTTTGGGCCTCCATCTTTTGATAGTCTTGGAGGTAGAAAGTACTGCTTGGTGATTGTGGATGATTACTCAAGATACACCTGGGTATACTTCTTCAAAAAGAAGAGTGAGACCCAACAAACCGTCATCAACTTTGCAAATGAAGCTCAACGACAACATGAAGCAAAGATTTTGATGATCAGAAGCGACAACGGCACTGAGTTCAAGAACTACACCTTGGATGAGTTTCTTAGTGATGAGGGGATCAAACATCAATATGCAGCTCCCTATACCCCTCAACAAAACGGTGTAGCGGAGAGAAAGAACCGAACTCTGATGGATGCAGCGAGAACCATGATGGCAGAATTCAAATCTCCATACAACTTTTGGGCCGAAGCCATCAACACCGCTTGCCATGCATCAAATCGGCTCTACCTCCGCAAAGGCTTGAACAAAACTCCATATGAGATACTTACCGGTAACAAGCCCAATCTCAAGTACTTCCGGGTATCCGGGTGTAAGTGTTTCATTCTCAAGAAAGGTGTTCGCTTGTCTAAATTTGAATCTAGAGCTCACGAGGGCATATTTGTTGGTTATGCTACAAACTCTCATGCTTACCGTGTCCTCAACAAGTCCAATGGACTCATTGAGGAGACGAGTAACGTAGAGTTTGATGAAAATAACGGCTCCCAAGTGGAGCAAAGTGGTACTTGTGATGTAGGTGATGAAATTCCTCCTCAAGCCATAAGAAGAATGGGTGTTGGATATATCCTACCCATTGAGGAACCCCTTGTGGCCGAAGGAGAAGGACAATGTTCCACTCAAGTGGAACCATCACCAACCCAAGACCCACACGCTTACGAAGAACAAAGTGAAGGCCCTCAACCAGACGAACAAGGCCAAGTGCAAGATCAATCACAAGATGGTGGAGAGTCACCAAATGATGCACAAGGCCAAGTTCTGTCCTCCGAGCAAGATCAACGTCAAGAGGAAGCTCAAGATCAAGATCAAGCTCCTGACGACGCTCAAGATGATCAACTCAATGCTCCTCAGTTATCTCTTGAAGAGCAATTAGAGCGTCGTGCTGCAAAAGTTGCCTCCAGGCTTGCTTCCAGAGAACATCACATGGAGAACATTCTAGGAAGCATCAAAAGGGGGGTAAGCACTC
This sequence comes from Secale cereale, assembly GCA_902687465.1. NCBI lineage: Eukaryota > Viridiplantae > Streptophyta > Magnoliopsida > Poales > Poaceae > Secale > Secale cereale. Next base: position 887,274,027 of record LR738712.1, on the reverse strand, counting down.
GTAGACAATTAGCAAACTATTGTGCTCATTAAGCTTTTGTCTCCTGTGTTGAACCTCAGAAGGTTTATGAGGCGCTCGAAGACCCTGATTGGCTCAATGCCATGCATGAAGAACTCCATAACTTCGAGCGCAACAAGGTGTGGCGTCTGGTGCCAAGGCCAAAGGAGAACCATAATGTCATTGGAACCAAGTGGATCTTTAAGAACAAACAAGATGCTCATGGCATTGTCATCCGCAACAAGGCGCGTCTGGTGGCTCGAGGCTACTCCCAAGTCGAGGGTATCGACTACGGTGAAACCTTTGCCCCCGTTGCCCGTCTTGAATCCATTCGTTTATTGCTTGCCTATGCTTCCCATCATAACTTTAAATTGCAACAAATGGATGTGAAGAGTGCATTTCTTAATGGTCCTATTAATGAGTTGGTATATGTTAAACAACCCCCGGGGTTTTAGGATCCTAAGCTCCCTAATCACGTGTATCAACTCGATAAGGCACTCTATGGCCTTAAACAAGCCCCACGTGCGTGGTATGAGCATCTTACCGAGTTGTTACAAGATCGTGGGTTTGAAATTGGGAAAATCGACCCCACTCTTTTTACTAAGAAGGTCAAAGGGGAGTTGTTTGTATGCCAACTTTATGTTGATGATATTATCTTTGGTTCTCCTAACAAAGCTTTCAATGATGAGTTCGCCGCACTCATGACCACACATTTTGAGATGTCCATGATGGGAGAGTTGAAGTATTTCCTTGGGTTTGAGATCAAGCAAAGAAGAGAAGGGATCTTCATCAAACAATCCAAGTATACTCAAGACATGCTCAAGAGGTTCAATCTAAGTGATGTCAAGCCTGCTTCTACTCCAATGCCAACCAAGTGCCAACTTGACATTGATCCCAATGGTAAAGCGGTGGATCAAAAGGTATATCGCTCTATGATCAGTTCCTTGCTTTACCTTTGTGCATCTAGACTGGATATTATGTTGAGTGTGGGAATCTGTGCACGGTTTCAAGCCTCGCCTAAGGAAAGTCACTTTGTGGCTGTCAAGCGAATCTTTTGATATTTGGCTCATACCCCAAACTTTGGCTTATGGTACCCAAGAGGAGCAAACTTCAACCTTGTAGGTTTCTCTGATTCTGACTGGGCGGGAGACAAAGTGGATAGGAAGTCCACTTCTGGAGGGTGCCAATTTCTTGGTTGCTCTCTTGTTAGTTGGTCTTCCAAAAAGCAAAGTTGTGTGTCTCTCTCGTCCACCGAAGCAGAGTATGTGGCTGTTGGCAGTTGTTGTGCTCAACTCTTATGGATGAGGCAAACTTTAAAGGATTACGGTGTCACTTGTGACAAAGTGCCTCTTTGGTGTGACAATGAAAGTGCCATCAAGATTTCTCTCAATCCGGTGCAACACTTCAAGACGAAGCATATAGAGATTCGGTATCACTTCATCCGAGATCACATAAGGCAGGGAGAGATCGAGCTTCACTATGTCAACACTCATGATAACCTTGCAGATATCTTCACGAAGCCGTTGGATGAAGCAAGATTTCGCGAGTTAAGGCATGAGCTAAATATCATCGATTTGAGCAATGTGGCTTGAGTCCTTGCACACACTCCTCACATTCAATATAGTTATCTTGTCTAGATGTAGGCATGGACATAGGGGGAGTATTGTTCTCTCAATGAACCATTCCTCCCCCCCATTATGCATAAATTGATCAAGTCTTTGTCATTTGCCATACATAGTTGGTATAAGTGCTTCAAGACGAGTATTGGTCATGGGCCCAAGGATAGTTCTTTGCGGTGCCATACCAAAGAACTCAAACATAGGTGGCCTCGGCCACCGCCCTCCTCTGTGGAGTTGCGTTTTTGCCTCGCTTGTGCGTCCTTTTGTTTTTCTTCTCTTCTTTGCTAAAAGCCTCGTGTCGAAACGTGCAAGTTCTTGGAGAAGCGGTACTACCGTGCGCAGTCACGGTACTACCGCAAAGGAGGTTACGGTACTACCGCAAGTCCAGCACGGCAGTATTTATTTACTATCGCTGGTAGAGCAGTACTACCGCTTAGCGTGCGGTACTTCCGCCCAAGCGGTACTACCGCGATGACCGCGGTACTACCGTACATATTCGAACGGGTGGGGGTTATAAGCGGGCAGGGGGAGTTCCAACTCCCCCATACCCATTCATCTCCTAACCCCCACGCCGTCTCTCTCTCTCCCTCTCAAGAACGCCGCCGGAGGACCTCGCCGGATCTCCTCCCTCGGCCACTCTCCTCACATTCCGACCGATGGGATCGCTCCCCACCTCGCCCTCTTGCCATGGATGAAGGTTTCTCCCCGTTTCCCCTCTTCTTGTTGCCTTGTTGTTGTTTTAGGGTTAGGGGAGATGCTTAGAGTTCTTGCATTCTTCGTGTTCTTATCCATGGAAGATTAGGATGTAGGAGAGTGCTTTTGGCTCTAGAAATGCTAGTGTGTATGTTGCTACCAAGTTACTATGATCAGCCGTAGTACCGTTGTTCGATCTACGTGGTCTTGCCCAGATTCTTTCTTTTCAGATCTGATCCGAGCGGTACTACCGCTGGCGAACCGCGGTACTACCGCTCGATCTGGTCCAGATCCGTTCGACAGATCTGACCCGGGCAGTACTACCGCTTGTGTCATAGTTCCTTCGTAGCACGTACATATTCCCCTTTCTACTCGTTTCTTGTGCTTTTTTTAGGCTTTTGCATTGATTCTCTTTGTGCTTTCGTCGTGTTCTTGTGTTTGTGTCTTAGGTGGTGGCTCCGGTTCCGATGTTCGTCGTGCCAATCCAGTCCGCGACACCGGGTCCAAGCGTTTGCGCAACCCCAGTGATGTGCCAGAGGGCTCCAATCCCCAACGCAAGTTCAAGACCGCTGCTAACAAGCAAAAGGAATCCTCTATGACTATGAAAGAAATGCCAGCTAATGAGTTCATGGCTCGGAGGAAGCACAACCCTTATGGAGAACCCCGAGCTCAGTTTCATGGGGATGAACTTTCCTGGACTAAGCAACAGTATCGCATCTACACAGAGGTGCTCAAAAGCAAGACCAACCTGTACGTGGATGCTCATTGGGTGGATTTGGCCCACATGTGAAGGGACACCAACCAGGGTTACTTTGCCGAGGCTCTGGATCTGGTCGAGCAGTTTGGGCTTGAGCATTTCATGACCTTTCAGCATGATTTTGATCCAGAGATCATTGCTCAGTTTTATGCGTCAGTCCACTTCCACACCAAGGAAGATCGCCCAATGACTTGGATGACCAATGGTCACAAGATGACTGCAACTTGGAAGGAATTCATGGATCTTTTACAGATTGCTGATGAGGGACTCCACAACCCAGTTGGAGCTCGGCCTCATGCCAATCCAGAATCTGCCAACAAGGACAAATTGCTACCATTCTATGTGGAGAAGACTCTTGCAAGTGGCAAGAAGACATGGGTGTTGAACCCAGTTTTGGACATCATGCATCGGATCTTTCGCAACACCTTGTTTCCTCGCGTTGGAGACAAGGACAAGATCCATGCTTACCTAGTTGACATGCTGCTGATGTGTGAAGAGGCTCGCACGGCGCAGTCTCCACCACTTGACATATCCCATATCATGTGGTGTGAGCTCCGCTTTGCGATCTACACTCGCAAGGTTCCCATTTATGGTCCGTTCCTGTTTCTGCTCATCTCCAAGACTTGGGAGAAGCTGTACCCTGATTGAGGAGCTCGAGGCTGACTGTATCCGTCATGATCCCATTCGTCTTCGCATCAAGACTCGATGGGCCAACACTACCACTCGTGCACAAGCTGCTGCGGCTCAGATGGGTACGGACGAGGAGCCTGTGGACGAGGCAGCTGAGGAGAGCCCTGACAGATATGCTCCTTCCTCTTCTGAGCCCTTTGGGCTAAAAAGCTGAAGAAGAAGATGAAGGCCCTCTTTTGCATGCAAGCTCAAGGTCAGTACAGGGCTCATGTCACTCATAAGGAGTCTCGCCAGCGTGACAAGAAGATCATGAGGATCTTCGGTGAGAACGTGTCCAACGGATCCGAGGACAACATCACCCCTGAGGCTGCATGGATGGCTCGACACGGGTACAAGTGGTCTGAGTCTGACGAGGAGCAGCAGGAGGAGCAGCAGGAGTCCGATGGAGAGCACAATGACTGAGTTCCTCTGCCAGAGCTACCACCCCTCTTTGTGTCCTCTTTCCCTTTGTGGTGTCTCGATGCCAAAGGGGGAGAGAGTGATTTGTGTCTTGTGCCGTCTCTTTGTTTTTTTTCGTTGGTCGAACTCTGTCTGTTTGGTTGTTTTTGTGTCGTGTGCGCGAGACTATCGTATGGTGTAAGACATATGCTTCTTTGTTGGTAAACTCGTCGTTATGTCTTTACTTTTATGTCGTGAGCAGTTAGTTTACCTTCCCTTGATTATGTGCTCACTTTTATATATTAGTTGTAGAATATAGGGGGAGCATTGAACCTAGTATGTGTGTTGTGCAGTCCAAAGCACTCTCTCGTGTAGGCACACATCTAGGGGGAGCTCACCTATATTCTAGTCTTTAGGATTGCATACCATCTTATTTATCCCTGTGCAAATCCCGTATTGTCATCAATCCATCAAAAAGGGGGAGATTGTAAGGGCATATTTCTCCCTAAGTAGTTTTGGTGATTAATGACAATGCATTTGCGGACTAATCGTGTGCACTAAGCTACTGCATGTATATCTCACTTAGGCACAAGACGATTGCATGCCCCTCGGATTCGATGGAAGACGGTGTTTCCTTTTTGCTCCCTGTCGGTGGCTTTGAGTAATAGGAAAGCCGTACTATTAAGAGGGGGTCCGTTTCGGAAAGGTTTGGGTGGAATCAACACGTACACATCTTTCTCTCACACCACCTTTCCCTTGCTTCTCTGGAGCTCCAACCGTTTCTTCTTTATGCAAACCATGGCTTCTTACTAGTACATCTGCCTGGCAAGCGGTAGTACCGCTTCACAAGCGGTAGTACCGCACAGCCACACGGTAGTACCGCATGCAGACACGGTAGTACCGCACCAGCGGTAGTACCGCGGCTCCAGAACGGTAATACCGTGTATCTGGCCCGGCACTGCACCAAGTGCGGAAGTAATTTTTTACTTCCGCATCCTATGCGGTAGTACCGCTTGCTCCAAGCGGTAGTACCATGCCGTGTTTTTGCTACTACCGTATTTCTGCGGATGTAGCTACGGATGTAATTTATTTCATCCGTGCTTGTCCTCGGCCTGCATGTTTTTGCCCAGCGGTAGTACCGCATCCAGAGCGGTAGTACCGCTCACCAAGCGGTAGTACCGCAACTTACGTGCGGTACTACCGCTCTGTGCGGGCAGAAAACGTGGATAACGGTTGGATTTGCTCTCCCACTATATATAGGGGGTCTTCTTCCCCAAGAAGACTTACCTCTTCCCCCACATACTCCATTGATGCTCCAAAGCTCCATTTTCGCCCGATCTCTCTCCCTAGCCAATCAAACTTGTTGATTTGCTCGGGATTGCTTGAGAAGGCATCGATCTACACTTCCACCAAGAGATATTTGATTCCCCCCACTAATCCCTAGCGGATCTTTTTACTCTTGGGTGTTTGAGCACCCTAGACGGTTGAGGTCACCTCGAAGCCATATTCCATTGCGGTGAAGCTTCGTGGTTTCGTTGGGAGCCTCCAATTTAGTTGTGGAGATAGCCCCAACCGTGTTTGTAAAGGTTCGGCTGCCGCCTTCAAGGGCACCACTAGTGGAATCACGGCACCTTGCATCGTGTGAGGGCGTGAGGAGAATACGGTGGCCCTAGTGGCTTCTTGGGGAGCATTGTGCCTCCACACCGCTCCAACGGAGACGTACTTCCCCTCACAGGGAAGGAACTTCGGCAACACATCCTCGTCTCCACCGGTTCCTCTTGTGGTTATTTCTTACCTTTACTTGTGCAAGCATTACTTGTTTATCTCCTATAGCTTGCTTGTGAAGTTGTTATCTCTACTTTCTATTAGTTGTCATCTTAGTAGCATATCTAGACAACTTACTTTGACGCACTACACCACAACACTGATGCAACGGCATGTAAACTGCCGTGAGAAAGAACTTTAAGCGGCACACTATCTGCCGGGACAGTATTTCTCCCGGCAGATAGAACCGCCACGAGAACGGCTGCCGGGGATCACTAGTCCCGGCAGATAAAATATACCCGGCAGTCCTACTGCCTTAGTGCATTTATTTGCCGGCAGTTTCAATTCTCCCGGCAGATTAGGCAAGACACGTGGAATATCAATTACTGGCAGTCAAACTGCCGGCAGAACAGGGTTGACCCGGCAGTTGTTTTGCCGGTATGTAGATATCACTGCCTAATTGTTCTAGGCATCCCCTGTGTAATATCCATTTATTATGTTTAGTCATCAGGACATATCACACGTAGAATTTATACATACTTCAATCAAAGTCACATATATGTCTCATCCATACACTTCAATCAAAATAATATCAGGCCTCATCCAGAACCTTAAAACATCATTGGATAAACGGTACAGTGCCATATAAATACATATAAGGAGGTTGTGCCACAAAAGGTACAGTAACCAACAAAATGAAATAGTGCGACAAATGGAGAAGTACATGTTTCTGGGTGTGCCACACAACCAAAATGAGCAGAGTGGCTTATCAACCAACAAAATGAGCGGAGCAAGTGTGCCCTGGTTTCACAAACTAAACAAGCATATTACATAATCACTCCACCAACTATTGTAGGTCTTCCAAATCTTCAGGAGCTTGAAAATCTTCCAAACCTTCATCAACTTGTGTACCTTTGGGAAACCTGCAACAGATAGGATACTCAATAGGGAGCTCGATGCCATTCCAGTGCCAAACAGTTCAAAGACGTATTTTATAAACCATGTCATCGACTAAAGTGACAACTTATCAAGAATTGGCAGCATCTACCTATTATATTATTAAACCCCAAAAAGGAACATTGAAGATTTTCAACCGTAAGTTGTGAAACTTTAACGGTGGAGACTGATCAGTTTAGAAATAATGTAGAAGTATATACTAGTACTTGGCATGCATCTAGAAAAGTGGCCATGTGCGATTAGGGACAAAATATGGTCCTGTTGCTAGAATACTGATAGCTATTTGTGAAGGTACCAAACTCCTTGCAATATGCATCATATAAAAGTTCAAGTCACGCTGGAAACGAACAGTTAGAATCTGGCTGCAGTATAAAATGGGATAAATATTTTAGTGTACTTGAAACAAGAAAAAATTCAATGACATATCTGTAACTGGACTAAACGAACAGGACAACAAGTATACAGATACAATAGTGGAAGATGTTAAATCCTAATTAAACCAGATACCGAACTGTAGTGTACATTCAATTCAGAAATAATAAATTTTCAGCAGTAGATTCAGAATTGAACTGGCATTTAAGAACAAATCAAGAACTTTGTCATCTGCAAATAGACTTTACATTTCCAGAAAGATAACACATGTTAAATTAGTCTAAAGATAAATAAAAATGGTATAAAAGGGTACTTTAGCACGTGATCCACAAGGAAGCAATCACTTTTTATTACACACAAAAAATACTGCAATATTCATGAGAATAAAAATAAATTTGTATAATGTTAATTGGAGCATTGTATTGCTTCAACTTAACACAAGGAGAGTGTTACAAATGTTAAATCACTCTGCCTATTTACACACCAGTACCCAACCTCATTTTTCATAGCAGGCAAACACGAGAATAAAAACAGATCTTATTAGATTCAATAGTTATAGGAGTAATGGAAATTTTAGCATTATATAGTTGTTCCCCTTATCTTAACATAAAGAGAGTTTCGCAAATCAAAAAGCGTTCACCTAAGCTATGTGCACAATTGTACATACGAAGCCCCATTGTTTCTGTAGACGTGATAAACAGTGATGACATTCCCTTCTAAATTTCTTGTATTACTGGACTGAATGCTAAATTTCTTCAGGAGGATGGCTAAACTAATTGGTGGTGTAGAACGAACAAGAAGAAGGTTTCCTTTTAAGTTCGAAGAACGATTAAGACGAAATGTTAACTTGTATTACTGGACTGAGTTTACAAACAAATAAGAATAGGTCCGGTGTTTTGAACTAAGCATCAGAAATGTCTTCGAACCTATTAAACAAAGCCTATTTCATCAGCCATAAACACCACACGAGTACCTAAAAGTATTATCGAGCAAGCTGATGATTTAGTTAATAAATGAACGTGTATCACAAACGTTATTAAACTCTCGCGATCATATAACCTTGTCAATGATGGACAATGAGTTGACACTAATCAAAGTACACCTAGAGCAAGTATGAAGCAGTATCTAACCAGTATATAGGAAATGAAGCTAAATGAGGTGTGTGCTAATGGGCAAGAAAAGCTTCAATATTGGACAATGGAGAAAACAAGATCATCTGCCTTAATAGCCTTATAGCACATCATGCAACACTATAAAAAACATAGACATGTCACTGGTAAGGTTGAAACTTCAAAACAATGAAAAAATAACTTAAGTTCGTACTTTTTTCACTTCAGGCATCAGGCATGTGGATCTGTCACCAGTAAGTGTGCCATAATTTGCAAGTGTTTTGAGTGACAAGCATATCATGTACACCCAAAGCCAAGAAAAGTATACCCACAACCGAGAAAAATATACCTGGTGTGAAGACGATTTATAAGCATATTGCCTCTTCTATCACCTAATGCCCCCTCGTGGATGAGTAGGGCAGTGACATTCTTGTATAACTCCAACAACACCTCCACCTCGTTCCCGAAGACCTGATTCAGTTGGGAAAACAAAGAGAGATTGAATCAAGTGAGTTTGCAATGTTCTCTCTGGCCTCCAACAACTTTTTCCTGAATAATTAGAAAATGGACAAAAGAAGATCACCTGCCCTACTCAGGTCTTGGTGAGTATACAAAAATGCTCCCTCCGTCCCATAATATGAGAACCTTTTTGGCACTAGTCTAGTGTAAAAAACGCTCTTATATTATGGGATGGAGGGAGTAACTAATTACAGGAATAACTTGCCCATAAAAAGGCATAAAGACTGATGCCATATTCTTTAGTTAACAAAAAACTACCGATCCATCTTCATAGGTCATAGTGGCTAGCACGCAAAACTTAAATCCTCTTACTCTAACAACACATTCCGCAACACATATAGAAATCAACTCTTGCGAAACAGCATTACAAACTCGTGTTATTATGGAGAGCATAACCCAAGGCATATCCGATTTACACACACAATCGACACATTTGCTCATCACACAAATTAGGAGGCAACAATAATGATACACCCAACAAGGCAACAAGTTAACTGCAATCTTTTTATTGTACCTGAGGGAGATGTGGCCTGCAGGTCGACTGTGGGCTTCAAGGTTGCTAGACGCCAGTACTGAAACAGTAGCAGGCAATTATGAGTGATATAAACAAGAAAACAATGCTTTGGCACTTAGGAACGGTTCTATCTAATACAAAGATGACAACGGTACCTTAACTACTAGTACTGCTGTCTAATAAGAGCGAGGCACAGGCTAATGAAAATGTCGCAAAAATATTACATGTTTAGTCCTACATTCGAAAAAATACTATAGAAGTATTTTGTTACCAACTACCAACAGGAAAAAAATATGTTACCTCAGTACTGAACTGCTATGAAACATTTAGTTAGATAAATTAGGGCAGAAAAATTAGCTACTTTTGTAGAGAAAATTTTAATATCAAATCCAAATTCATGTCTATAAATTTAGCTCTTCTAGATGCAGGCACCAAAAACTTTATAGAGCGCTGCATTTATACAGTATTCAGTTGCGCAATGTCTGAACCTGAATAAATAAAGACTGAGCCATGTACCTAAAAAGGGTGGATACAAGCAAATGAAATTTTACAAATCATAGCACATATACCTGCATATTAAGATAACAAAATGAAATATGAGATTACACGTACACTAACCTGGCTGAAACCCTTTGCAGATCCTGAGCACTAGAAATTCCTCGAACAAACCAACCACTACTAGAACCAGTCTCCAATCCTTTCACTAATAGCACCTGCATCAATTTGGTAGCAACAGAAAAAAACAATAAGGAAGACTTGGAGCCTAGTAGTAACTCTGTGGAAGTGGAAATCCGGCTTCGTACGGAAGTTCCCATCGAGCAAAGAAGGAGAGGTTCACAGCCTTGGCAAGGAAAAATCTCACCTCATCGAATTTCCACTGGGACGGATCTAAGGAGCGTGTTGTACCTGCATAATGGAGAGGAGGCACCGCGTCGCGTTGGCGGGGAGGAAGCCATGGTGGGGAGCCCGCCCATGCTCGTCGCCATGGAGAAGAGAGGGAGGCGACCGGCGGCGTCGAGCAGTTCTGGTGGTGGTGTCGAAGGGAGGGGGCGTCTGGAGGGAGGCGACCGGCGGCGTCGAGCAGTTCTGGTGGTGGTGTCGAAGGGAGGGGGCGTCTGGAGGGAGGCGATGCCGGGCTCGAAGAACTGCCGCCATAGATCCCGATGGGGTTGCATAGGTCAGCCAGGAGGGAGGGGGTGGGGGCGGCGCCGGCGGCGGTCGAGGAGGACTGAGGGTTCGATTTGGGGGAGAGGTTCGATTTGGGGGAGGGTTCGATCTGGGGTAGAATAGCTCGGTTGGTGGCCCACGACGATTATTCTTTTTCTTTTGGGGTGAAAAATTTGGTCTGTGGCGCGCTCTCCCGCGCCAAATGCGCGCGTTTGGGCCAAATTACCTGGGGCTCGCGCCACGGACAGGCCCGGCAGATAGCGGGCCGTAGTTCAGTTCTCCCGGCAGATTTTATGACCTAAGATGTGGACATCATTGCTGGCAGTGTTTGTGCCCTTGTTTCTTAACTTCTACCGGCAGTTTCTCTGCCCTTATGCATTTCTACCGGCAGTAACAAGATCCTCGGCAGATGATTTGCCCTTATTCTCGCATTTCTCACGGCAGTTAATTGCCCCCAATTCAGTGTTGTGGTGTAGTGACGCTTAATTTAAAGTGGTTAAGAAAAGCTAAAAAATTGTTTGTTGCCTATTCACCCCCCCCCCCTCTAGTCAACCATATCGATCCTTTCACAAGTGCAATATGGATGGTAGATATAGGTTTTTGTAATCTGAAAATATAAAAACAGTAAGGTAACTAATGGTAAAAGTGAGCATAAACGGTGTTGCAATGCTAGAAAACAAGGCCTAGGGTTCATACTTTCACTAGTGCAAGTTCTCTCAACAATAATAACATAACTGGATCATATAACTATCCCTCAACATGCAACAAAGAGTCGCTCCAAAGTAACTAATAGCGGAGAACAAACGAAGAGATTATGGTAGGGTACGTAACCACCTCAAAGTTATCCTTTCTGATCGATCTATTCAAGAGTCTATAGTAAAATAGCACGAAGCTATTCTTTTCGTTCGATCTATCTTAGAGTTCGTACTAGAATACTTCCTTAAGACGCAAATCAACCAAAACCCTAATGTCACCTAGATACTCCATTGTCACCTCAAGTATCCGTGGGCATGATTATACGATATGCATCACATAATCTCATATTCATCTATTCAACCAACACAAAGAATTTCAAAGAGTGCCCCAAAGTTTCTACCGGAGAGTCAAGACGAAAACGTGTGCCAACCCCTATGCATAGATTCCCAAGGTCACGGAACCCGCAAGTTGATCACCAAAACATACATCAAGTAGATCACGTGATATCCCATTGTCACCACGGATAAACACATGCAAGACATACATCAAGTGTTCTCAAATCCTTAAAGACTCAATCCGATAAGATAACTTCAAAGGGAAAACTCAATCCATTACAAGAGAGTAGAGGGGGAGAAGCATCATAAGATTCAACTATAATAGCAAAGCTCGCGATACATCAAGATCGTGCCATCTCAAGAACACGAGAGAGAGAGAGAGAGAGAGAGAGAGAGAGAGAGAGAGAGAGAGAGAGAGATCAAACACATAGCTACTGGTACATACCCTCAGCCCCGAGGGTGAACTACTCCTCCCTCGTCATGGAGAGCGCCGGGATGATGAAGATGGCCATCGGAGAGGGATTCCCCCCTCCGGCAGGGTGCCAGAACAGGTCTAGATTGGTTTTCGGTGGTAACAGAGGCTTTTGGCGGCGGAACTCCCGATCTAGGTTATTTTCTGGAGGTTTTTGTATATATAGGAGGTGTTGGAGTCGGGGGCAAGTAAAGGGGGTCTCCGGGCTGTCCACGAGGCAGGGGACGCCCAGGCGGGTGCCCCCTACCCTCATGGGCAGCCCGGGAACCTTCTGATCCCCCTCCGGCACTTCTTGGGCTTCTTCTGGTCCAAAAACGTCCTCCGTTGAGTTTCAGGTCAATTGGGCTCCATTTGATATTCCTTTTTTGTGATACTCTAAAACAAGGGAAAAACAGAAACTGGCACTGGGCTCTGGGTTAATAGGTTAGTCCCAAAAATCATATAAAAGTGTATATAAAAGCCCATAAAACATCCCAGAAGGATAATATAATAGCATGGAACAATCAAGAATTATAGATACGTTGGAGACGTATCAATGGTCACGCAACTCACATACACCACCTGCTCGACAGTCATAGTTGAGGGAAAGGCAACAACATCTAAAACTCCGCGCTCCACGACACCGAGAGATAGGTTGTCTGATGCTTGACAAGGCTCCACGGGGGTGGCGAGGGCACTAGGGCCACCTCTGAAGTCTGGAGAGATCCCAACTTGAGATACTCCAGTGGGAGAGGCGAAACATGTTCCCCACACAACACATGTAGCTCGGGCATGATCTGCAACACCGGAGACACAACCTCGACAAAGGCCTCGCCTCAAAGTCCGACAACACATGGGGCATCGAACAAGACCTAGCACGAGGCGAGAAACTACCAAAGAGATCCACATCTACCTCATCCATGAAGCCAACAACAAAATCTACCATGGGAGCCGGTGCAACAGGGAGCCTTTGCAGAGCAGCCTTCGTGCGTGCTAGAAAGCTCACGCACAAACAAGCCCTGCAAGGAGTCAGCGACCTCACGGAGTGGCTTAATTGCATCATCCATTTGGGAGGAAGTCGTGCAGCGAAGATCAGAGCCCAGCAGCTCCACGTGCACTGCAGGAGCAGACTGGAGCATCTCCTCCTTGAGGATGGTAGCCGAAGCAATCAACAAGAAAGGCAGTGAATCTTGACGAAGAGTCTTTATGTTGGATAGTGCCTCATGGATCCTAGATGTTGGTGGAGGCGCAACAATCAAAGCCCAAGAAACGAGCTGGTGGCCGAGCAGAACATGAATCATGCGGCGGGGGTGCCGGCTTGCACGCATCCCGCTCACGGTGTCCCAAGCGGAAGCATCGGTTACACCAGATAGGATCCGTGCGTCCGGGTGCCCAATGGACTTTTTGATCCATCTACCAAACTAAAAAAATCCAGTTCATAATTTCTCAGCATTTGTTATTCATGATGTTTTTTGAGAGGCACAAAACCGGTGAGTGGGATGGAAGTTCTGCGGTGGTATTATAAGAAGCCAGTTGTCGGGTTAATGAGGAAAATGAGTGGAAACCACCGTAAAGCCATGACGGCACTCGAAAACTTCAATTTCAAAACATGCTGCAAGAAGTGGGGAGGGTTGAGACCACCACAACATCATCGTATTCACTCCTGAACGAAATGCAAAGAATATCATAGTAGCATGGCGCTGCCGGTGAGGAATTCCACTAGCGTTGGGTGCGGTAGTGTGCTGGACAGGGATTCTGAAATGAACTTGGCCGAGCCAAGTTACCATCCAACCCTGCCACTCAAATAGCATCCAACAACCTATTTCCAACCACACCATAACCAAAATAAATTCCCGGTTTGTTTTGACAATATGGAATATGCAGGGCCGTCCACAGGCCTGTGCGAACTGTGCGACCGCACAGGGCCCCCAATATTTCAGGGGCCCCCAGTTTTGGGCCTAGTTATATTTTCCAGTAGGCTATTTTCATTTGTTTGCATGGTTCTCGGCCTGCCCAGCTGGTCCGATAGCCCGAGCCTCCTCTGAACGAAATCCCTCACGATCTGGGCCTGCTAGCGAGCCTGGTCCGGTAGAATTGACGCCATGAATTCGAACAGAAATCAGCGACGGGCTAGCAGAGGCCAACGCCGCCAAGCAGAAAACCACCGATGGTTGAGCGCCAAGGCTGTGGTCAAACCGATCGGGAGATTTGATTTACGCCTGACAGACTAACTGTCCATGCCCATCAGGTGCGTGAAAGCTGATTTCTTTAGGCTATTATTCTGTCCAAGAGTTCATGACCAATGAGTATACTTAAACATGTGAATCTAGTTCTTCAATTAATTAAGAAATTGCTATACGTTCGTTGCTCAGTGGCTGCAGAGTATATCTAGATATAGTACGAAAAAGTTATATAATTTAAATAGTAAAGTATGTTTTTGTGTGTGAAGAAGTGCGTATTTTTTCAGAAATCCATTTTGGAGCTTGGCCTCCAAATTCAAAATTTATATTTTTACGCTTCAAAAAATTCTGAAAGAAAACACATATATACAAGAAGGCATAACTCATTTGAAAGAATTAGGACCCAAATGACACTTTAAGAAAATAATTAGGACCGCACTTGCATTTTACTCTCAATTAATTAAGAAGAAGAGAATTGCATGGGTAATTATGAAAAAAACCGGGCGAAAACCATTACAGATAAATCATAGACGAACTACTCACATGGCATGAAACCCCACAACCGCACAGGCGGCCAGCTAAACTCTTCAAGTGCACAACAATAACCAACCCCGACACGACTACCACGCCAAGTAACCCCCGACAAGAACAACTCGACACAAGACATCGGGCTCCTCCCAAACAACAACTACAACCCAGTCCAAGAGGACGAGTTGAGAGACAAGATATCACCCATCAAGCGGCCACCTACACCTTGCATATGACGCCACTCTTTCCTTTGCCAACCTTCTTTGGTTTGCCCTTTATTTGGTGTCCCCGTCTGGAGGCAAGCAATCGACATGCCCAAATCAGGTCTAGCAACCTCCACGCTGGCAAGCAAGCCACAAAGCTCCTTTGCAAAGAGAGCATCGGGATTTGGAGCAGGTGCCAACACACCTGGCTTGATGGTTGATGTCTACTACACAACCTTCTTGTTGTAGACGTTGTTGGGCCTCCAAGTGCAGAGGTTTGTAGGACAGTAGCAAATTTCCCTCAAGTGGATGACCTAAGGTTATCAATTCGGGGGAGGCGTAGGATGAAGATGGTCTCTCTCAAACAACCCTGCAACCAAATGAGTCTCTTGTGTCCCCAATACACCCAATACAACGGTAAATTGTATAGGTGCACTAGTTCGGCAAAGAGATGGTGATACAAGTGCAATATGGATGGTAGATATAGGTTTTTGTAATCTGAAAATATAAAAACAGTAAGGTAACTAATGGTAAAAGTGAGCATAAACGGTGTTGCAATGCTAGAAAACAAGGTCTAGGGTTCATACTTTCACTAGTGCAAGTTCTCTCAACAATAATAACATAACTGGATCATATAACTATCCCTCAACATGCAACAAAGAGTCACTCCAAAGTAACTAATAGCGGAGAACAAACGAAAAGATTATGGTAGGTACATAACCACCTCAAAATTATCCTTTCTGATCGATCTATTCAAGAGTCCGTAGTAAAATAGCACGAAGCTATTCTTTCCGTTCGATCTATCTTAGAGTTCGTACTAGAATAACACCTTAAGACGCAAATCAACCAAAACCCTAATGTCACCTAGATACTCCATTGTCACCTCAAGTGTCCGTGGGCATGATTATTGTTGGGGAACGTAGTATTTTAAAATTTTCCTACGATCACGCAAGATCTATCTACCAGATGCATAGCAACGAGAGGGGAGAGTGAGTCTACGTACCCTCGTAGACCGAAAGCGGAAGCGTTAGAACAACGCGGTTGATGTAGTCGTACGTCTTCACGGCCCGACCGATCAAGCACCGAAACTACGGCACCTCCGAGTTCTAGCACACGTTCAGCTCGATGACATCCCTCGAACTCCGATCCAGCCGAGTGTCGAGGGAGAGTTCCGTCAGCACGACGGCGTGGTGACGATCTTGATGTTCTACCGTCGCAGGGCTTCGCCTAAGCACCGCTACAATATTTATCGAGGAGAACTATGGTGGAGGGGGGCACCGCACACGGCTAAGAGATCAAGAGATCAATTGTTGTGTCTAGAGGTGCCCCCCTGCCCCCGTATATAAAGGAGGGAGGGAGAGGCCGGCCCTAGAGGGGGCGCACCAAGTGTGGGGAGTCCTACTAGGACTCCCAAGTCCTAGTAGGATTCCCCTTTCCTTTCCGGAGTAGGAGAGAAGGAAAGAGGGGGAGAGGGAGAAGGAAAAGGGGGCTCCCTTGTCCAATTCGGACCAGAAGGGGGGTGCACGCCTCCTTCCTTTTGGCCTCTCTCCTCTATTCCCGTAACTCCCCGGTACTCCGAAAATACCCGAATCACTCGGAACCTTTCTGATGTCCGAATATAGTCGTCCAATATATCGATTTTTACGTCTCGACCATTTTGAGACTCCTCGTCATGTCCCCGATCTCATCCGGGACTCCGAACTCCTTCGGTACATCAAAACTTATAAACTCATAATAAAACTATCATCGAAACCTTAAGCGTGCGGACCCTACGGGTTCGAGAACTATGTAGACATGACCGAGACACGTCTCCGGTCAATAACCAATAGCGGAACCTGGATGCTCATATTGGCTCCCACATATTCTACGAAGATCTTTATCGGTCAAACCGCATAACAACATACATTGTTCCCTTTGTCATCGGTATGTTACATGCCCGAGATTCGATCGTCGGTATCTCAATACCTAGTTCAATCTCGTTACCAACAAGTCTCTTTACTCGTTCCGTAATACATCATCCCGCAACTAACTCATTAGCTGCAATGCTTGCAAGGCTTATAGTGATGTGCATTACCGAGTGGGCCCAGAGATACCTCTCCGACAATCGGAGTGACAAATCCTAATCTCGAAATACGCCAACCCAACAAGTACCTTCGGAGACACCTGTAGAGTACCTTTATAATCACCCAGTTACGTTGTGACGTTTGGTAACACACAAAGTGTTCCTCCGGTATTCGGGAGTTGCATAATCTCATAGTCATAGGAACATGTATAAGTCATGAAGAAAGCAATAGCAGTAAAACTTAAACGATCATAGTGCTAAGCTAACGGATGGGTCTTGTCCATCAGATCATTCTCCTAATGATGTGATCCCGTTGATCAAATGACAACTCATGTCTATGGCTAGGAAACATAACCATATTTGATCAATGAGCTAGTCTAGTAGAGGCATACTAGGGACACTCTGTTTTGTCTATGTATTCACACATGTATTAAGTTTCCGGTTAATACAATTCTAGCATGAATAATAAACATTTATCATGATATAAGGAAATAAATAATAACTTTATTATTGCCTCTAGGGCATATTTCCTTCAGTCTCCCACTTGCACTAGAGTCAATAATCTAGCTCACATCGCCATGTGATTTAATACCGATAGTTCACATCGTTATGTGATTAACACCCAAAGGGTTTACTAGAGTCAATAATCTAGTTCACATCGCTATGTGATTAATACCCAAGAGTAATAAGGTGTGATCATGTTTTGCTTGTGAGAGAAGTTTAGTCAACGGGTCTGTCACATTCAGATCCGTATGTATTTCGCAAATTTCTATGTCTACAATGCTCTGCATAAAGCTACTCTAGCTAATTGCTCCCACTTTCAATATGCATCCAGATTGATACTTAGAGTCATCTGAATTTAGTGTCAAAGTTTGCATCGGCGTAACCCTTTACGACGAACTCTTTATCACCTCCATAATCGAGAAACATTTCCTTAGTCATCCAGTTACTAAGGATAATTTTGACCGCTGTACAGTGATCTACTCCTGGATCACTATTGTACCCCCTTGACAAACTCATGGCAAGGTACACAACATGTTTGGTACACAGCATGGCATACTTTATAGAACCTATGGCTGAGGCATAAGGAATGACTTTCATTCTCTCTATATTTTTCTGCCGTGGTCTGGCTTTGAGTCTTACTCAACTTCACACCTTACAAGTCAGGCAAGAACTCCTTCTTTGACTGATCCATTTTGAACTACTTCAAAATCTTATCAAGGTATGTACTCATCGAAAGTCTTATCAAGCGTCTTGATCTATCTCTATAGATCTTGATGCCCAATATGTAAGCAGCTTCACCAAGGTCTTTCTTTGAAAAACTCCTTTCAAACACTCCTTTATGCTTTCCAGAAAATTCTACATCATTTCCGATCGACAATATGTCATCCACATATACTTATCAGAAAGGTTGTAGTGCTCCCACTCACTTCTTGTAAATACAGGCTTCACCGCAAGTCTGTATAAATCTATATGCTTTGATCAACTTATCAAAGCGTATATTCCAACTCCGAGATGCTTGCACCAGTCCATAGATGGATCGCTGGAGCTTGCACATTTTGTTAGCACCTTTAGGATTGACAAAACCTTCTGGTTGCATCATATACAAGTCTTCTTTAATAAATCCATTAAAGAATGCAGTTTTGTTATCCATTTGCCAGATTTCATAAAATGCGGCAATTGCTAACATGATTCGGACAGACTTAAGCATCCCTACGGGTGAGAAAGTCTCATCGTAGTCAACTCCTTGAACTTGTTGAAAAACTTTCGCAACAAGTCGAGCTTTGTAAACAGTAACATTACTGTCAGCGTCAGTCTTCCTCTTGAAGATCCATTTATTTTCGATGGCTTGCCGACCATCGGGCAAGTCAACCAAAGTCCACACTTTGTTCTCATACATGGATCCCATCTCAGATTTCATGGTCTCAAGCCATTTTGCGGAATCTGGGCTCATCATCGCTTCCTCATAGTTCGTAGGTTCATCATGGTCCAGTAACATGACTTCTAGAACCGGGTTACCGTACCACTCTGGTGCGGAACGTACTCTGGTTGATCTACGAAGTTCAGCAGTAACTTGATCCGAAGTTTCATGATCATCATCATTAGCTTCCTCACTAATTGGTGTAGGAATCACTGGAACCAGTTTCTGTGATGTACTACTATCCAATTTGGGAGAAGGTACAATTACCTCATCAAGTTCCACTTTCCTCCCACTCACTTCTTTCGAGAGAAACTCCTTCTCTAGAAAGGATCCACTCTTAGCAAAAAAGACCTTGCCTTCGGATCTGTGATAGAAGGTGTACCCAACAGTTTCTTTTGGGTATCCTATGAAGATTTGCTTCTCCGATTTGGGTTCGAGCTTATCATGTTGAAACTTTTTCACATAAGCATCCCAGTCCCAAACTTAAAGAAATGACAGCTTAGGTTTCTCGTCAAACCATAGTTCATACGGTGTCATCTCCACGGATTTAGATGGTGCCCTATTTAACGTGAATGTAGCTGTCTCTAATGCATAACCCCAAAAGCGATAGTGGTAGATCGGTAAGAGACATCATCGATCGCACCATATCTAATAAAGTACGGTTATGACGTTCGGACACACCATTACACTGTGGTGTTCCAGGTGGCGTGAGTAGTGAAACTATTTCACATTGTTTTTACTGAAAGCCAAACTCGCTAACTCAAATATTTTACCTCTACGATCATATCGTAGAAACTCTTATTTTCTTGTTACGATGATTCTCCACTTCACTCTGAAATTCTTTGAACTTTTCAAATGTTTCAGACTTGTGCTTCATTAAGTAGATATACCCATATCTGCTCAAATCATCAGTGAATGTCAGAAAATAACGATACCCGCCGCGAGCTTCAACACTCATTGGTCCACATACATCTGTATGTATGATCTCCAACAAATCTGTTGCTCGCTCCATTGTTCCAGAGAACGGAGTTTTAGTCATCTTGCCCATGAGGCATGGTTCGCAAGCACCAAGTGATTCATAATCAAGTGATTCCAAAAGTCCATCACTATGGAGTTTCTTCATGCGCTTTACACCATTATGACCTAAACGGCAGTGCCACAAATAAGTTGCACTATCATTATTAACCTTGCATCTTTTGGCTTCAATATTATGAATATGTGTATCACCACGATCGAGATCCAACAAACTATTTTCATTGGGTGTATGACCGTCGAAGGTTTTATTCATGTAAACAGAATAACAATTATTCTATGACTTTAAATGAATAACCGTATTGCAACAAATATGATCAAATCATATTCATGCTCAACGCAAATGCCAAATAACATTTATTTAGGTTTTACACTAATCACGAAAGTATAGGGAGTGTGCGATGATGATCATATCAATCTTGGAACCACTTCCAACACACATCGTCACTTCACCTTTAACTAGTCTCTGTTCATTCTGCAATTCTCGTTTCGAGTTACTAATTTTAGCAACTGAACCGGTATCAAATACCCAGGGGTTGCTATGAACACTAGTAAAGTACACATCAATAATCTGTATATCAAAATATACCTTTGTTCACTTTGCCATCCTTCTTATCCGCCAAGTATCTAGGGCAGTTCCACTTCCAGTGACCATTTCCTTTGCAGTAGAAGCACTTAGTTTCAGGCTTGAGTTTTAGCTTTGGGTTTCTTCACGGGAGTGACAACTTGCTTGTCATTCTTCTTGAAGTTCCCCTTCTATCCCTTTGCCCTTTACTTGAAACAAGTGGTCTTGTTAACCATCAACACTTGATGCTTTTTCATGATTTCTACCTTCGCCGACTTCAGCATTGCGAAGAGCTCGGGAATTCCTTTCGTCATCCCTTGCATATTATAGTTCATCACGAAGTTCTACTAACTTGGTGATAGTGACTAGAGATCTTTGTCAATTACTATCTTATCTGGAAGATTAACTCCCACTTGATTCAAGTAATTGTAGTACCCAGACAATCTGAGCACATGCTCACTGGTTGAGCTATTCTCCTCCATCTTGTAGGCAAAGTACTGTCAGAAGTCTTATACCTCTCGACACGGGCATGAGTATGAAATACTAATTTCAACTCTTGGAACATCTTATATGCTCCGTGGCATTCAAAACGTTTTTGAAGTCCCGGTTCTAAGCCATAAAGCATGGTGCACTTAAACTATCAAGTAGTCATCATACCGAGCTTTTGTCAAAACGTTCATAACGTCTACATCTGCTCCTGCAATAGATATGTCACCTAGCGGTGCATCAAGGACATAATTCTCTGTGCAGCAATGAGGATAATCCTCAGATCACGGAACAATTCCGCATCATTGCTACTAACATCTTTCAACTTAGTTTTCTCTAGGAACATATAAAAAATAAACGGGGAGCAACATCGCGAGCTATTGATCTACAACATAGATATGCTAATACTACGAGGACTAAGTTCATGATAAATTAAAGTTCAATTTAATCATATTACTTAAGAACTCCCACTTAGATAGACATCCCTCTAGTCATCTAAATGATCACGTGATCCAAATCAACTAAACCATGTCCGATCATCACGTGAGATGGAGTAGTTTCAATGATGAACATCTTATGTTGATCATATCTACTATATGATTCATGCTCGACCTTTCGGTCTCCAGTGTTCCGAGGCCATATCTGCATATGCTAGGCTCGTCAAGTTTAACCCGAGTATTCTGCGTGTGCAAAACTGGCTTACACCCGTTGTATTTGAACGTAGAGCTTATCACACCCGATCATCACGTGGTGTCTCGGCACGACGAACTTTCGCAACGGTGCATACTCAGGGAGAACACTTATACCTTGAAATTTAGTAAGGGATCATCTTATAATGCTACCGTCGAACTAAGCAAAATAAGAAGCATAATAAGATAAACATCACATGCAATCAAAATATGTGACATGATATGGCCATCATCATCTTGTGCTTTTGATCTCCATCTCCAAAGCACCGTCATGATCACCTTCGTCACCGGCGCGACACCTTGATCTCCATCGTAGCATCGTTGTCGTCTCGCCAACTATTGCTTCTACGACTATCGCCACCGCTTAGTGATAAAGTAAAGCAATTACATGGCGATTGCATTTCATACAATAAAGCGACAACCATATGGCTCCTGCCAGTTGCCGATAACTTTACAAAACATGATCATTTCATACAAAACCGTATAACTCATCATGTCTTGACCATATCACAACACAACATGCCCTGCAAAAACAAGTTAGACGTCCTCTACTTTGTTGTTGCAAGTTTTACGTGGCTGCTACGGGCTTAACAAGAACCGTTCTTACCTACGCATACAAAACCACAACGATATTTCGTCAAGTATGTGCTGTTTTAACCTTCACAAGGACCGGGCGTAGCCACACTTGATTCAACTAAAGTTGGAGAAACTGACACCCGCCAGCCACCTGTGTGCGAAGCACGTCGGTAGAACCAGTCTCGCGTAAGCGTACGCGTAATGTCGGTCCGGGCCGCTTCATCCAACAATACCGCCGAATCAAAGTATGACATGCTGGTAAGCAGTATGACTAGTATCGTCCACAACTCACTTGTGTTCTACTCGTGCATATCATCTACGCATAGACCTGGCTCATGATGCCACTGTTGGGGAACGTAGTATTTTAAAATTTTCCTACGATCACGCAAGATCTATCTACCAGATGCATAGCAACGAGAGGGGAGAGTGAGTCTACGTACCCTCGTAGACCGAAAGCGGAAGCATTAGAACAACGCGGTTGATGTAGTCGTACGTCTTCACGGCCCGACCGATCAAGCACCGAAACTACGGCACCTCCGAGTTCTAGCACACGTTCAGCTCGATGACATCCCTCGAACTCCGATCCAGCCGAGTGTCGAGGGAGAGTTCCGTCAGCACGATGGCGTGGTGACGATCTTGATGTTCTACCGTCGCAGGGCTTCGCCTAAGCACCGCTACAATATTTATCGAGGAGAACTATGGTGGAGGGGGGCACCGCACACGGCTAAGAGATCAAGAGATCAATTGTTGTGTCTAGAGGTGCCCCCCTGCCCCCGTATATAAAGGAGGGAGGGAGAGGCCGGCCCTAGAGGGGGCGCACCAAGTGTGGGGAGTCCTACTAGGACTCCCAAGTCCTAGTAGGATTCCCCTTTCCTTTCCGGAGTAGGAGAGAAGGAAAGAGGGGGAGAGGGAGAAGGAAAAGGGGGCTGCACCCCTTGTCCAATTCGGACCAGAAGGGGGGTGCACGCCTCCTTCCTTTTGGCCTCTCTCCTCTATTCCCGTAACTCCCCGGTACTTCGAAAATACCCGAATCACTCGGAACCTTTCCGATGTCCGAATATAGTCGTCCAATATATCGATTTTTACGTCTCGACCATTTTGAGACTCCTCGTCATGTCCCCGGTCTCATCCGGGACTCCGAACTCCTTCGGTACATCAAAACTCATAAACTCATAATAAAACTATCATCGAAACCTTAAGCGTGCGGACCCTACGGGTTCGAGAACTATGTAGACATGACCGAGACACGTCTCCGGTCAATAACCAATAGCGGAACCTGGATGCTCATATTGGCTCCCACATATTCTACGAAGATCTTTATCGGTCAAACCGCATAACAACATACATTGTTCCCTTTGTCATCGGTATGTTACATGCCCGAGATTCGATCGTCGGTATCTCAATACCTAGTTCAATCTCGTTACCAACAAGTCTCTTTACTCGTTCCGTAATACATCATCCCGCAACTAACTCATTAGCTGCAATGCTTGCAAGGCTTATAGTGATGTGCATTACCGAGTGGGCCCAGAGATACCTCTCCGACAATCGGAGTGAAAAATCCTAATCTCGAAATACGCCAACCCAACAAGTACCTTTGGAGACACCTGTAGAGTACCTTTATAATCACCCAGTTACGTTGTGACGTTTGGTAGCACACAAAGTGTTCCTCCGGTATTCGGGAGTTGCATAATCTCATAGTCATAGGAACATGTATAAGTCATGAAGAAAGCAATAGCAGTAAAACTTAAACGATCATAGTGCTAAGCTAACGGATGGGTCTTGTCCATCAGATCATTCTCCTAATGATGTGATCCCGTTGATCAAATGACAACTCATGTCTATGGCTAGGAAACATAACCATCTTTGATCAATGAGCTAGTCTAGTAGAGGCATACTAGGGACACTCTGTTTTGTCTATGTATTCACACATGTATTAAGTTTCCGGTTAATACAATTCTAGCATGAATAATAAACATTTATCATGATATAAGGAAATATAAATAACAACTTTATTATTGCCTCTAGGGCATATTTCCTTCAATTATACGATATGCATCACATAATCTCATATTCATCTATTCAACCAACACAAAGAACTTCAAAGAGTGCCCCAAAGTTTCTACCGGAGAGTCAAGACGAAAACGTGTGCCAACCCCTATGCATAGATTCCCAAGGTCACGGAACCCGCAAGTTGATCACCAAAACATACATCAAGTAGATCACGTGATATCCCATTGTCACCACAGATAAACACATGCAAGACATACATCAAGTGTTCTCAAATCCTTAAAGACTCAATCTGATAAGATAACTTCAAAGGGAAAACTCAATCCATTACAAGAGAGTAGAGGGGGAGAAGCACCATAAGATCCAACTATAATAGCAAAGCTCGCGATACATCAAGATTGTGCCATCTCAAGAACACGAGAGAGAGAGAGAGAGAGAGAGAGAGAGAGAGAGAGAGAGAGAGAGATCAAACACATAGCTACTGGTACATACCCTCAGCCCCGAGGGTGTACTACTCCTCCCTCGTCATGGAGAGCGCCTGGATGATGAAGATGCCCACCGGAGAGGGATTCCCCCTCCGGCAGGGTGCCAGAACAGGTCTAGATTGGTTTTCGGTGGTAACAGAGGCTTTCGGCGGCGGAACTCCCGATCTAGGTTATTTTCTGGAGGTTTTTGTATATATAGGAGGTGTTGGAGTCGGGGGCAAGTAAAGGGGGTCTCCGGGTTGTCCACGAGGCAGGGGGCGCCCAGGCGGGCGCCCCCTACCCTCGTGGGCAGCCCGGGAACCTTCTGATCCCCCTCCGGCACTTCTTGGGCTTCTTCTGGTCCAAAAACGTCCTCCGTTGTGTTTCAGGTCAATTGGGCTCCGTTTGATATTCCTTTTCTGCGATACTCTAAAACAAGGGGAAAACATAAACTAGCACTGGGCTCTGGGTTAATAGGTTAGTCCCAAAAATCATATAAAAGTGTATATAAAAGCCCATAAAACATCCCAGAAGGATAATATAATAGCATGGAACAATCAAAAATTATAGATACGTTGGAGACGTATCAATGGTCATGCAACTCACACACACCACCTGCTCGACAGTCACAGTTGAGGGAAAGGCAGCAACATCTAAAACTCCGCGCTCCACGACACCGAGAGATAGGTTGTCTAATGCTTGACAAGGCTCCACGGGGGTGGCGAGGGCACTAGGGCCACCTCTGAAGTCTCCATTTGGGAGGAAGTCGTGCAGCGAAGATCAGAGCCCAGCAGCTCCGCGTGCACTGCAGGAGCAGACTGGAGCATCTCCTCCTTCAGGATGGTAGCCGAAGCAATCAACAAGAAAGGCAGTGAATCTTGACGAAGAGTCTTTATGTTGGACAGTGCCTCATGGATCCTAGATGTTGGTGGAGGCGCAACAATCAAAGCCCAGAAACGAGCTGGTGGCCAAGCAGAACATGAATCATGCGGCGGGGGTGCCGGCTTGCACCCATCCCGCTCACGGTGTCCCGAGCGGAAGCATCGGTTACACCAGATAGGATCCGTGCGTCCGGGTTCCCAATGGACTTTTTGATCCATCTACCAAACTACAAAAATCCAGTTCATAATTTCTCAGCATTTGTTATTCATGATGTTTTTTGAGAGGCACAAAACCGGCGAGTAGGATGGAAGTTCTGCGGTGGTATTATAAGAAGCCAGTTGTCGGGTTAATGAGGAAAATGAGTGGAAACCACCGTAAAGCCATGACGGCACTCGAAAACTTCAATTTCAAAACATGATGCAAGAAGTGGGGAGTGTTGAGACCACCACAACATCATCGTATTCACTCCTGAACGAAATGCAAAGAATATCGTAGTAGCATGGCGCCGCCGGTGAGGAATTCTGAAATGAACTTGGCCGAGCCAAGTTACCATCCAATCCCTGCCACTCAAATAACATCCAACAGCCTATTTCCAACCACACCATAACCAAAATAAATTCCCGGTTTGTTTTGACAATATGGAATATGGATACATGGTGCCTTTACCATGTTACAAAATTCCAATTCGAAAACTCTTCCACGACTAGCATATCAAACAAACATAATTCATGACAACTTTTGTTTTTGTTTTTTGAAAACCCCTCATATATTAATTAATTAAACAGAAGGTTATTACAATCAGTCATTACAGCATAAGCCACGCAGGGCGGTACAGAGTTGACGAGCAACCCGTCGGACCTACTATTAAAACTAAACTTAGCAATCATGACAACTTTTTTGGGCCGACAAGCGGGACGAAAGTTTCACGGTGGTAGAGAGTTAGCTGCATAATAAGAAAAATGA
>LR738712.1:887218747-887247351 GCA_902687465.1 Secale cereale | reverse complement strand
CCTCAGTCTGCGATGACCTAACCAAGATGATGAGGCAATATTGGTGGGGGGTGGAGAACGGCAAAAGGAAGATGGCCTGGCTGAGTTGGGAGCGGATGATGCTACCCAAAGCAATGGGAGGTATGGGGTTCCGAGACATGAGGGCTTTCAATCAAGCTTTACTGGCCAAGCAAGCCTGGCGCCTATTGGATAACCCTGATAGCCTGTGTGCGAGATTACTAAAGGCCAAATACTACCCAAGGGGGAATCTGCTAGATACGGTTTTCTCGTCTAACAGTTCGGCGGTCTGGAAGGGGATTGTTCATGGTTTGGAGCTGGTGAAAAAGGGCATTATATGGCGAGTGGGCAATGGTCTCTCGATTAAAACCTGGCGAGATGCTTGGATCCCTAGGGGCCACAGTTTCAGGCCGATCACCCCCAAAGGGAACTGTCGGTACAATCGGGTGGCTGACTTCCTGAATGAGCATGGTGCATGGAATGAGGAACGGCTTAGAGAGCATTTTTGGGACATGGATGTTAGAGCAATCTTATTGATCCGGACTTCTCCAAGGAACGGACAGGATTTCATGGCCTGGGCCCCGGAGCGGTCTGGACAGTTCTCAGTTCGGAGTGCATATCATCTAGCTACGGAAGCTCAATGCTCACTGCAGTTAAGTTCTTCTAGTAATAATGCTTCAGGCCGAAGGCCCATCTGGCAGCGAATTTGGAGTTCTAAAGTGCCTCTTAAGATGAAAATTATGGCGTGGAAGGTTGTTTCTGGGGCTCTCGCCACAAATGAATGCAAGAAGTACAGACACATCTCGACTAGGGATAGCTGTCGGGTGTGCGGACGGGAAAAGGAAACGAGCTTTCATGCTCTAGTGTCATGTGAACATGCGCAAAGAATTTGGAATCAGATGAGAATAGTATGGTGCCTCCCGAACCAAGAGATTCTTCAGGATTCAGGGAAGGAGTGGCTCTTAAATGTCCTGGCTAACTATGATGATCAAATGCGGGACTGCACGATCATGTTGATATGGAGGATCTGGTCGGTACGCTCGGACCTCTTACATGGAAAGGAGGAGCCCCCCGTATCGGCAATGGCGGACTTCCTACAGAGCTATATGAACTCCTTGAACCTGTGCGGGCGGTTCTCTACGGAGGAGATCCTCAAAGGCAAAATGCCTGTCGCCCCGGTGGCAGTAGGTGAGGTTTCCGCCCCCCAAGCGGGACTGCACTGGCCACGGCCGGCCTTGGGCTGGGTGGCGCTCTCGGTGGACGGAGCATTCATGCAAGAAGACGGGACGGCGGCAGCAGGTATGATACTTCGGGATCATGATGGAAGGGTGATATTCGCGGCGTATAGATAT
This sequence comes from Secale cereale, assembly GCA_902687465.1. Lineage (NCBI taxonomy): Eukaryota > Viridiplantae > Streptophyta > Magnoliopsida > Poales > Poaceae > Secale > Secale cereale. Next base: position 887,246,002 of record LR738712.1, on the reverse strand, counting down.
ATCTTCAACTGCAACGATGCGTTGGAAGCAGAGCTACATGCGATAATGCAGGGCATGGCATTAGCCCTCCAGCACTCGTCCCTTCCAGTTGTGGTGCAATCAGACTCATCTATGGCACTAGGTGCAATGAACGGAGATAGCTTATCCAGGTCAGTGTATGGGCACTTGGTATTAGAGATCAAGCGTCATCTTCAAGATCGAGAGTTTGTTCCATCAAAAATAAAACGTGAGCAAAATAGGGTAGCACATCGGTTGGCATTGTACAGTCGTACGGAGTCTACTACTGCCGTATGGCTGGGGAGGAGCCCACCTTGTATTGAGGAGTTGGTGCCTCTTGATTGTAACCCTATACTTATGGAATAAAACTCTCTTTCTGTCGCAAAAAAAAAAAAAAAAAAAAAGAAGTCACCCTTACCATGAATGCATACATTGGGGGCTGGTCTACGCAAGACAGAACAGCAGTGTTTGGCTTTGGCCAATTGGGACAGTGGTGAATCGACCAGCCTGAGGTTTTAGCTTGACCATAGGCTGCAGTGTGCGAGCGTGACTACAAATTGTCAAACAAAATGGAGTGACATTTAATTTGCTATCTATCACACTGGATTTTTGTGTGTTCGTCATCAAACGCCGCTTGTTTATTTTTAAACGTAACAGAGTATAAAACTATAAATACATGCAAAATCCAAGAATTGTCCCCTGTGTGTCAGGCAGTCAGAGTGGACACGGTCCGGGCCGGTCCGGTCCTTGACCGAGCAGCCACTTGGACCGGCCGCCGGCGGACCGAGCCGGACCGGACCGACCAGTCTGGGGGTCCTATTTTCAGGACCGGACCGCGGCGGCGAAGCCCGGGCCGGACCGAGAAGAGGCCATGGAGAGGCTTGGTGACCATGGCATCGGCAACGATGGCGAGAGACGGGTGTGCTGACCATGGCGGTGGCGGCAGGACATGGAGGTTGTGGTCATCAGCTTCTGCGAGGCGACCATGGACACCGGAAGGCACGAGACGAAGCTAGAAAAACGGTTTGATGGGTCATATCTATGTCAGTGGGGTCATCTTCAATAAATGAACAGTAAATAAAACTAAGTTAATGAAGAATTATCTAATTTTATTAGGGTCAATTGACCCCAATGCGTACATGGCGTCCTGGGCCGTCAGCCCGTCCCGGCCACGAACAGCACACCGGCGTCAGCAGCAACGCACGCGTTGGGGTGTTGTCAGCTTTCTATGCGAAGGGATCATTAATTAGTTTTCTACTTTTCTTTGCCTTGAATAGTAACTTGGTTTTTACGATAGCTGTTAGAGTTAGCTTTGTTGTTCTGGGCTATTTGGGAAAGCGAAGAATTTGGCTGTCTTTCATAGTAACTTGGTTTTTACGAGAAATGAAAGAGTGTGTGGCAAGTGAGAAGTTAAGACGTCGTTCATGGCTGGAATGAATCTTAACGTGCTACACCATAGGAATGACTGAAAATCAGAGCCATGAGCAAAAAGCAGCGCATGAAGCAGCGCATGATGTTGTAGTTGAAACAAAAGAAGATGAATGCTGAAGTTGCTTCACCAGAAGTTGCTACTGAAGAACAGCGCATGATGCGACGCTTGGAGGGTGGCTAAAGAACAACGCGTGATGCCTCGCTCGGAGGATGGCTGAAGATGTGCCTTTGGCTTTCGGCATCGCTGATGTTGTAACAGGACTAGTAGTATATGGTTGTTTACTTGCTTTAGCCGGAACCCTCCTTTTTTTTGCTTGCTGCCTTAGACTTTGACTCTTGTAGTTCTGATCATTAATCCACACACAGGTAGGGCTGGATGTACCGAGCAGGCTTTTCGGCCCGCTCGTGGACCAATCTGCTCCATCCAGCGCTGCTCCACAAACGATGCTCCCAAGAGAGAAACGACACTGTAGTACCGCCATCGTCCGATCTGGACAACCAGATCCTAGGGTTTCCCCCGAAGTAGTGCCCACCACCAGCAACCATCAAGGACTCACACAATACCCACCACCACTCAGCCCTCAAGGCGACACCTCCAGGAAGGTCAAGACGTCAAGGACGCCGCCGTCACCCACCACGGTCAGGGTTTTCACTCGAGAGGCAGGTAGGGGGGAAGTAGAGGAGCAGACGTAGACCGAAGTCGACAAGAAGAAAAACGACGCCTTTTAGCGTCGTCGTCGGTGCGGTCGGACGGGGCCGGCCAAGGGGTTTCCCCCAATCTAGATCTCCTCCACCAGCTTCACCCGCGGCCACCGGCCAGGATCCCGGTAAACCATGCCGGCGCCGCCAAGAACCCGCAGGAGAGAAGCACACCAGTCAGGGCCGGAGGACAACGATCAGATCAGGTGCCGCCGGCCGCCAGAGCAGCCACACCATGCCCTGGTCCATCGAAGATCTTTCAACCGTCTAACCAGACCACCAGCACCATGCCAACCCCGCCGCACGCTATAGCACGGAGGGGCCTCGCTGGAAGGGCCGCCACCCCAGATCCTATCACTCTCCAGCGCAGGTGAAGCAGCAAGGGCCCCGCCGCCGCAATCCCAGGCTGCGCCACGGGCTTGCCCGGCGCCAGCCACATGCAGCGGCGAGGGTGCGAGGGAGAGGCGGTGGATACACCGGCGGCAGGAGGGAGGTCGCCCCCGAGTCGCCCGAGAGCGCTGGACTCCGTGATGGATGAAGAGAGGGTGAGGAGAGGGTTTTGGATCTAGTCTTTGTTGTGAAGGAGGTGGCTGGAGGCGGGAGATCAGGCGGCGGCGGAGGCCGAGCTCTGTCCCGTTGCGGGGGAGGAGGGTGTCTCCCGCTGTGGGGGGATCAAGCTGCTTAGTCACTTGTTTACGGCGTGTTAGAACTTCTGAAATTATTAGGAACCTTTACCAACTGCAAAACCAGATGTTGCACTTGCAGTTTAATAGTATCACCAGATATCTACCCGGCTAGCACGTCACCGGGTAGCGCGCCAACGGTTCTTTCATGTGCCGTTTGTGCCATTGACCGTTGAACGTGTGTGCATACATCCTATAAACATATATAGGAAATGTTATGCCCGGGTCTAGTGCCACTAACAACTAGACCTATTTAAAAAGTTGAAATTTCATGATGCACATTCCGTACATGTTCTTTACGCGCTAGAGGCAGGGCACTGGGTGATGTCGCGTCATCATGATGGCAATATGGGGTGCGTCAGCCTAAATCCCGGGGAGATATCCATGTATCTAATCTCTGTGCATTCTATGGAGTGGAACTGGGAAATTTCTTCCATGCCTTCTACATATGTTCAATGGCAAGATCTTTTTCATGTGCTTCACTAGATGTATGGGGCCTCCTGGATGTTAGGTGATTCACTAGATGTATGGAGCCTCTTGGATGCTAGGTCTTTGACGCCAACATGCGGCTGCTTTGTGAGGACGACTGGTAGTCAGTTCAATGCAGGTGATAGGGATCCAGTGTCCTTGTCGTGTGTTAGCTGATCATCAGAAGATTGCTGGTCACCTAGGTGAGGCTACCAATTACATGGAAGAGAGAGACGCCGGGCGCCTTGGTCGGTGTGAGAAGCAGACGTCCTTTCATTAGTTAGCGGACCAAAATGAACATAAAGAAGATGCCATTGTCTAGCTCTGGAAGAACATCAGTTTACCATACCACTAATTGACTAGCCATCCAATGAAGTCATTGCTATGACGAAAGCGTGCCTTCGCTTCCTGTTGCCTCTCAATCGTAGCTAGCCAGATCCAACATTCATGCAGAGATCAGAGGGCCATGCTTGAGCATTGATAAGGAGCTAGCTATGTTCACCAGGTTCAGTTTAGTACCATGATTGTCATGCATGATGCGTCACTCAAAAGAAATACTAACTCATGTAGTTGCTCTGACTAGTTTCCCAAAGCAACTCCATCATTTGAAATTTATAGAGTTGCACATTGCCATTGTTTCATTAATGCGCACCTACAAATAATATCTCGAATAATTTGTGAAGATTTGGTACTTTTATTTATAGCTTGTTTGGTTGGACATAATTAAAGAGATGGGACAGAAATTAGGTTTGTGTGATACAAAGTCACTCATATGCAGAAAATGATAATTTAGGAGGGACCGTGTATGAGAATTGGGAACCTAACTCCTAACATTTTAATAACATGTAGGAAAATGTTTTACAAAGAACATGTTAATACTTCATCATAACTTCCAGTACATCACTTAGCTAATCCATCATATACACACAAACCAACAAGTGGAAGGAATTTCTATCTCCAATTCCCAAGTCAATTTCCATTAGATACTACTAGCAAAAGAGCACGTGCAGTGCAACCGGAGAAAAAAAATACCACATGCCCCTAACCGAGGTAGCTACCTCTGCAGTTTCTCGTGGCACTGGCAAACCAATAAGTACCATGCATCTTCTCCTTCACAGGACCGCCGCGAGGAAACTGTTTGCTACATGTAGAAAAGGAAATTGTGTGATGCATGCATAAAAGGTACTCAGGATAGCTGCATAAGAAGCACTGTCGTGCTTCTAATGGGGCAGTAAGCTTACTTCATTATTCATTGTGAATGTGCCAAATTCTCTGAAGAGCCATGAGCAAATTTGCGCCGCTATGACACTGTAGTTCGTTTTAATGTAAAATGAAACAGATCATGAGCCATTTAATCAAAAAGATATTTTCACGTGGTTTGTGCATAAGGGTGTGATTCTCACCAATGACAATTAGGAAAAACATAGTTGTTTTTATGACCACGAGGAAACGATTCAACACTTATTTCTTACTTGCCCGCGGATCAAGATTTTGTGGTAAAATATACATATATCGTTTAACGTACCTCTACCTACTATGTTTGGGAATTGGTTAGGTGGGGTGGAGCCTAATACAGTGACACGAGTCCCGGTGGGAGTCTGTGCATTATTTTGGGCAATATGAAATTGTCGGAATGATTATGTGTTTAACAGAAAAAATATCATAAATTTTTGCAGGTTATCTAAAAAGAGTCTAATTGGACCATATGTGGTCGTTATTACACCATGCCAAAACGCGGGAGCTTATGGCTTTTGGGTGCAACCCGATGGGAAACAATAGCAGGGGCTACGTATAAATGGTTTGGATAGCTGTCCAATGATAGGATATGTGTCTAGTCATTGTGTCTTATTTTTGCTGGGTGTGGCATCTTGTTATGTAATTCTTTATTTTTCCCAGAGACATGTTTGGCACATCGATACCTGGTTCGCTTTAATAAATGATGGTGTGTATCGCTTGATACAGAGGCCGGGAGTAATCCTCCTTTCCGAAACGAAGACGTTCGGCGGGTAACGTGAAATTTATTTATTTTAGTGTAAATGGACCGGACGATCTAAAAGAAAGTGCCATTGAGAAGATGTTCCACTGATGAAACATGTACGCAGCGAACTAGGTACTCGAAATTTGTAATTTTAATGGGTTTTAGTCAATAGTACTTGGTTATGTGTTGGTGTGGGGATGGTAACAACTGATATTGGTACGTATTTTCCCAAAATGTGGATCAAACATAAACAAAACTTTGTAATGCAAATAATTGCATGAAGCAGCTAATAGCTGTGCACACACAAGTTAAGCTTTGCACGCATGCATGTGGTGTTAATGTACTAGCTGCATTGCATGTGGTTGTAGACAACTCAAGTGTTGTACACTTGAACTACTACTAGTAAAGTTTGATTGCTCCTAACTACCACCAATGCTGCTTACTAGTTACTTCTTGCCCATATATATGAGCATAGTCAAATTGAGTAGGAGGCAGAGAGCTTTCGGTGGGACTCAAATCACAAGACCATGCGTACAAAGAGGCCGCTAACTCTAGTGCTTAATTACATCGATCAATCAATTCTGAATGTTACTACTTATGCCTACGTCAAAGAGGCCCCTCTTTGCAATTATGTGTGTGGCTCAAATAATACTATAGATCGTCATTGATTTGGGGTTTGGGAGACACCACGGATTATGGGTATGCACCAAGTCAAGGAAAAACTCGGCAATGTGTATTTGCCAGCACTACGATTCAGGGGATGGTCCCACTGTCAGTCGGTTGGTTCACACAGAAGTCACTTATTCGTGGATGGTTCGGTCGATCTACACAATACATGTCTTCATGGACACAAGAAGCACCAGTGGTACGCATGCGAGCTCATCATTTCTGTGCCGACGAGCTTGAGAGTTTTCACGGTATTGTTGTACCTCCCAGGACAATGATTAGGGTGAGTACCAACTAACTTAGTTTGGAAGGGTAGTTTAGACATTTTGTCATAGTAATGTTTGTTTATCATGGACCTTTACTCAATCTACTTTGCTGCCTCGTCCATTTTGTTTGAAAATTTTGGAGGGTGTGCGCGCAATGACCTTAGCCAGTTAGTTCGGTGATCATTTTATTTTTGTCACTTAATTACCACGAGCGACATTAGCTTTGTTTCAACGGTGTCATCGGCATACAGCCCCGAGGACAGCTGGGTCCTGCGCGCGCCGCTCCCGTGGATCGTGTCACCCGGCACGCGCCTTGTTGGGTCCCATGATGGCGGCTGGATGGCCGCCATCTGCGCGGCCGGCGACCGCGGTGCTGGGTTGGACAACTTTCAAATAAATAAAGATTCATAGCAGACAAAGCCAAAAACCTGTTGTTCCACCATTCTCGTTTTGTTAATTTCTCAAAAAGCTATCAGTATTTTTGGTACCCTGTTCTGAAAACCTCAGGTGGCCGAACGGTTAAAATTTAAGCGAGGTTATGACAGGTCGGTCCTGCTCCTTTAAAAAAAAAAGGAGGATGACCCCGGCCTCTGCATCTGGGCGATGCATACGGCCACTTTATTCCCGCTCCTTAACAAACTGTTTATTAACTATTTGTTTGACCGTTACTTACACATGGGACCCACATGTTAGGTCACTCTTCTTCCTCTTCTCTTTCTTCTCTCCATCTCGTTATCGGCACACCGCGGGCAGCCTGCACCAAGACTGTCGCAGCCATGCCAAGGCCGGTGCACCCTGCAGCTCGCCCGTAGCCGCAATGCCCTACTTCCCTACAGCTTGCCAGTGCCTGACGTGCCCTGCAACTCGCCCTTAGCCACAACGCTCCTTTAAAAAACAAAATCAGTGCTCCAAAATGCTTTTGAAAGTAGCATTTTTCAGAGTACTGATTTTGTTTTTTTTTGGCACGCCTTCTAGGAATGTGATTCCTTGACGAATTTTCGCATGCACTTAGAACTTTTGTCAATGTTTCACCCAAAAAAAAGTTTGGAATTTTTTGAATTTTTTTCGATTTTTCTGTTCACCCGAGCTCATTTGAGCTCGGGTGCAGATACTCCGCGTCCTAGTTATTTAGGAAATTAAGAAAACGGTAGTTTTTGTATGTGGTAATCTTTTGCTATTTACTCCATGCGAACCATATAACTTGATATGCTAAAAGGAGGTCAAGAAAAAGTATGCAGCATATTGCTCATTGTTACAACAGTAGATCAGAGACAGGCCAGGTATGAAAGTATGTAAATAAAAATATAATTCAGTTCTGAACAACAACAAAATGCATCATTGTCACCTATAGGTGCTGAATTTGGACAAGCTGTGACGGCTAGACCAGGTGCGAGTGTCGGCAATATGTCCAGCAGTATAAGTGGGGAGTTACTAGTAAAGCATGAACTACTTTACAACACTCAATCTCTTCAATCCAACAAATAGCAGAGAGAGCGTAGATTTCTAGCTCACATGAACTAGAGCATGTAAACAACTACTGGGATCGTCTTCTTTTTGGAGTACAAATGTATTCGCCAAAGGCCCATATGCACACGACAACGACTTTGCCGAGTCTTACACTTGGTAAAGAATGCTCGACATACACCCTTCAGCCAAAGCGGACTTTGCCAAGTTCCCTATGTCGGGCTCGATAAATGTCGGGCGCTCGATAATTGCCAAGTTCACAATATGCGTGTGGTTTTCCCAATAAGACTTTCTCTCATGGTTGTCAATTTCATTAACGAAATACACCCCCTTACGTTCACAAATAATTTCATTGGGGGGTAGAGATAGGGTGCTTTCTCATAACCTCAATAATCTCTTTCTAGTAATCTGTGTATTCTATGTTCCTCTTTAAACTTGCATATAAATGACACGCATCCACATTTGATGGATATAAACTTACATATAAAAATCCCTTACATTCTGAAATAAACAAACCATGTTTGATGGTGAACACACACAAATTCACTATGATATCGTCTCCATGCCAAATTCAATGTCTCCTGAAATTCTTGGACAATGCCGGTACGAGGAACTATTAAAACATGAACCATCTATAGCAAAAATGAAGGAAACATGAACAGAATTTCTCCCCGTGCATTGACCATGAGAAACTAGAAGTCTGGAGGCAGAAACCACATGCAACCATTACCGTCGTCCTCATTGCTGACACACATACCGCCTTAGAGCACGCGGGGCTCTAGAACAGGGCATGGTCTCCCAAGCTTGTCACCTCGGCCAATTTGTATTGATATTGAGCCATCTCGTCGCATTCGTCAAGCTCGTACACCTTCAAGTATGAGCGGAGGGGATTGTGAGGCCACTCACAGAACTCCACTGCGATTGCCACCTTGCCATGCAGCTCGAATATGCGTTTGGGCCATTGCCTGAACATGTTCAAGATGCTCGCCTCGAGGTCGCATATGATGTGCGCCATGGCGATCGTTGGAGCGGCGCCCTCTTCATTCACGGCGACCTCGTACATGAACAGCTTGGTGCACGAGACGCCTTATAGGAACAGTTTGCGGTTGCGAGAAAGGCCATGGAGTTGGCCGTCACAGAAGGCGATGTCCACAAGGTCCCCGTATGCTCCAGTGCCACATCCGTGCGTGGTCCAGCCGGCCTCCGGGCTGCCAACCCTGCAGAGTGCGAGATTGCCCCATACGGTGATCGCGGCGAGCATGCATCTGCCAGAGGAAGGGTCGTCGGAGAAGACGACCTTCTTGATGGCGCGCCAGGCGTTTGTGGGGACGAAACCCGCATCGATTGCATGCAGCCACGCGTACTCGACGGCGCTCTGGTTCACGGTGAGCGCCACCTCGACGACGGAGGAGGAGTTCATGATCAGGAGCTGCTGCCCGTGGTCGCCGGACGGGCACGTGGCGGCGATCCAGCCGCCATCATGGAACCCTACAAGGCGGGTGCCGGGTGACACGGCGCACGGGAGCGGGACGCGCACGGCCCTGCCGTCCTCGGGGTTGTACGCCCACGCCGCATCATGGCCGCCGGTGGACGGCGACGGGAGCGTCAGCAGCAGAGGCAGAGCAGGCAGCGGTGGGTGCCACGAAGCGACTGCGCACCATGACGTGCAGACAGCGGCGAAGCGCGAGTGGTCGTGCGCCGAGGAGCAGCAGCGGTAGACGGCCGCCAGGAGATCGCCGGGGAGCTCAGACCACGGCCGCTGGACGCCCTTGCCGGCTGCCATCGATTGGTTCGTCGTCATGATCGTATGTTATTGTAGTCAGCGCCTTGGCTGTCCCATCGGAACCGCTACATATAGATACGCCCGGCACGCGAGTAGAAGTAGAATTCGAGGTGATGATCAAGGTTTTGGTTATCGAACGAGGCAATTTTACCGAGGGGGGCGGATAAACATGGTTACCACGGTAACCGAAAAATACCGAGAATATTTCGAACGAATTTTATAGTCGAATTTTGAATTCAAATAAATGAATGAACGAACATTCGAACAAGAGACCTGTTAAAATAGGAACTAGGTTGCTACGAACATGTTAGAATCAACTCTCATGGCATTAGTTAGATCCTACGCACTTTATTTCAAATAGAGCGTTTTAATTAAAAATTTCAAAAAAATGGTATTTTTTGCTCGGTATGAGGATTTATCAAGGGGCACGGGAATATGCGATAACCATGGGAAATTTTGAAATTTCGACCGGTAACCAAAACCTTGGTGATGATCGGACTCAATTTAGGTTAGGGAGTATACGATCGGATTTGTTTGAGAGGCCTGAGTGGCCGCCACGTACTCTTTTTGAACTCTGGCCACTAGTTACTACTCCCTCCGTCTCATAAACGTTTTTTTGACTTTAGTGTAGAGTCAAAAAACGTCTTACATTATGGGACGGAGGGAATACCTTCTTCAACATCTCTTGACTGAATCTCATATATACACGTTCCGGGTAGAACTTTATCAACACATAAAACCATGTGTGTAAGGCTCCTGATCGATATAGCGAAGATCACCACAATACTGCTCATGTGTTTCTCCTGCAAAGGTTAGAGCATCTACACCCGAGCTCCCGAACCCCCCCAATGATTGTAACCCTCCTCCTGAACCGAGTCTATCCGGAGCGAATCCGTACGGAAGTCCGAGTCTGTCGGGCGCAAATTCATTGTATCGGCGCACCCGGGGCTCGGATCCGCCGGTGCTGGAAGCTCGAGGCCCGTCTACCGCACCATCTTCGGTGCGCGACATATGAGTGCTATAGGGAGCAGTGTGACCCACCGTAACAAGGAGAGGCCAACGGAGTGCGAGGCCCGCCTCGTTGTCGATGTAGCGTAGGCGGATGCGGCGGAGGCGCGTGCTGCCATTGACCGCTCAGAAAAACTGATGCCGACGGACACCTCGCACTGGCCCCAAATGCCCGTGCTGACCCGCATGCCTCATATCCAGCTCAAATCTGGGGAGGATATGCGCAGGCTCGGGCTCGCCACCATGTTGGATCCGGTCCACGCTGACCCATCACGACCCCACATATATCCATCCCGTCAGCTCCTCGAACCAAACCCTAGCCACTCCACTCCGCCCCTAAGTTCTCTTCCGGCGATCTCTAGCCCTCTCCATCATGGTGGGGAAGCGGATCTAACTCCGACAACTCCCCATCTGTCGACTGGGTGTCGTCCCTGTTAGGAAACGTAGCAGAAAAAATCACCCTATGATCACCCATGAACAATATGAAGATGCATTAACGGTTTAGATTCGATCTTTGCCTACTCCAAGTTGTAGCGAAGTAGACGAGTCGGTGCAAATCATACTTGGAGTCCCTCGACCCGTAGATGAATGATCCCGAGAATCGCCCACGAACAGTGTCTCGAACGGAAGACCGAAAGCACGGCCTCTCTATGAGTTGCTAGCGTACAGTCTTCACAATCCGCCAGGCCACCTTCTTCGACTGGTGGCGTGAGTGCACCACCGTAGCCCCGCCTCAGCAGCGAAAAGGCTTCGCCTCTAGTGATCATCACAGCTTGGTACATTTGGAAGCACAGAAACGCAGTCATCTTCGATGGCCTGCAACCGTCCAACTGCCACCTCGATCTCTAGTGCCATCAAAGACGAAGCCAGGCGATGGGCACGCGCTGGTGCCAAGGGTTTAGATAGAATTATCCCTGTAACCTGATCCCCCTCTTGTAGGGCTGGGCAACCCCTTCTCCTATGCTCATCGGTAACCTTGAAGGCGCCCTAGTTGTGCACGCCTTTGGGGTAACCACCAACCCTTGTTTTCTCTCCTATCTATCAATGGAATGATACGCCTCCACGCATATTCGCGAAAAAGATAGTACATCCCTGCGGCTTATAACTGCACCGGCTACCCTCACTGGCCGCCTTGATCGCACACTGACTTGTCCCTCGCTGCTACGATTGCCTCTGCTGGCGTCAAACCATTTCCCGCCTTCTACTCAGCTGTAACAGCTTCAGTTTCGTCTGTCCTGATGTGCTCTGTTTCCTCTGCTTCCAGTCTTGTGTCCGCAGAAACACGCATTGTTGGGTCCCATGATGGTGGTCGGATCACTGCCACATGCGTGTTCAACGACCACCAGCACCAGCTCCTGAATGTGAACCCCTTCCTTGGCATCCAGGCGGTGCTCTCCGCGAAGTTGTGCCATCGAGAAGGTCGTCTTCTACGACGGACCTTCCTCAGGCACTCTGCAGGGTTGGCTACCCGGAGGTCGACTGGACCACCGGAGCATACGGGGAGCTTGTGGACATCACCTTCTGCAATGGCGAACTCCATGGCCTCTCTTGCAACCGCAAACTGTTGCTATACGACATCTCGCGCACCAAGCTGTTCATGTACGAGGTCGCCATGAATGAAGGCCGTGGCGCTCCAATGATCTCCATTGTCCACATCATGTCCGACATCAAGGCGAGCGTCCCGAACATGCACGAGCAATAGGTGACGTGCGAGGCCAAACACATTTTCGAGCTGTGCGGCAAGGTGGCGATTGTGGACATCTCGCGCACTAAGTTGTTCATGTACGAGGTCGGCGCGAATGGAGACGGCGACGCTCCAACGATTGCCATGGTCACGTGTATGGGTTTTTTCTAGGAGGGATGGTGACCAGGGCGACCAAGGCGGTCGGCGCCCCGGGGGCACGGCCGGCTGGAGGTCGGTTCTGGGCTTTAGCGTCCTGCGACGGGGAAGACGATGACGACGATGATGCCGGGCCGGCGGATCCTTCTTCTCCGACAGCTTCAGATCTCATTTGTGAGGTTTTGGAGGCGGGGTACGAGGAGAGGGATCTGGCGTCTATGGTGGAGGCGGTGGTGCCCCGTGAGGATCCGGCAAGGGTTGGGGTCGCGAATGAGGAGGTGGAGGAGATCGTGCGGCGTGTGGCGCACCGGCGGACGGCGGCGTCGGCGCTCCGGCCATGGCGTGGTCCCCTTCCAAAGGTGAGTCTCCCTAACCTCACGCTTTTCGATCTCATGCCGGTTCATACTTGGAAACGCGTTCGGAGCAGAAAGAATGGAGGCTCTAGATCGGGGCCTGCGGCGGCGCCGGCGGCGCCGGCGACCTGCCAGGCGGCCGAGGTTCGAGAGGCGCGGAGATTGCGCTTGAATTCCCTACTTGGCCTAGTTGGGCCTGATTGTAGGGTTGTCTCGGACTTCCGGCCCACTGGAGTTGGTGTTTGCTCGGTTGGGTCGGGGGACGACGGTCGCGGAACGAAGGCAGTGGCCCGTTTGGCTGATCGATCGGCTCAAAGGGTCCGAGATAGCGCTCGTGCCGAGACTGCATGCACGAGTACCTCTGATCCTCCTTCGCTGCCGTCTAGGGCTCGCCCGCTCCGCCCGAAGCCTGGCTTCCCTCGAGGTTCGTCGCTTCGGAGGTTTGAGATGGCCGGCCGGGGTGGTGCTGGCCTCCCAAGCGCCAGGCCCTCTGCCCCCAAGGCCGCTGCAGCCGGGGTACCCCGCGGCGCTGGGCAGCAGCCGGCGGTGATCCCGCAGCAAGGTGGGGCCGGGGGAGTTGTCCGGCCTGGCGGCCCGAGACCGATTGGTCGTGGGGCTGCGGTCGCCCCTTCTGCGGCAGAGGCTGGCCGGGGTCATCCCGGCCGTGGTGCGGCGGCGGCGCCGGCCGGGGCGGAGGTTGGCCGTGGGCATCATGCCCAGGAGGATTGCGGCGGATATTACAACAGAAACCCACCGAGGCGTAGGTGGGGTGATGATGGCTATGATGCCTATGGTGAGGGCCAGCACCGAGGTTCTTCGTCAACCGGCGGCGGTCGGGGCTATGCTTGGCATGGCGACGGAGGAGCTGGTCGCGGCAACGGTCAGCAAGGTGGCTTTCATGGACCAACTGGTTGCTTCGTTGAGGGAGCTTCGGGGCCCAATCAGCGCTTCCGGGGTAGGTACCGCGGAGGTCGGGGAGGGGGTAGACGACATCCCCCTCCACCACCAAGGCAAGCTATTGATGCGCCGGTCGTGCCTTCGGTGGAGACTTCGGGGGCCGCCACTCAGACGCTTTCTACGGCTGCGGTTGAGGTGGTTCGTGCTCTTGCATCAGTGGAGGTTCCGGATCAGGATGCTGGTGTATCTGACAAGGCTGTTGACAAGCCGGTTGTTGATCGTTTGTCCAAGTGGTTGCGCAAGAAGGAAAAGATGATTTGTCGCCGGTGTGGAGTGGCGGGGCACTTTGCGGCCGAGTGCACCACGGTGATGTGTGACACGTGCCAGAAACCTATGCATGATTCAGGGGAGTGCCCTGATCTCCAGGGGCCCATGCCGGCGGTGGCTGTGTATGGTGTCTATTCTGCGGATCTCATGTTCTTCGAGTCTTCTTCGGAGGTGGCTGAGATAGCTGTGACGGAGGCATCGCTTACAGGGATTGTTAAAGTCACGAATGGTACGTTGTCTGAAGCTCAGGTTGTGCATACGCTCAGTGAGTTGATGCCAGGTAACTTTCAGTGGAAGCTGGTCAGGCTTGAGGGGCAATCCTATAAGGTTGAGTTCCCAACTCTGGATGATCTGAATCATGCGCTCAAGTATGGTATGTGTCGGGCGGCCAGTACTAGCTGTATCATCGAGTTTGCTCCGTGGAAGAACCCGGAGCCTCAGGGGAAGGCCCTCCCGCAGATTTGGGTTCGTTTTCTAGGGGTGCCCCCGAAGGCCCTTCTGAATGCTCGGACTACCTGGAGTCTTGGTTCGCTTATTGGTAAAACCGAGAAGGTCGACATGCCTTTCTCGCGAGCTAATGGCATTGCTCGCTTGTTGGTGAGCGTTCTGGATATAGAGCTGGTGCCTTTTTTTGTGAGATGGTACTATGCTGGTCTGATGTACGAGTTGGAGATCGAGATTGAGCTTGAGAGTTCTGTTCTCGCTCAGGCGGCTGATGGGAATGGGGACACTGACATGACGGATGGGGATGAGGCACGTGGGGCACGCGAGTCGGATACAGGGGCGCCGGCTATGCCTGGCCAGGCTCCGACACCGGATCAGCCTCAGCAGTCCTCCGGGAGTTCCGGAGGGAAGGGGGAAGCACCCCCAGCTACCTCTCTGCCTGCACTTCGGTTTGGGTCCTTTGGGGCGGCTTCGGCCCCCAGTCGTTTGTGGGGCCACAGAGCCGAGTTGGACGACCCGGTGGAGATGGTACTTCCACCGCTATTACCGTTGCTTCTGGATGCGGATCTACCTGGGGAGGAGGGTATCAGGGGGGAGTCCCCTCGGGTCACGCCAGCTCCCGCCGTTCTGCGTCGCGAGGGCACCATGGAGGGTGGTGCTTATCGGGATGCGTCTTCTGAATCTGGAGGTCCGTTTCCGAGTATTTTGTTACCAGCTTACGATGTGTTAGCTAGTGCTACTGTTTCTAGCCCGAGTGTGGTTGTTTCTGAATATTCTGCGCCCCGAGAGGAGTACTCTTTGCTGGCGCCTGGAGCTGCCCCCGAGACACCTGCGGCAGGAGGCCCCGGTTCTCGTGGTCTGGTCGGTGGGGGTTTACTTGGGTCTTCAGTGGGAGGCCTTACACCGAGTGGACCCTCCACTGCCGATATCGTCGCCTTCGGAGGGATAGCGGATCCCGTGACTGAGGGCCGACGCCTCAGCAGTCGCCTGCAGGACCAGCCGGATGCGGATGCTCTGCAGATGGGCCGTGCAATGCGGCAGGCCAAGCTGCGGGACATTGAAGACTCGACTGGTATGTCAGTCTGTATTTCCAATTCGATCTTGCATTTTTCTGCTGATGATGTTATTAATAATGCAAATCAATTGGGGGTTTCGTTGGGCGGAAATGGGAAGGAGGTTGCTCAGTCTGTTAACGACTTGTTTGATCGTGAGGCAGAACGGGCGATCGAGGTTATTACAAACTTAGCAGCCATTCAGCCTTTAAACAATTCTGATTTTAATGCTCTAGGAGTGAGGGCTTTGGATAGTTTTTGTGCGGACCTTGATCCAGGTAGTACTCAGTCGGAGGATGAGGGGAATGGAGAAGGCCTAGAGGAGTGCCTCCAGGCTGATTCCGCGGTTGCTCAATTACCCGAGCAGGGTTGTGCGGACCGGGCAGAGGAGCAATCGGTACACAAGCGGAAATGGAACCGCAAGATTTACCCTGTATCGGCTGTACGGAGGAGTGTTCGGATTCGGACCGCCAAGAAATTCCATGATGAAAAATGAGAGGCATTTTCTGGAATAGCAGAGGTCTGAAAGACTTGGCTAAACGTAGGTTCTTGGCGGAGGCGTCGGTTGAACACAAGCTTGACTTCAAAGCCCTTTCCGAAACGGGTAGAGATAACTTTACCTCCCAGTTTCTGGGTACTCTATCTGGAGGTGTGGCTTTTGACTGGCATTGCTTACCCCCGAGAGGAAGATCCGGTGGGATTTTACTAGGGGTAAGAAGGGAGTCTTTAGAAGTCCGTAACGTGGTCTTGGGTGAGTTCGCCGTAAAGTTCAGAGTGAGATCCAGAGTAGATGGATTTCACTGGGCTCTGGTGGCAGTCTACGGAGCTGCACAGCCTGAGCTCAAACCAGATTTTTTGGCGGACCTAGTTCGGATTTGTGGAGACGAGCAGCTCCCAATTTTGGTGGGTGGTGATTTCAACATTATTAGAAGGCGGGAGGAGAAGAATAACGATAACTTTGACGGCAGATGGTCGTTTATGTTTAATGCTATTATTGAGAGCTTGGATCTCCGGGAGATAGAGCTTTCAGGCAGACAATTCACCTGGGCCAATTCACTACCAAACCCGACGTATGAGAAGTTAGATCGTGTCCTCGCTAGTGTGGAGTGGGAACAGAAGTTCCCCTTGGTTACCGTTCAGGCTTTGTCGAGGGCCATTTCGGACCATACTCCACTTTTGGTAGATTCTGGAGAGGCAACATATACGGGGAATAAGAATACGTTCTCCTTCGAGCTAGCATGGTTTGAACGAGAAGGTTTCATGGACTTGGTTGCCAGGGAATGGGCGAAGGGTGAAGGCGGTAGGTCGGCTATAGACAGGTGGCAGAATAAGATTAGGCATTTACGGCAGTTTCTACGAGGTTGGGCTAAACATCTCAGTGGTGTGTATAAGGTTGAAAAGGAGAGGCTTATCAACCTTATTCAAATTCTAGATGTTAAGGCGGAGTCGTCTATCCTTGAGCCTGGTGAACTGGAGGCTAAGGGAATGGCCGAATCTAGGTTGAAAGAACTGCTGCGAGAGGAAGAATTGAAATGGGCACTCCGAGCTAAAGTGCGTGAAGTCATCCAAGGGGATGATAACACACAATTCTTTCACTTGATAGCTAATGGTAAACATCGAAAGAAAAGAATTTTTCAGCTTGAGCAGGATGAGGGCACGATTGTAGGACACGAGAACCTCAAACTTTACATTACTGACTATTATAAGAGGCTGTTTGGACCTCCGGATGATAGCTTCGTGTCTCTGGATGAGAATCGAATTCAGGATGTACCTCAATTAGCGTCAGATGAGAATGCAATCTTATCTGCGCCGTTCTCGGAGAAAGAGGTGTTAGATGCGATCTCGCAGATGAAGAATAATAAAGCTCCTGGTACGGATGGTTTTCCGGCAGAGTTTTATAAAAGGTGTTGGCATATTATTAAGGATGATTTACTTGCGATGTTCCATGACCTGTTCGATGGACATCTGCAACTATTCCACCTTAATTTTGGTACAATAACTCTGCTTCCTAAGAAGGCAGAGGCGAATCGAATAGAGCAATTTCGACCAATCTGTCTTCTTAACGTCAGTTTTAAGGTGTTCACTAAAGTGGGAACAAATAGATTGACGCAGATCGCGCATAGTGTGGTACAGCCTTCTCAGTCGGCTTTCATGCCGGACAGAAATATCCTGGAAGGGGTTGTTGTCCTGCATGAAACTCTCCATGAAATCCACACGAAAAAACTTGATGGGGTTATTTTCAAGGTGGACTTTGAAAAGGCGTATGATAAGGTCAAGTGGCCGTTCCTTCAGCAAGCTTTAAGGATGAAAGGATTCGATCCATCCTGGAGAAAACAGGTGGACTCCTTCACTCAACAAGGCTGTGTCGGAATAAAGGTCAATGACGATATTGGTCATTTCTTCCAGACTCACAAGGGTTTAAGACAGGGGGACCCGATGTCTCCTATCTTGTTTAACATTGTAGCAGACATGTTAACAATCCTTATTGGTAGAGCAAAGGAGAATGAGCAGGTAGGTGGTCTAGTTCCTCATCTAGTGGATGGAGGACTTTCTATCCTACAGTATGCGGATGACACGATTCTTTTCATGGAACACGACTTGGATAAGGCGAGAAATATGAAACTTGTGCTTTGCCTTTTTGAGCAACTTTCGGGGTTAAAAATTAACTTCCATAAGAGTGAGCTGTTCTGCTTTGGAAAAGCAAAAGATGAACAAGAAGCCTACATGCAGCTTTTTGGATGCGGGGTAGGGTCGTTACCATTCACATACCTTGGCATTCCGATCCACCATCGGAAACTCTCTAATAAAGAGTGGAAGAGTCTAGAAGACCGTTTCGAGAAGAAACTTAGCTGCTGGAAGGGCAAGCTTTTGTCATATGGGGGCCGATTGATCCTAATTAATTCGGTACTCACGAGTATGCCCATGTTTCTTCTGTCCTTTCTCTTGATCCCAGTAGGGGTGAGGAAAAGACTCGATTTCTATCGGTCGCGGTTCTTTTGGCAGAGTGATGAGGTGAAGCGCAAGTATAGATTGGCTAGATGGGATGTTATTTGCAGACCGAAGGATCAAGGTGGTCTCGGAATTGAAAATTTGGAGGTTAAAAATAGGTGCTTACTCAGCAAGTGGCTGTCTAAGTTACTCTCAGAGACCCAAGCCACTTGGGCCCAGATTTTACATAACAAATACCTCGCAATCAAGACACTAGCTCAGGTGACAGCTAGACCAACTGATTCACCCTTTTGGAAAGGACTGATGAAAGTAAAGTCGGCCTTTTTCAATAGAACTCAGTTCTTGGTTGGCAATGGGGGCTCCACACGATTCTGGGAGGATACTTGGTTGGGAGAGACGCCCCTAGCCACTCAATATCCTTCTCTTTATAACATTGCTCAACGTAAAGAAGATTACGTTGCATCAGTGTTACAGTCATCTCCTCTTAATATTCAATTCCGAAGGGCGCTGGTTGGACACCGTTGGGAAGCCTGGCTCCATTTGGTGAGAAGACTGATGGATGTTCAGTTGACTCAACAGGCAGACCGTATTCATTGGAAACTGACTAAGAACGGGATGTTTTCAGTGAAATCGATGTATTTAGATTTAATTGATTCGGTGCCTATCCCCAGGTCTGCTCACATCTGGAAAGTCAAAGTGCCCCTGCGAATTAAAGTGTTTATGTGGTTTGTGCATAAACAAGTTATTCTCACTAAGGATAACCTAGCCAGGCGAAACTGGGGTGGGTCTTTGCGATGTAGCTTTTGCGACAAGGATGAATCAATTCAACACCTCTTTCTCGATTGTCCTATGGCTAAAGTTTTATGGCGTTCGGTTAATATAGCCTTTAATATCACTCCACCAACTAGTATCACCACGTTTTTTGGGACGTGGTTGAATGGAATCGCGAAAGAATCAGCGAGCCATATACGTGTGGGTGTTTGTGCATTACTATGGGCTATCTGGAAGTGCAGGAATGATTTGGTTTTTAACAGATCAACAAATGTTCATTTTTTGCAGGTTATTCACAGGGCCACTGCTTTGATCCGTATGTGGTCGCTACTCACTCCGATGGATGCCAGGGAGCGTTTGGTTACTGGGTCTATCCGATGGGAGATGGTAGCTCGGGCTATCTTCAGCCGGTTTGGATGGCGGTCATGTAATAGGCTAGGAGTCTAGGCTCTGTTTACATTTACGCATCCGATTGTGGGGTACCCACGTTTTTTCTCGCTCAGTCTGAGCATTCTGTACTTTTATTTCGCATACTTTGGAGACCTTGACCTTTATTTATTAATAAGATGGCCGTATGCATCAGTTTGATGCAGAGGCCGGGGAATGAAGGAGAATAGATTGTCTCGCTTGAAGATTTCATTGATAGCCAGCGCTATATTATATAGTACAAGATGTAGTCGGTTGTATTAACCGTATCAGACTACAAAGCCAGATATTACCAAGTATACACATTTAAACATGGAAACCTATGACGTGCTTGAGCTGGACTCCGTGTCGCCTCCGAGATAGATCCATGTATAACACATACATGCTTGTATTCCGCTAACACCCCCCCGCAGTTGGAACAGGAGCAGGGCGGATGTTCAAACTGGAGCAAAACTCACGAAAGACAGTAGTTGGCAAACCTTTGGTGAAAATGTCTGCATACTGCGATGATGTCGGAACATGAAGGACACGGACATCTCCAAGAGCAACTCGTTCCCGTACAAAATGAAGGTCGATCTCGACGTGCTTTGTTCGTTGGTGCTGAACGGGATTGGTCGAGAGATAAACTGCACTAATATTATCACAGAAGACAACTGTTGCTTGCTGAAGGGGGCGATGAAGCTCTGCAAGAAGTTGACGAAGCCAACAGGACTCAGCTACGGCATTAGCGACCGCACGATATTCTGCTTCGGCACTGGAACGAGACACCGTCTGCTGCCGCTTGGATGACCATGAAACAAGATTATCGCCGAGGAAAACACCATAGCCTGATGTAGACTTCCGAGTATCTGGACAACCTGCCCAGTCAGCATCTGTGTACGCTGTGAGCGAAACAACGCTGGTGCGGTGAAGTTGTAATCCATGGTCGAGAGTGCCCTTGAGGTAGCGGAGAATGCGCTTTAGGAGATTAGCATGTGGCTCACGTGGATCATGCATGTGTAGACATGCCTGTTGAACTGCATATGTGATGTCCGGACGAGTAAATGATAGGTATTGAAGAGCACCGGCGATACTGCGATAGTCGGTCGCGTTGTCAACTGGAGGGCCGGTGGAGGCGAGCTTAGAGCTGGTGTCAACCGGTGTCGTGCAGGACTTGCAATTTATCATGCCAGCACGCGTGAGGATGTCCTCGGTGTACTGCCGTTGCGAGAGAAAGAAACCATCAGTAGTGCGAAGAACTGTGACACCAAGGAAATGGTGCAGCTCGCCGAGATCCTTGAGAGAGAACTCGCGATGAAGTGAGTCGATGAGGCGGCGAAGCAATGGTGTGGACGAAGCTGTGAGCACAATGTCGTCGACATACAAAAGGAGGTATGCCATGTCATTTGTGCCATGGCGGTAGATGAACAATGAGGGATCCGCCTTAGAAATATTAAATCCGATGGACACAAGGAAGGTGGCGATGCGGCTGAACCAAGCACGGGGTGCCTGTTTGAGACCATAGAGCGACCGTTTGAGACGGCAGACATGCTCGGGGCGAGTAGTATCGACGAATCCCGACGGTTGTTGACAGTAAACGGTCTCGGATAAAGTACCATTTAGGAATGCATTGTTGATGTCAAGTTGGTTAACTGGCCAACCATTGGCAAGCGCGAGGGTGAGGACGACGCGAACGGTGGCCGGTTTAACAACTGGGCTGAAAGTCTCCCCAAAGTCGACACCAGGGCGCTGAGAAAAACCACGGAGCACCCACCGAGCCTTGTAGCGATCAAGTGAGCCATCGGGCTTGAATTTGTGACGAAAAAGCCACTTACCAGTAACAAGGTTACTACCAGGTGGTCGGGGAACAAGGTCCCATGTGTTATTGGCATGTAGAGCATCAAATTCTTTCTGCATGGCAAGCCTCCAATGCTCGTCATTAAGAGCAGCTCGATATGTCCGTGGGATCGGAGAAAGAGTAGACACGTGAAGGTTCATGCGCTTTTGGGGCTGGCGATATCCTTGTTTGCCACGAGTGGACATGGAATGGTCATTTACCACCGGAGGAATAGGGACTGCTGTAGGTGGTAGTACTAGAGGGGGGGCGGGAGGCTGAGTAGGTTCATTCTCGACTGGCATCACGGGAGCATTGGGGGTTGTAGCGGCTTGGATGATCGCCGACGGGGTGTGAAAAAGAATGTCGTCAAGAAAGGAAAGATCATCAGCAGAGACGTTAGTGATTGTGGCAAAAGGAAAAGAGGACTCATCGAACACGACATGACGAGAGATGATTATACGATTTGTGGTGAGGTCAAGACAGCGATAGCCTTTATGATTAGAAGGATAGCCGAGAAAGACACAAGCTGTAGAGCGTGGGGCAAGTTTGTTGGCAGCGGTAGCAGAAAGATTGGGGTAGCAAAGGCAGCCAAAGACTCGAAGATCTGCAAATTGGGGAGGCGTTTTGTGAAGATATTCATGTGGAGTTTGGTTCTGAAGAGTTTTGGTCGGATGAAGATTGAGCAGATGGGTAGATGTATGGAGAGCTTCCACCCAATAGACAGGAGGCATACTAGCTTGAAAGAGAAGGGAACGCACCATGTTGTTGATGGTACGGATGGCACGTTCAGCCTTGCCATTTTGCTGAGATGTGTGTGGACAAGACATACGGAGGTGCACACCCTTGCTAAGGAAGTAAAGGCGAGAAGCATTATTGTCGAACTCACCACCATTGTCGCATTGGAGAGATTTAACAATGGCACCAAACTGAGTGGAAGCATATGCAAAGAAATTGGTGAGCGTGGAGTAGGTGTCAGACTTGTGGCGAAGTGGAAAGGTCCAGAAGTAGTGGGTGAAGTCGTCAAGTACAACTAGGTAGTATTTATAACCAGAGAAACTAGGGAGAGGAGATGTCCAAATATCACAATGTAAAAGCTCAAAAGGTGTAGTAGCTCGGGAAGTAGAAATATCAAAAGGCAAGCGTACATGTTTACCTAGTTGACAAGCATGACATATAGATTCACTAGAGGAATTTTGATTACATGGAATAGAAAAAGCACGTGCTAAGTGCGACAAAGCTTGCTTGCTAAGATGTCCTAAGCGTCGATGCCACAAAGTCGATGGTGATGTCGTAGCGGAGAGTGCATGGGCGGCGGTGGATGTCGACGGGAAGGGGTAGAGGTCACCATGACTATTGCACCTGAGAATCACGTTCCTGGTGCGAAGATCCTTCACAGATAGGCCAAACGGGTCAAACTCAACAGAACATTGATTATCAATGGTGAAGTGACGAACGGAAATAAGATTTTTTATAATATGGGGAGTGACAAGAACATTGTTAAGGTTAAAGGAATGAGATGGTGTAGATAATGTGGTGGAACCAGTGTAAGTAATGGGGAGAGGAGAACCATTACCAACAATGACATGACTAGGTGCAGCGGAAGAAACAAAAGAACGAGATAGATTACCCTGATCCGAGGTCATATGCGCGGAGGCCCCTGAGTCCATGTACCACTGAGATGGCGACGGAGGTGAGAGCGTCATCGTGTTGAAAGCTCCCATGAGTTGGTTCTGGTCGAAGGAGTACGGATGTGTCGATGGAGCACCACCATACGTGGTCGGTTGCCATGCGGCGCTTGACCCTTGAGCGCCATACCAAGGCGGCATGCACTGTAGAGGTGTTGTTGTCGGGGCGGCAGCATGAAAGGCGTGTGGAGCGGCAGTGGGCGGAGGACCAAGGATGCCGTGACCAACCGGACGCCCTTGGCCAGGCCACATCTGGATAGAGCCAGCCCAAGGGTTTTGGATGGAGGGCCATGGGGAGGTCGCCTGCTTGCCACTGCTGGAATTTTGGCCGGTACGCTGCTGCTGAGAAGAGGTGTGCAGAAACCTGCACTTGTCACCGAATCGGCAGTTGCCGCGTGCAAAGTTCCGACAGGCCTCCGGGCGCCGATTTGAGGAAGGCACATGGGGTTTGCCGCCAGAGCGGTCCATGGATGTAGAGAAGCCCTTGGTGCTGGAGAAGTTAGCAGCGACAAAGGCCATGTGTGGCGAGTCGGAGTCAGTACCGGAGCTGAGTTCCTCGAGTATGAGAGCCGAGCGTGTCTCATTGAATGAGGGGAGCGGCTTCTGCATGGAGATGAGAGTCCGCATATGTCGGAACCGCTTGTTTAATCCACGAAGGGTGTTGAGGACGAGGCTCTTGTCCGGGATGGTCGTGCCGACGGCAGTCAACTCAGCGGCGAGGGCTTTCTGCTTTTTGCAATAGTCGGTCATGGACAGTACACCCTGCTGGAGGCTGTAGAACTCCTGCTCGAGGTAGATGGCGCGAGTATCAGCGTTGTCGTGGTAGAGACCCTCGATGGCCGTCCAGACGGCGTAGGCTGTAGCAGTGGCACTAGTGTCCATGACCATGCCGGCGATGTCGACGGAGATGGCGCCATAGAGCCAGGAACGGACGAGAGCATCGAGGCGCTTCCACTGGTTGTCAGGGTTGGACGTGGCTGCTTCCGCGATGTGATCTTCGAGAGCATACTTGCATAGGGCAACCTCGAAGAGCCCACGCCAGTGCATGTAATTTCCGGTGTTGAGATCAAGCATGATAGGGACGAGGGCCTTGACGCTCGGGACGGCGACGGCTTGTGCCCAGAGAGCAGCCTTGGCTTCGGCTTCAGCCTTGGCTGCTGCAGCAGCTTCCGTGGGTTGCGTCATTGCAGAACGAACAGGCAAGCTGGAGATTTACGTCTAGAGGATCGAACAAAAAACTGATACCATGAAGGAGAATAGATTGTCTCGCTTGAAGATTTCATTGATAGCCAGCGCTATATTATATAGTACAAGATGTAGTCGGTTGTATTAACCGTATCAGACTACAAAGCCAGATATTACCAAGTATACACATTTAAACATGGAAACCTATGACGTGCTTGAGCTGGACTCCGTGTCGCCTCCGAGATAGATCCATGTATAACACATACATGCTTGTATTCCGCTAACAGGGAATGCCCCCTTTTCTAAAAAAAAAAAAAACATCATATCCGACCTCGAGGCGAGCATCCTGAACATGCACAAGCAATGGCCCAAACACATATTCAACCTGCATGGCAAGGTGGCAATCGCAACGGAGTTCTGTGAGTGGCCCGACCTCCGCTCATACTTCAGGGTGTACGAGCTTGCCGAATGCGACGAGAGGACGCAATATCAATATAAGTTGGCGGAGGTGAGAAGCTTGGGCGACCATGACGTGTTTCTG
This sequence comes from Secale cereale, assembly GCA_902687465.1. Classification (NCBI taxonomy): domain Eukaryota; kingdom Viridiplantae; phylum Streptophyta; class Magnoliopsida; order Poales; family Poaceae; genus Secale; species Secale cereale. The sequence goes on along the minus strand of LR738712.1, from coordinate 887,221,273 downwards.
AGCCCCGCGTGCTCCAAGCAGGGGCGGAGCCAGTGTTATGGCATTGGGTTCAGATGAACCCAATGGATTTTGCCAGTTCCGTGCATGTATATACGGCACATCAGGCCTGACCCTAATAAAAAATCAAGCCTGACCCCATCAAAGGTACTAACACGCCAGATGAATAGAGAAAGAAAAAGGCCCAAAGCCCACTGTCAGGCCTGTTCGTTAATGGATCAATACATGTACGAAGAATACGGCAGCCGCACGTACGCCTCGTCGATCTCCCAACTCGCCTCGCCTCACCTCTGTCTCGCCCAGTTTTGTGTTAGCCCTAGCCGTCGCTTCGGTCTTGATCTCTTCCTACGCCGACGCACGAACGCGGCAAGCGCACAGCCGCAGAAGCGCTCAATTGCAGTTTAATACGAGACAGTAAGATCACCTCCACATCTCTTTCCTATGTACTACCCAATCTAAATGTAATAGCCTAGTAAGGGGAAAAATTGCCCTAATTTTCCAATTCTTTTTGTTGTGGACTTTGATTGATGCAGACTATGGAAAGATATTTTTCAAAGAAGAGAAGTTGATCACCTGATCCAAATAATGATGCGGGGACATCGAGGTCACCCGTTAGATGTAAGGAAAGTGCATCAAATGTCGCTGCTAGTAGTCTCCCGAAGCCTTCTATCCAGAAAGATATTAATTTAGACGAGTTGCCCTATAATCCGGCTGATCGGAACAGAATTTCGGAGTACACAAGAAATCCTAAGAAGCAAGGACATTTCAGGTTCAAGTTCGTATCTGGATTTGCTACCACATTTCTTGGACGCCCCAAAAATCTACTCCCTCCATTCCCTTATACAAGGCCACTATGAAAAATACAATTTTCATCTATACAAGGCCACTAACTGTAATCGAGGCAAAAATTAATGGTGTTTTCTCGAACTACCAACTGTTTTAATACTTGCATGCATGTAATCATAATGACACTCTACTACTTTCTTTTAGTTCCTTCCTTGCATGCATGTGGGCGTATTAATGATACCAGTTTACGAAAAGAAAAGTGGGCTTATAAAGCAGCCATTAAATTTTACCTTGGTACCTGTAATTTGAGTTTGTGGCCTTGTATAAGGAAATGGAGGGAGTACCAGTTTCCTTGCTAATTTTCTCAATAAACACCGATGACCTATTTAGGGCGATTTAATCCGATTCCTGACAGCCTGGCCAGCTGTTAGGTCCACCTCACAGCGTCGAGCGCGCTTTGCGGCGGTCTCCCTAGTGGTTGTGGTTAGGGTTAAGAGGTAGGTGGGCTGCTGGCTTTGTGGGCCGGCTGGAAAACTGGGTGGCTGACGGATGGGCCCTCCCTCAAAACTAACAGTCAACAAAAATAGTTGACAATTTTATGCCATGTCAGTGTTTACAACAAGTCCGGGCTGACAGAAATTAGATTAAATCATCCTAAATTGGTGATCCGTGTTTATTGAGAAAATTAGCAAGAAAACTGGTATTAGATTTTTGGGTCGCCCAAGGAATGTGGTAGCAAATCCGGATATGAACTTGAAATGTGGTGGTTTTTTGCAATTCACTCTAATGTGTTAATAGCTTTCATAATGTAGCAGTAAAACGATGTGATGCTTTGATGAATCAAGATCAATCAATTCAGGTTGCTTTCGATTAGTAAACTGATCTTACAAAAAAGCAAAATCGAATTCGACTTAATGCTTCAATTGATTCAGTTAGATACTTGTTGCATCATGACTTAGCTTTCCAAGGGAAGCTTTGAAATGTGAGTTACTTTACATGATTCTTTCACATGATGTCACTTTTATTTTAAATTTGCCAAACTAACTTGTTATTTTCTTCATTGTTTTCAGAAAGTTGAGAAGTTGGATCTGAAATATGAAGTTTATTTTGGTACTACCATATTTATAACATGTAAACAAGTGATTTTATAATTTCATCCGATCGGTATGTTATGCACTCTTCATTTTTAAAGTAACAAATATGTGTGATAAGTGATATCATATTCGTATTCATTGTCTTTGACTGATATAATCTCGTTGCAATATGTCACAAAATAGCACTTAGTTCATACAAAAAATTCACAACTAGTTAGTGAATGAACCCATTGGCAAAAAATTCTGGCTCCGCCCCTGGCTCCAAGGTGGTTCACGTGTCAGCTGTTGTCGGCCAGCGTGGTGGCGTGGACAGGAACTACATCTACTACCCAAAGCAATACTCGCCACCCTTCGAAGGTGAGTGCTCCATGAAGCGTTTGGATATCGGTAGTTGCGCCATGTACTTCTCGGACTTTCTCTATTGGAGGGGAGGACAAATGTGGCTCACCAAATAAGGGCAATGTGGAGGACAAATACAATCCCCAAATACAACTTCTCTCTATTTCGTATCTGATGGAAATTGTATTTGGGGATTTGAGAGAGAAGTTTTTTCCCCTATTTGGTAGCGAGCATCTTCAAGGGCAAGTGCCTAATTTGTTGGTGAGCCACATTTGTCCTCCCCTCCAATGGTGTCTCCTAGATATCTCCC
>LR738712.1:887197753-887208624 GCA_902687465.1 Secale cereale | reverse complement strand
GGGGGGGGGGGAGAGTTTGAACCCCTTTAGTCCGGGATGGTGTCCATCCAATCCTATCGTGAACTACATCTGCTAGCACCATCCCAGCTAGAGTCACAACTAAGGTTAACCAAGCCAGAGTCACATTCTATTAAAGTGACACAAAATTTAGTTTTTAATATAGCAAAACTAATTCTATCAACTATTATTATAGGCTAAACAACTATTAATACAAAACAGTACAAGACACTAGAAAAATTAATATAAATCTTAATTTATATTATTCTAAAAATAACCAAATTAATCTTACTGTGACAAAAATCTGACATGTGAATAGGAGCAAAAAGAATTAAATTTACAACTATTTTTAAACTCAAATTATTCACAATCTAGTGTTTGAAGCAAATTTGAACAAATTCATATTTAAATCATTCAAATTTGAAAACTAATGACACAAACAGAAACTAGACAAAATTTGGAATCTAATGCAAAAAGAATCACTCAAAAACATCAAATATCCTAAAATATATAAGCAATTTGAAACTGAAACTAAAAACAAAAAACAAATGGAAAAACAAAAAAAAAACCTTTAGTACCGGTTTGAGACATGAACCGGGACTAAGGGGCATCGCACCCTTTAGTACCAGTTCGTGTCTCAAACCGGGACTAAAGGTCTAATCTTTAGTACCGGTTTGAGATACGAACCGGTACTAAAGGGCATCACACCCTTTAGTACCGGTTCGTGTCTTAACCGGGACTAAAGGTCTCATTTAAACCGAGACTAATGCCTTCCCAACGCCCTAGCCGCATGAACCGGGATTAATGCTCACATTAGTACCAGTTCGTAATGCAACCGGGACTAATGTGTACATTGAGAGTGGGCCAAAGCCATGTTTTCTACTAGTAAAGGAACGCTCAAAGACCACAACAAAGAGTGACACCTATCATGGCAGCCAGAGCACGACACCTACGCCAAGGAGGAAAAGGAGGTATGTGGAGGCTCGGCGGCTAGAGTGTGAGTGTGTCGCCATCGTCGGCCTGGTTTCCCAAGCGCCCTGAAGACGATAATGTTGCTGGACTAAATGGCCTCAAAGGGTGTGCCAAGGAGGTCGCGGTCCACTATTTGGTTTCAGTTTAGTTTGGATTTAATATGGGGGTAGTTTGCGTGTAATTTTGATAGCTTGCATATAACATATCAAACTTTGATTAAATTTCGACTGTTTGAGTTAGAGGGGGAGGGGGGCATTTGAGGGAGACATCTTCTGTCCGATGGCATCCCAATTTCAAAACTGTGAAATTAGCATGAGATTTCAAAACCAAAGTAATCTAAAATATCCAAACACACCTTTGAAAGTAATTACATCGCATGGTACCGCCATCTAAATCCGTTATAACATATTTAAATTTAACCTATACAATACTTATCGAGTTGTGATATTTACTAGTTCCTCCATCCACATATATAAAGCCGTGACCTAGCAATCCATCTGCCTTTAGAAACTTTACAGGGCTGAATCAGCATCTGAGCGGGCGCTCCAGGGTGTAATGGTGCATTACCCGCCAATGAGCTCGACCGCCTTCCTTAGACACCGTTGACACTTGCAGGACGCCGCTTGCGCATTTCTGGGAAGTGTGCCCAACCGGCCAACCCATTTGGTTCAGCTCGGCCTTTTCTTTTTACGGAATATCAAATATATTATAAAAGTTCACTAGAAGTATAAACCACAATGAGTGAGATCGTACAACATAAATAGGACTAGCAGTACATGTTAACACACAAAGCAAACCCACGGCCGCAAAAATTCTGCCCACGTCCACACCCTCAAATTCATGCAATCCAATGCAAGATAGATGAACACAGTACGAAATTGTAACACATAGACGATATAGCATAGCATAGCATAGCATCGGACATACACAAAAGATAGATAGTTCGAGCAATCTGCGACAAATATACGACTAAAAGCATAGTAGCTAAGTTCACCACTTCCTTGACGGGCCCTACCCCTAAGGTCCGAGCGATCTATGACCAACAGATCGCACAAAACTACCGTAGATACCATGCCCGGGTGATACGGGTTCGACTGCCGTCGTCGGGCACACCAGCGTAGGTTGCTGAGCAGGCTGCATGGGGTGCCCGTAAATCAGGGGCCGTGCACGCACAGGCATGGCAGTACGCTGGTGCTGCGTGTATGCCAGAGGGCTTTGTGAATTCCGTGCCATGTGATCGTGATACTGACGCATGGAATGGTGCTGCAGCTGCTGATGATACTGTTGATAAGGGCAGTGTGGTTGTTGAATCCGCTCCTGCTGGAGATTACCTTGAGAATGTGGCTTGTCGTACCTGCGAATAATTTCTTCTATCCTTGTCTCATCGGAAGTGTGCACTGGATGCTGATTGCTCCTGTAGGACTGCGTCCTTGTCACATCGGCAGCTGAGTTTGAGACGCTAACCACATTGTATTCATCAGGTAGACCATCCTGGTGCCTAACAACACCGGAACCAACACCCAGAGGAACGTCAGCGGCTAGAACTTCCTGATGAGAAGCATTGGAAGAGCGAGATGATGGCTTGGAAATCATCGGCGAACTGCTGGAGCCATCTTGCCTGCTGGGTACCCTAGATGAGGCATGGGGCCTTTGCCACACGACGACTCCAATGATAGATGTTCTAGACACGGTTAAACTACCCAAGTGCTCCTTTGGCAGGTGGTCAGCAAGTATCTGAGCTGCCTTCCCTTGAGAAGGACATAGGTACAACTTGATCCCTTGAGCTGGCTTCACTACCCCTACTTTCTCATCGGCGGTGTACGACTCAATAGTCTGCAGAAGAACAATAGATGGTTAGCAAATCAGGAGCTCGACCGGTTGCCGTGCTAAGCTTTGACGCAAGGGAAAATACTAGAGAACAGTGTTTTTAGGATGGCAGGGAGGAACCTTTAAGAGATGATGTCGACCACTCTCAAGAGAGCCCTCCTTCAAACGTAACTCAGTTACCTGTAAAACAAGTGACGGATAGTCAATGAAAGAAAATTATATTTTCAAGACCAAAACTCAAGAAAGCCAGAAAGGCACGAAATAGGCTCAGATTATTCACAATTTTCAACATCTCAATTCAGTACAATGTGCACATGGCAACCTACTAAAAGTCTAGATAGTAGTTTATTTGTTAGTCCCTCCGATCCATATTAAATGTCGCCGATTAGTACAACTTTATACTAAATCAGTGACACTTAATATGGATCGGAGGGAGTACTCAAATTCACACAAAAAATTGGATGTCAATACAAGCATACAAGTTCCATTTCCATAATGCAATTCATATGGCAACACAATTCATAAGCCATAACTGGGCCACCAGTCAGCTGATCCCTTCCTAACCATCTCCCTATCTTCTCCATGCAATGGCAAACTAGGATCAGAACCTGGAAACGAAGCGACAAACTCTAGCAGGTGGCAGCACGAGAAGGTCTCTTGGCAGCTTGAATGCCAAGAGGTCATAATGAGAGAGAGGTGATGAGATGAGGCTGAAGCATAGCGATGGCAAGGCTTGGAAGATTGATGAGGAGGGCGAGCAACAAGGTCTAGGCGACAACTGTATTGCAGCAAGGGGGTTGAACAATGAAGGAATTACATGTAGGATGGTGGTACCAGCTTCAAGGCTTTAGGGTTTCGGGCATGGGGCCTTCGCTACACGACGAGATGGGTGTTATATAAAAGTACGACAGGTAAATACCCAAGTTTGCTTATCATTGTGCTATCAGCGGGTTAATATTTACAGAAAATTAGATACCTAGATATCTTGTTATTGTTTCTGTGCTTCTCTCCCTAAGCCCTAAGTCATCTCTCTCATACAATTTCTCCTCATCCGTTACAAGGCATGCCGCCCAGCCATCCCATACACGGCATTTGCCTGGTCATATTCCCAAAGGGGTATTGCTGAGAGAGGATTACCAGGTCAGCTCGACTGGGTGGAGATGAGAGAATATTGATATGGGAGATGACTTGTGGAGACCACAGGAGATAACTATTATTGCTTCATTATGAATTTATGATACAAAGCTTAGCTTGTATAACTGGCTATGATAAAGTAATTTGAAAAAAAAATCAAACGTACGACTCAGAGTCTAAGGTAGTAGAGTCTACTCTATACATAAAAATAACAAACTCTATCTCTAAGAAATGGCATAGTTTATCTATGATAAATTGATCAAATGATAACTAAAGTTGGGCATTTGTCGCTGTCCACGATCCTAACAAAAACGGTACAGTTTCAAGATGTGGTGATAAAATAAGGAGGGTCTGTTTTGCCATGGCATTTGAGATATTCGGTAAATTGCCAGATAGAATCTCTGGGATTTTAGTATTTTTCAATTTAACCACAACAAAGCAAACTAAAGAGCACATGTTTCCACTGGGTTCTTATGATCAATTATTATCCTGTCAAAGCGATAGACATAATTGTTTGCAAGGAAACAAGTGCAAGGATGTGTATACGTCAGTAATAGAAAGAATATAGTCAAGTTGCCAAATTTAATAAGCAACAGAGGCACTAAACCAGAATAGTATATATGAAACACACAGAAATAATAGTTACCATTATAGTGCGGCTCCTCGATTTAGGAAGCTCTATAAGAAATTCTTTAAGAGTACTGAGCCTCACTCGTCCCTCGATCTCAAGAAAGCGGTGCCACTCACGTGTAGATGGTTTTTCACCGCTGCAAAAGAGAGGCAACGTTACAATGAATTAAGAATGCTGCCAAAACTTTGCGTGATGTTCTACGTATGTCATGAACTGGCGTGTTGTTTGCTAAAAACCAATATAGAAATTACAAACGGAAGTACATCTTGTAGTTAATCATGTATCTCTCTAACAAAAGTTAACTGCGAACAATTACTATAAGCAAGTTAATGAAACAAACCTTTTAAAGATAACAACAATACTTGTGCGCGAAGATTCATGCTGAATTGTTGCCTCCCATATACTGCCATGCGTCAATGCAACATCAGGAGTTATCTTACACTGCATAGCAGATTCAGGAGTCAGGCCATTAACAGTATGTGATTCTTCAGCACCCACCATTTGAGGGGTGGATTTGGCTAACACATCTCTGTTGGTTTTTGAACTTTAAGTCAAAACCACCAAAACAACCTGTACGTGCAAGCTAGCTAAACAAGCAAGCACACAGACACCTTAATCGATGACCAGTAGCCACCGTAGGTTAGCACACGTACACGTACGTGAAAGCTAGCTTCAACTCAACTTGGCGAACTCAACAGGAAACGGATCGGTAGACTTTGATGATGGCCACAGGTTCGTGTCGAGCCTGTTGAATACTTCTTGCTTTTTCGTTGTTGTACAAGCAGCACAGGGTACATGTATATATATTACTAACCTGGACCTAACCCAAACCGACTAGGACTATCAATCCTAGATGGACTTGGATACATACACGTTTTCGTGTAAGTCATGCTTAACTCTAATATTCATCCCCTTAAGCATGACATCCTCAATTTCTTTACCTGGATCCCAAATGCGACTGCTGCTGCTTATAGACGTCATCACCATTGCTTTCGCCGATTCTTGCAGCATTTTAGGGACCGCCTTTGTTGTCGTCGGCTCGTCCGTAGCTTGACGCCAGCGCTCCTCCTTGATCGCGTCTTCAATCTTCACCTGTTCTTCGGTGCTTAGTTGACTGTCATTTGGTTTGTCGAGGGGTCTTCTGAACCCGAGCGGGACCAATCTTTGGTCGAACTTTGCAAACACCTCCTCATAGTCAACTCCTTGACGTTGTACGTAGTCCTTTGCAACAAGTCTCGCCTTGTACTTCACAATGGCACCCTTCGTGTCCTTCTTCAACTTGTAAACCCACTTCAAACCTATGACCTTGTGGTTCGGAGGTCGGGTTACCAAAGTCCACGTGCCATTGCTCTCGATCGCTTTCATCTCCTCATCCATGGCGTGCATCCAGCTTGAACTTTTGCTCGCCTCTACGAAGTTCGCCGGCTCCTCAACTCCGAGCAAACATAGTCCGGAGTACTCGAGTGTAACTGGCTTTGCGTACTTGTAGACTTTCTTGAGGGTCTTGTAGCGATGAGGCCCGGAAGAATCCGTTGTGGCTTGCGAAGGAGGCGACACAAATTGTGTCGGCGTCGATGCACTTGAGGAAGACGGTTGAGTCTCGGGCGTGGTAGATGCCGGGTCATTGGCATCCGCGTCGTCGACATCCGTGTCATCGGCGTAGTCGTCGTGATCGTGACCATCATCTTGATTGTCATCATCACTATGCGCCTCATTGTCAATGTCGTTGCCGAGATCTCTTCCCATGTCTTGCGCGTCGTTGTCGCTATCACCTTGCGACCCATGCGCGTCGTCGTTGGTGTCGGCACCATGATGATCACTACCATTGTGGTCACCTTGGTTGGGTGTCTTGCCAACCACCTGGATGTCCTCCCCTGCATCATCATCAGTTGGAAAATCAACTGTGAATATGTTACCGTTTGGAGCATCGTCGGCTGCTGCACTCCAATTCCACGCTATGTTTTCTTCAAAAACAACGTCGCGTGAAATCCGTAGACGCTTGGTTCGTGGATCGTAGAAGCGGTATGCCTTTGTGCCGGAACTCCTCTCGTATCCGATGAACACCATCTTGGTGCTATGATCGGCAAGCTTTGAGAGATGCGGCTCTGCCGTCTTCACATGCGCCACGCACCCGAACGTCCGTAGATGAGACACATTCGGCTTACGTCCGTATATTGCTTCATACGGAGTCTTGCCGATCACTGCCTTCGTTGGAGCCCGGTTGAGAAGATAGACCGCCGTCGAGACAGCTTCTCCCCAAAAGGTCCCTGGCAAGTTCTTGCTCTTGAGTAAACTTCTCGCCATGTCAACGATGGTTCGATTGCGCCTTTCAACAACCCCGTTCTGCTGTGGCGTATAAGGTGCCGTGAGGAACCTCTTTATGCCAATCTTCTCGCAGTAGTCGTTGAACTCGTTTGACGTAAACTCTCCGCCGCGATCTGTTCGTAGAGCGCGAACCTTCAGCTTGTGTTCCATCTCCGTTGCAGCCTTCAGCTTCTTAAACGCTTCAAACGCCTCATCTTTAGATCGTAGGAGAACGACCCACATGTATCTCGAGTAGTCATCTACCCCAAGGAAGAAATACTTCTTTCCTCCGTGAGTTGCTGGGGTGATAGGGCCACATAGATCACCATGGAGCAGCTCGAGTGCATCACTTGCACGATAGGTAGACTGAGCAGGGAACGGCCTGCGGTTCTGTTTTCCAACCAAGCACCCGTCACATACTCGATCAACATGGTCGATAAATGGCATCCCAGATACCATCTCCATCTTCGACATCTTCTTCAAGGCGTAGAAGTTAACGTGTCCAAATCTAGCATGCCATAACCACGAATCATCATCACTCTTGGCGAGCCAACACTCCGGTTGAGATTGATCAAGGTTGAGGATATAGAGCCTGTTCCGCGTGCGATTCACGCGTGCTAGTACGTTTCGGAGATTGTCGAAGATCGTCATCACTCCGTTCTCAATATCCACCTTGCATCCATTCTCGTCAAGTTTCCCGACAGAGATGATGTTGTTGCGAAGCCTTGGGATGTAGTACACTCCGGTGAGTATGCGATGTTCTCCTGTGAGACCCTCGAAGAGGACAGAACCTTGCCCGCAAATCTGCACATTTGAACCATCACCAAACTTGACCGAGCCTTGAACATCATATTCCAGCTCGAGGAACTTCTCCTTGCACCCCGTCATGTGGTTACTGGCACCTGTGTCTAGATACCACGACACGTTCTGATTTCCGGATAGCTTTGGTATTACTTTCTTCTCATGAAGTAGCACCTTCCGGCTTGGTTTCACAACCACCGTTTGGGCGAGATCACAAACTCCGGCCATTAGAAGACCTGGACGTTCGTCTTCTTGCTTTGCCAAATTTGCCTTGATCTCCTGCTTGTTAGGCTCCACGAGATCACAAACTTCGGCCATCAGAAGACCTGGACGTTCGTCTTCCTGCTTCGCCAAATTTGCCTTGATCTCCCTCTTGTTAGGCTCCGGACAATCCTTTGCAAAGTGACCCATCTCGTTGCAGTTATAGCACTTGACCTCAGACATATCCAAGTTCCGTGGCTTCTGCTCTTTAGATCGGCCGGCCTTACCACGACCTTGTGGCTTGCCTTTACCTTTGCCTTCTTCGGTTTGTCCGCCGCGCTTCGCGTTGCTTGAGCCTTCGCCAACGTTGCGCCTTCCTTTGCTACTTGGGGACTCCCAATCTGCGCGCGAGTACATGAGTTGGTCATTACCTCCTCCGTTGCCTTTCCGACAGCCACGAGCATTCTCTTCCCATGTCCGCAAGCGTCCGATCGCCTCCGTTATGGTCATGTCGTCGATATCGTAAAGCTGCTCGAGCGTGCCGATGATGTACGTGAATTTATCAGTCACAGAGCTGAAAAACTTCTCCACAATCTCGGTCTCCTCGAGCTTTGCACCAAGCGCGCGGATCTCTCCCACCAAAGTAGTCAGACGCATGGCATAGTCGTTCACCGATTCAGTTTCCTCCATCTGCAACTTGTGAAATTGGCGCTTCAGCACTTGTGCCCGAGCCTTCGTGACGCGATCTTCTCCGATCCTCATCTCTTTGAGTGCGTTCCACGCCTCTCTTGCCGTCTCGTATTCCGCCAATGTCATCAGCACGGAATCCGGTACAGACTGGGCTATGGCGGCCATGGCACCTTCGTCGCACTCCTCGTCGACATCGTCGTCCGTGATGGCCTCCCACACTCGTAGGGTTCGGAGAATAATCTTCATCTTGACCGCCCACACGCCGTAGTTGGCGTCGGTGAGCATCGGGTACTGGATGGGGATGTTGCGATGCGCCAGTACGTTGGCGCCGCCCGTTCCGCCACCACTAGTTGCTGACTTGCCGCCCTTCTTCACTTTGTCGCCGTTCTTGTTCGCCTTGGAACCGCCGTTGCTGGACTTGGCCGACTCAGCGTCGCTGTCCACCATCGTAGATCGTAGATCGTCGAGGCTCTAGATACCAATTGTTGGTTTTTGAACTTTAAGTCAAAACCACCAAAACAACCTGTACGTGCAAGCTAGCTAAACAAGCAAGCACACAGACACCTTAATCGATGACCAGTAGCCACCGTAGGTTAGCACACGTACACGTACGTGAAAGCTAGCTTCAACTCAACTTGGCGAACTCAACAGGAAACGGATCGGTAGACTTTGATGATGGCCACAGGTTCGTGTCGAGCCTGTTGAATACTTCTTGCTTTTTCGTTGTTGTACAAGCAGCACAGGGTACATGTATATATATTACTAACCTGGACCTAACCCAAACCGACTAGGACTATCAATCCTAGATGGACTTGGATACATACACGTTTTCGTGTAAGTCATGCTTAACTCTAATAATCTCCCCTTGGTTCTTCAACTGGATCCAGAACTGAAGCTGGTTTGTTTATGGGCGATTCTAACTTGGATTCACAATAACCTCGTGGAGATGGCACATCCTCAGAATGAATTTGGAATTCTGATACAGCAGCCATGTTCATAGTTTCAGGGAAATTTGCTGAGTTCACTTTGTCAACATTGTTACTATTACGACCATCTTGCAGCAGCGCACCAATGGGCTGATCTGTAGAATGTGGTTCTGGATTAATTTTCCGCGCCATAGATGAGGCATGGGACCTTTGCCACACGACGACTCCGATGATAGATGTTCCAGGCACGGTTAAACTACCCAAGTGTTCCTTTGGCAGGTAGTCAGAAAGTATCTGAGCTACCTTCCCTTGAGAAGGACATAGGTACAACATGATCCCTTTAGCTGGCTTCACTAGCCCTACTGTCTCATCGGCGGTATACGAGTCAATAGTCTGCAGAAGAAGAATAGATGGTTAGCAAATCAGGAGCTCGACTGGTTGCCGAGCTAAGCTTTGACTCAAGGGCAAATACTAGAGAACATTGATTTTTAGGATAGTAGCAAGGAACCTTTAAGAGATGATGCCGACCACTCTCAAGAGAGCCCTCTTTCCAACGTAACTCCGTTACCTATAAAACAAGTGACAGATAAGCCAGAAAGGCAAGAAATAGGCACAGATTATTCAAAATATTCAACATCTGAATTCGTTACAATGTGCACATGGCAATCTACTAAAAGTCTAGATAGTACTCCATCCGTCCAATAATATAAGAGCGTTTTTACACTACATCCCATAATATGTAGTGTCAAAAAATGCTCTTAAATTATGGGACGGAGGGAGTAGTTTATTTATTACTCTCTCCGATCCATATTAAATGTCGCTAAGTACAACTTTTTACTAAATCAATGACACTTAATATGGATCAGAGGGAATATTCAAATTCACACAAATATTTGGATTTCAATACAAGCATACAGATTCTAGTTCCACAATGCAGTACATATGGCAACACATTTCATACACCACAACTGGCCACCAGTCAGCTGATCCCTTCCTAACCATGCAGGAAGCAGTTGTGTGGGGACGCCCTCCCCCCCTCTTCCTCCCTCACCGACGCCCGTTCGCACCGTAGAGCAAAGCATGTTTAGTGCTAGCGGTGGCGGTGTTCCTTCTTCCCCTGCTCGGGTGGCAGCGGCGCGGGGCGTCGTTCTCAGGCGACGGTGCAGCACTGACGCGGGGCACAATGACGTGGCTTCACGGTCCGACGGCAGTGCTGCTGGCTCGTGGTGCTGCATCCCGGCAGCGGTAGACTCCCTCTCTCTCACTAGCGTTGTAGGGTGCAGGTGGCAACAACCCTACTCGTCTCTGGCCAGATCCGGCCGGATTTGTCACCGAGGCACCGATAGGTGGCGCGGGGCGAAGGGTGGGGCTCGTATGGCCCCGATGGG
>LR738712.1:887167145-887197556 GCA_902687465.1 Secale cereale | reverse complement strand
GGGGGGGGGGGTGGCTTGCGACAGTGGTGCCATGTGTGACCCCATGGCTTGGGCTGGAAGTGGTGTGGTCGGGTGTCCATGGGGCAACTGGCGCGACTGTTGAAAGCGGTGTATTCTGGCGGTCCTTTCCATGGGCGGGGAGGTGGGAGGTGGTCGTGGGTTGGACTGGTGGTGGTGGATCTTGGCATGGGGAGGTGGGGCGCTGACTGCTCAGCGGCCGGAGTTGTTGGCCGCCATGAGCTGCCCCCCTCTTGATGGGGCGGCTCTCAACTCGCCTGGTTTCATGTGTTGTCAGCGGGCGGCAGACACGGACTGGCCGCAGGGTATGGCATTTGACATGGTCCTCCTGCCCGAGGTTGGGTGCTCCCTGAGCGAGGTCGGGCACGATGTCGCCTTAGAGTCGGGCTTCTCGGGTTCAGGTCACCACTGATTAAGCCAAGGTGGGTGCTTGCGGCTTGGTTGGGGAGTCGTCTTTTCGTTGTAGCTTCGGTGTCGGTCCATGGATGTGGTGGACGGGACATCGGTGTGCCGATTGCCAGACCTGGTTGTGGCTTGGCGTCATCTGAACTGTTCTCAACGATGGTCGTCGGCAGTCACTAGGCTATGTCGCCCTCGATCCACCAGGATTGAAGGGGACTGTAGGCATGGGCGCCCCTATGGTGGTGGTGCTGACCCTAGCTCAGCGACTGATGCCAGACTTTACCTGCCATGGTTTGGGCAGTGTAAAGCAGGCAGTTGGCGTTGTCTCAGGACTTTGAGGCCGGGGCGGCCACCCTGGAAGGTTGTCACATGATGAGTTCTCCAGCGGGCTCAATGGTTGCGGTGACGGCTACATCTCTTGGTCGTGTGGGCAATGAGAGACTTAGCAGTGGGTGGCCCGGGCAGCCTCCGGTTGTTGAGGTGCCCGGATTTGGTGAATTGTGCTCATCGCACTTCCCGGGTGGCCTACCGGCACCGAGGAGCGGCAGAGTGAAAACACCGTTCTTTGTCACCGATGACGGTGATGCTCGCGAGCGCAGCTTTCTTCTTGAAGACGTCGTTGTGGTGCTCCTCTCCATGTCCGGGCTCCGGGTGAAAACCTTCTAAACTTTGCAGTGGCGATGCTTTGCGCCGTTTTCCCTCACGAGGGCGTTGTTGTCGAGCGTATGTGTACTAGGGCGTAGTGTGGCGTTGTTATCATTACTTCCTTTGTGATCTTTCAGTTTTGTAGTCGCGTGCATTCAGCGTAATCCGGTTATCCTAGGATCGGCTTTGTAGGAAGGATGCCCCTCAACTTGTATCATTGAGCAATGTACTTTGTTCGGTTGTGGATTTAGCTATAAAGCGGGGCGAAAGTCCGTTTCAAGAGATCTTCTACATGCAATGGCAGACTGGGATCATAACCCGGCATTGCAGCGACAAACTCCAGCAGTTGGCAGCACAGGGAAGGTCTCTTAGCGGGTTGAATGCCAAGAGGCAGGACCACATAATGAGAGAGAGGCAATGAGATGAGGCTGAAGCATAGCGATGGCAAGGCTTGGAATAATGAGGAGGAGGGCGAGCAACAAGGTCTAGGCGACAACGGTATTGGAGCAAGGGGGTTGAATGATGAAGGAATTACATGTAGGGCGATGGTACCAGCTTCAAGGATTTAGGGTTTAGGGGATGGGGCCCTCTCCACACGACGAAATGGGAATTATATAAAAGTACGACAGGGAAATATCCAAGTTTGCTTAGCATTGTGCTATCAGCGAGTTAATATTTAAAGAAAATTAGATAGCTGCATTATAGAGTGTTATTGCTTCAGAAATCAAGCAATGTGAATTATCTGTGTTTCTCTCCCTAAGCACTAAGTCGTCTCTCTAATACAGTGTCTCCTCATCCCTTACAAGGCATGCTGCCCAGCCATCCTATGCGCGGCATTTGCCCGGTCATATTGCCGAGGGGTATTGCTAAGAGGATTACCAGGAGTGAGAGACTATTGATATGGGAGATGACTTGGGGAGACCACAACATATAATTATTATCGCTTCATTATGATTTTACGATACAAAGCTTAGCTTGTATAACTGGCTATGATAAAGTATTTTGGAAAAAAAGCAAACATAGACTCAGAGTCCAAGGTTGTAGAGTCTGATCCATACATAAAAATAACAAACTCTATCTCTAAGAAATGGCAGTCTATCACCTTGGATTTGTCGCTGTCCACGATCCTAACACAAATGGTACAGTTTCAAGATGTGGTGATAAAATAAGGAGGGTCTGTTTTGCCATGGCATTTCAGATATTCGGTAAATTGCCAGCAGCACGGGCTTACATCAGGTGGAATCTATGGGATTTATTATTTTTCAACTTAGTGCTTATGTAGCTATGATTTAACCACAACAAAGCAAACTTAAGCTGGCTCCACGCAAAAAAAAAAAAAAAACAAAGCAAACTTAAGAGCACATGTTTCCACTGGGTCCTTACGATCAATTATTACCCTGTCAAAGCGATAGACATAATTGTTCGCGAGGGAACAAGGGCAAAAGTTTATATGTCAGTAATAGACAGAATATAGTCAAGTTGCCAATTTTAATAAGCAACGGATGCACTAAACTAGAATAGTATATATGAAACCACACACAGAAATAATAGTTACCATTATAGTATGGCTCCTGGATTTAGGAAGCTCTATAAGAAATTCTTTAAGAGCACAGAGCCTCACTGGTCCCTCGATCTCAAGAAAGCGGTGCCACTCACGTGTAGATGGTTTTTCACCGCTGCAAAAGAGAAGCAATGCAACAATGAATTAATAATGCTGCCAAAACTTTGCGTGATGCTTCACGCACGTAATGAACTGGTGTGTTCTTAGTTAAAAATACATATAGAAATTACAAATGGAAGTACATCTTGCAGTTAATCGCGTATCTCTCTTAACAAAAGTTAGTTGCGTACAATTACTATAAGCAAGGTTAATGAAACAAACCTTTTGAAGAGAGCAACAATATTTGCGCGCGAAGACTTATGCTGAATTGTTGCCTCCCATATACTGCCATGCGTCAATGCAACATCAGGAGTTATCTTACACTGCATAGCAGATTCAGGAGTCAGGCCATTAACAGTACTAGTCGTGAACCCGTGCATCCGCACGGGCTGTATATATTAGAATACTTGTAATATTCCACATGAAACATACTTAAAATAATAATGATTGAGACTTACAGAAAAGGACTTGAGGTTAAATG
The DNA here is from genome assembly GCA_902687465.1 of Secale cereale. Taxonomy (NCBI): domain Eukaryota; kingdom Viridiplantae; phylum Streptophyta; class Magnoliopsida; order Poales; family Poaceae; genus Secale; species Secale cereale. Next base: position 887,194,350 of record LR738712.1, on the reverse strand, counting down.
AATGAAAATCACATTAGAGAAGGTATGTAAAACATTGCTCTATATACAACCTAACACAATGAAATTTTAGTGGCTTAAATCATTGACATGTTACTGATTGACGACCCATATGAATCCAAAGTTTATCTTTGTACAATATATGTTAGTACATTCTTTTTAGAAAGAGTTGACAGCAAGGGGAAATATTGGATATTGATTTATAATATTATAAAAATAATGACCGAGAATTTCAAATGAGAACTTTAGTAACCAAGACAATAGGATTTTATTAGCATGAATCATTGGCAGATTACTGATCAGTGCTCCATTTTAATAAATAATATATTTACATAATTTTTATCTTCATATAATTTGTGTCAGCACATTCTTTAGGAATTGATAGTAATAAGCCTAAATATTGGATTCTGTTTAGAATATTTTTCATATATTTTATACCATTATTCTTGTTGGTAGGTAGACCTGTGCATGTTATTAATTTGTGTTGGCTAGCATACAAAACTCTCAGGTATATAAAATAGATATAAAACATTGTATGTTCCTTCTTGGATGGTACTTGCAACTACTACTGTATGAACAAACGATGGACAATCAGCTTGTGTAGTTGGATCATTTAATACATACATGTAATAATGGAAAGTTCAATATAGAATGATTCATATAAATATTGAGCTGATTGCTCACATGCTAGCTTACGGGGTGGCTACTTACCTCAATCTTCAACCTACATATATACCTTTGGTTGGGCATGGGTCATATTACCAACATGTGCCTTGCATGCTTAACTTGGCTTTTGCAGAATTTTTACCTTACCAAGCTTTGCATTTAACTTATTTCTCTCCTTGTGCTATGTACAACCCTATGTATTGCAGCTACATATGAACACGGCTGTTGTAAAATATGCAACATTTTAGAAAGAGTGGCATTATATACTTCTCTATCTTCCTAAACGGATTAAAAAAATTGATCAAGTGAAATACTCACAGCATAAGGTTTTTTATAGTGATGGGTTGAAAAACATTAAAATGAAAAAAAAATATTTCAGGACATAAACATCAATTGCAATTTGTTGATTGTAACGGTTCTCACTCTCAATTTGGTCGACTGAAAATCTTCATTTTATGTTTATTTTATTGCAGATGGCAGAATCCTCCTAAGCATGGCATGAAGAATTTGTATCTGGTGCATGTACGCACACATGAATACAGGGTCAACATTAAGAGTAACTGGTATGTATCAATCTAAGCATACAAAGTTTCCCCCAAAAAAAAAATTTAGCATACAGTGTAGACTGCAGTTACGGTAATATGAATATGGAGATCAATTGATCAGATGCCTCAACATGTATGTACCACTCCACTGTTTATACCAATTGATTACATACCTCTCAGTTGTTCTCACATGTGCGCACTGCAGCCGAGGAGAATCGATGAAGTCAGTTCAATCAAGTATTTAGCTCACATACCTGCATCTCGCAAGGAAGTAAACGATCGAAGGCAGGGTGTACACGTATGTCGGTATGTGAGTGCGAGACAGTCATGATACATCAACCAAGCTTTGTGCACTTGCACGTTTGGCTAGAAGATCAATCAAGTGCTAAATTGGAAAGCAATCAATCAGCAATAAGGGCGCCAACGGCGGACGGCGAGGGATTGACTGCTGGACGCGGCGTGAGTATTACGTGGAGGGCAAGTCATGGCTGGATCGAGCGGCGGATATCATGGAGGAAAAAGATTTGCAAAAGAGGGCGACGGGGGAAGGATCAAGCTGAACACGTTGGCCCCGCAATGCGGACGGGCGATGCAATCTGGCAGTCCCTTCATCCAGCATGTACAACTACGTGCAGCTCCGTCGGATGCCTCGGTCCATCAGACGGCAAGTCGGGAGGCAAGTACGGCGACATGATTTCCTTAAAGTAACGAACTCCCTCATGTAGCGCAAATAGAAGATCAAATTCACCTGATTCAATTACCTTAATTATCCTGCACGTGGAGGCAAGTATGGCTGTACGGGATGCAGCTGGGGCCAGGTATACACGTATCATGCTAGGTTTCTGGTTGTTCAGTTCCATGCATGCCTTTGTGAGATGGGATTTTCTTTTGCTGACCTATATGATGTGGAGAGTCGTGAGACTTTTGGAAAGGAGGAAGGAGAGTCATGAGAGATTGCAGGAGAGGCAGATCTTCAGATGTGCTACTTAATCAAATATAAAGCGTTATCCCTAGATTGAACGTGGAGGCCTTTTGGAGTACTACCCTGATAGCTATATGCTGGTTACTCTGGAGAACGTCTAACCATAGATCATTGGTTCACTTTTTAACTCACAAAACAAATTTAATAATTTATATGAGAAGGAATGTGTAAGAATTCCATATGGATTACAATCATATGCAAGCATTTTTCAAAGAAGAACTCAAATGAGAAAAAAATATTCATTCTGTTCTTCATCTGGTAGAGAGACAAAGCAGAATTACCAAAACACATAATATTAATTTTCAGATTTAACATTAAATATGAACACATACCTCATCAAGTATCGATCCTCACCGTGTTGTTTATTTATCCTTGGCCACGACATAGTGCAAGCAAAACAATTATGTGCGCCATCACCCATATATGCTGAAAGGATAAGAAAAAATAAAGAGACCATATTGGTGCAGTCTCAATTGAAGCTTGCAGTCGAAATTAAAAGAGCCAATAAGATAAAATATATGCCTGCTTGAACAACCTCAGCACAGCCCTGATGAAGGCAACACATCTCCAGATGCTTAGAAATGCCTAATGTAAAACTACTAATTACGTGTCTTTACATACCAGTTTGGACACATTGGCCTGGAATCTTGATCCGTGTACACATGACCCTGCTGCAGGCGTTGATTGACTGATGCTGGTGACTCCGGCAAATATCCAACCATAGATCACCAATTAACTATTTGACTAACAAACCATTCATAAATACTGGAAAGAGAGAATCTGAAAAAATTTAATAAATTATATGAAAAGGATGTGTGAAATTTCCTTATGGAGAAGAAAACAAAGAGACCAAGATTGCTCTTGGTTTATTGGTTATAGGAAGATCTGTAACACAGCTTGCCGGACAAAGCGGTGTTGTTATTGCTAGCCCCTGTTCTCTGCCTCTCTTCTAAACTGAATTACAAAGGGATGGTTGAAACAAACCAAATTACTCCAAGTGGTTAGGGAGGGCGTCCAGGCTATATAATAAAAGTACAAAAGTAGCAACATGCATGTTATCAGTCAGTTGCTACATAGTCCAAGTGCAGGGAATAGGTTCTGAAATAAAAACAACAAATCATCGTTGTTCTAAGCATCATCCTGCACATATACAACATTAGTAATGCAATATAATTTGGGAGTGCAACTGTTGCTAATCTGTAAGAGGAGATCGTAATCCCATCCCCACAAAGGCATGGATGCAGTGCAAACCTGCTGATACCTGTTCATCGTGTTTGGGCGGATTCCTCACCGGAATATGGTTGGCCACCGGCACTGGGTTGTTTACTCCACCTTCTATGTACGATATGTTTGTAACAGGAAATAATACTCCCAGCCACGCAAAGCCATGGACGTTGTGCAAACCTGATACACGTTCATCACGTTTGGCTAGAATCCATGCCAGAATCGGCTGGCCACTGGGGCTGGCCTGTTTACTCGACCTTCAATGCATGATCCGTAGATTGGTAATGGAGAGGGGGTGGATGGAGTTTTCGGGCACAAAGGGCAACGCAAGTCTGTGAGAATGCTGTGTCGGCCTAGGAGCAACCGCTCGAGGTTGGCAAGAAGAAGCTGCTACACATGGCGCCCACCAAAACCTGAAAGGCAGGCATGGCGGCGGCATGAGGACGGCTAGCCGGCAGCCTCGCTGGGCCTTTTCCTTAGCTGATCTATTGGGATTATTCAGGGATGGTCATATACTCACATATTGAGAAGAGATTACGTGAAGACATCAGCCTCGCTGGGCTTCTCTTTTTAATTCTCGGTGGTCCATTGAGATAAATATAAAACAGATAAATACAAATAACTTTTTTTTGACGCTTAAATACAAATAACTTTTGTTTGTTGCAATAACACGTGACATGTAAATAAACTGATTGCATAGGCGTCTAACTTTGGTTGTTACATGACGTTCAAATAAACCGATGGCATAGGTGGGTAATTTTCAACTAATTATATAAACCGATGGCATCGGTGGGTAATTTTTTAACTAATTATTTTATGGGCTAATCTACACCACAATAACTTGGTCCCACCAGATAAACGGCTCTAATTTTCTGATTAATGTGGGATTTTCTTGGGAGTCACAAATTAGTATAGGGATAGATGTGATTCTTCAGCACCCACCATTTGAGGGGTGGATTTGGCTAACACATCTCCCTTTGGTTCTTCAACTGGATCCAGAACCGAAGCTGGTTTGTTTATGGGTGATTCTAATTTGGATTGACACTAACCTCGTCGTGGAGATGGCACGTCGTCAGAATGAAATTGGAATTCTGGTACAGCAGACGTGCCCATCGTTTTGGGGAAATTTGCTGACTTGACTCTCTCAGCTTTGTTACTATCACGATCATCTTGCAGCACGGCACCGACGGGCCGATGTTTAGAACGTGGTTCTGAAGCAACGATCCGCAGGAAATCTGAGAACGAGACGATCTTTGGCCCATTCAAGACATCGTACCTTGGTTCCAGCACAAGATCATTCATCCCACATGCTAGATATTCTACATCACTCGATGTGTCGCGGTTCCACGTCCCAGCAACTCCATCATCTTGCATCTATACAAGGCCTCCCTGAGTTTGGATCTCAGCGACTCGAGCATCTGCGGAGTGGCCTTGGGCGGCGGCGACGGCTGCTGGGTCATGGGCACGGGCGCCGAGCTTCTCCGCGGACGCGGAGGCAATGGTGGTCGCCCCTGCTTCGTGTGCTCCATCGCGCCGCTGCAAGCACAAGCCAGACACGCGCCGACAGATGAGACGAGTCGAGAGGCCAATCCATCCATGGCGGAAGGGAGTTGACAACTAGCTAGGGTTCTGCTACCACGCCGTACCAACCAACTAGTACAAGGCAAAGAGCTCACCTCGATCGGTGCCGGAGGGCGGCGATGGCGGACCGGAGCGGAGCCGAGTCCGGCGCTAGGGTTCCTGCATTCTTCGAGGAGTTGGAGTTGAAGGCGAGCAGGCGGCGTGGGCCAAAATTGCCGCTTGGGTTTCCATTTTAATATGGAAAACGTTTATTCTAAGAGCATGGTTAATAATATAGCCAGCTGCTGTCTATATGATGTTGCCATGTCACATATAGCAAAGCTTATAGCCAATAAATACAATAGCTAAATATAAATATGTACTCCCTCCGTCCGGAAATACTTGTCATCAAAATGAATAAAAGTTGTTGATGGAGCCCAAGAGCGGCTGACTGTACTCTAGCTTGGAGACGACGAATCTATGGCGGAATCGTCCATGGATGAGAGTTCTCATGTGATGTCGATGGCTTTGATTTACCCCTCCTGTGTCCTCCTATGGCGGAATTCCCCCCTCATCTGACTAAATGAGAATTCTCATGTGTCCTCGAGAACGTTTTGCAATGCATGGGCATACGTGCTAGTTAACACCTACACGTCCTCGAGTGCTCCCAAGCTAGTGTTCCGTATATAACACCAACATGCTAATGGTAAAAGTAAAAAGAGAAAAACATTAAAAAAAACATGCACATAGGTTGTTACAAATACCATGTTTTGTTTTTGAGCATCTTTACAAATAGGAGTACCATGTAGAATTAGCGTCCAAATGAAAAACATCGAAACAGCCTTGGAATGGAACCACTAGTCCAGTTTATTTGCAGTTCCAAGCCCAACACCTTTTTTTTAGCTGGATTTACAAGCACAATACTGACATGCACACAGGGTATGACTGACTATATTTTCTGAAATCTAAGCAAAATAATATATTTTTCATGACGAAGAGTGACATCTTTCAAGTTGGAATATTCATTTATACTGTTACTCCCCCTAAAAGAAATATAGGAGCGTTTAGATCCAAACGCTCTTATATTTCTCTACAGAGGGAGTACACAACAGGCAATAGGCCACACCGATCGTCGAGAGCTCACCACCAAACCACCGCGGAAGAAACACCGGCGACTCCGACGTGCTGCACAGGCGGCCGACGTCGCCTCATGATGCCAGAGGATACTGTGGATCTACTGTACATACTGTACAAGCGTACATGATGCTTGGCCATCAACCTACAGCGAAAGAAAAAATGTACATGATGATGTTAGCAGCACGTACTACGCAAAGACCATGGTAACAAGAGGCTGTGCATACACACCAGATGCCTTCAGATACCAGGGCATCATCCAGGCACCACGGACCATGCCAGGCAGGAAGCCAGGAACATAACAGGAGTGACATAACAGCTGCCCATTGCAGATTTCATCAAGATCACAATCCGCTCCCTGTCGCCACTCCGCAGACAAGAGGAACAGTATACATTTGTAAAACTTCAGGCAAAGACATATCTCAAATACCGGGAGTGTGAGGCAAATCCAAAATACAGCAAGACATGCTCCGCTTGACAGTCAGTATTAGGCTCAGGAAAATCGGCTTTATCGACAAAATCGTCTCTAACTAAGTGGAAACCACAAGCTATCAAAGAAGCACACATCATACCATGACAAGGTCGTACTGTAAGTCTATTCAACATATCAGCTAGAGGGCTCCACTAAAATAGCCACCAATTAGATACATTTAAATCGGAAAGAGTATGCAACGATGAAGCACTCTGTCACTCTCCATAGTCGGCACCACAACGCTGCCTAACATACAGTAGATGCTGCGCCCCCAAATCAAAGCACAAAGCACACCAACCAAACCCAAAGAGGTGAACAAACAAAATGGATATTTCGACTAATTTTTACCAGGTAACAATTTGGGCCATCGCCAACCAAACAAACCTATGCTACTCATAGTCTTCTGCCGCATCCAATAGGGCGGCCATTTATTCTCACCACTATGGTCTGTTCCTTGATGCCAACCAAGTTAAGACAACAAGTATAAACTATGCACAACACATTCACTTGTCAAATTGATTTGTTGACACAGCAACACATGACTAGCTAGTTGAGAACTGCTCTAATTCATTTGACAGGTTCCGTTTGTGCTAGAGGGCACAGAAGCAAGGCTGGATATGAACATCCCTTGCTTTCTCTATTAATGAATACCCAGCTTCAGACAAATATTCCAACATTATGCCAACCATGTTAAGAAATCAAACTTTTAGTCGGGAAAAAAAGAGCAAATCTGAATCTAGTAAACAATTGCCTTATTGCAAGCAGCAGCATCGTTTTCAGCAGGGTGAGGCGGCTTCCCGGTAAGGCATATGGACTTCTCCACAAATACCTTCTAGCTCATCATCATTCTGCTATAGTAGCTCAGCCGTGACCTAGCAATCCATTTGCCTTGGAAACTTTACAACATAGTACCAGTGTCTGAGCATTACTGGCTGATGAGCTGTGTATGCCTACTGAATCATATATTGCCAATCTTGTCAATCATCAGCTGTTGACACTTGAAGTTGTTAAGCAAAATTGTTTTTGAACTGGAATTATGACTCATCGACGTACAAGGAATGATATACAACAGGTAATGAATAGTACGGTGGATAGTTACCGCTGTTGCATAATTAAACATAACCACAAGACAAAATTGCTTCAGTAAACAAACTCTGCCACTTGTGTTAGGATGTACAATCGGCCTAAGGTGTTGGTGTCACGCAAAGATTTGTAGTCTGCTCAAAGCCACAAGTTGGCTGAATTTTGTGCGAAATTGATTTTTGACTATATAGCTTATTGACAGACTTGCTGCCATAATATGCATGTAATTTTGTGAACAGATAAAGTATCATATGCATGCAGTCAATAGCAGAGAGATATGATAAGACGACATACCACCCCCGTTGATTAAGTTCTGACAACAATGAGAGAGATAAATGATAGACAACTTCATTTGCCGACCATGATTAGTCCCACTCCCACATTGGTTATGTTTTCAAATTTGAAATTTTTCTTAGCAAAAGTAGGTCAACTATAAGATCTAGTAACAAAACTAATAAGGCTTCGAAGAATAAGGGCCAAGAAATCAAAGGTATAAAGTAAACATACACACAATAGAAATATATTTTCGAAGCATAATCAAAATACTAAACGATGAACTGCAATTTCAGTACTAACTGACATATGATAGAACAAAAGAGGCAATGGAATTAAAATTGAACGTGCTAGATAAACTTGACAGGAAAATATATCACACATCAAGCTTTGTTCTCCACCAAGCATTGGCCACAACAAAACTAAAATTCAGTCATGAAAATAACACCTAATGATGAATTACCAGCTTAATACGACGAGTGGAAATTCTGTTGTTGCACAGGCAGCTACCAATTTTCATAGCCTGTTACTGGTTCATGTAAATCTGAATCTAGCAGGCACCTCCCCTATGCAAGCGGCTGCATAGTCTTCAGCAATGTGTGGCGCAGCTTGCTTGTGGGGGCGTATGAACCGCTCCACAAATACCTTCTCGCTGACCAAGACCATACAATAGTAGTCCCTGGCATGACTCAGCAATCCATTTTCCTTAAGAAACCTCATAACATAGTACCGGGGCTTGAGGCGGCGCTCCAAGCTAAGACCGAGCATTGCCGGACGGTGAGCAATGTACGCCGGTTCCAAGCCCACCTCAGAGAAGAGGAACTCGGACTTGCGCTGCAGCATGTCCCTTGACCACCTCAGCACAGTCGGCCACTTGCGGACAGCAATGCCGACATCGGCATCCGACCACCTCAGTGTCTTCTTCAACTGCTCCACTTTGGCGGCAATCTTGTCCTCGCTGAGGCATGCGACGGCCTGCAGCGCCTGCCTAAACATCCCGGAGCCACGGGGCACACCCAAGCGCTCGGCGCACGCGACCATCGCGAGGGTGCGCTCGGGGCTGGCGGTGACGATCCTCGGCATTTGGATGAGCAGCTTGGCAATATCACAAACATCTAGCCCGCACTTTCGCAGGACGGCGACGTTGGGCTTGACGACCCGGTCGAGGTCGACGGAGAGAAGGAAGAGGCCGGTCTTGACCCCCGAGAGGAGGTCCGCGGGGGAGCCGAAGAGATGCAGGTAGTACCGCACCTTGGGGACGACGCTCTTGCGGCGGAATCGGTCCGGGGAGAGCGAGACGAGGCGCGCGACCTCGGCCCGCGAGAGGCCGAGGTCGGTGAGCCCGGCGACGGCGGGGCCCAGGTTTCCCTCCACGCCGGCGCAGAGGAAGAGCGGGTCCCTGGCGACGAGGGCCGCGACGTCGGCGCCGGAGAGGCCGAGGCCGGCGAGGAAGGAGCGGACGGCGTCGGGGTTGGCGGGGGACTTGAGGTGGGAGAGCTTGGGGGCGGCCTTGAGGGCCTGCGCTCGGGTGAGGCCGCAGGTGGAGACGAGGTACTCCTCCACTTGGAAGCCGGAGCTGGGGGAGACGGCGGGCGCGGCGGCGGCGGAGAGGAGGCGGTGGAGAGAGGGGAGTGGGGAGGGGGTGGGAGAGGATAGGAGGTGGGCGACGAGGCAACTCCGGAGGCGGAGCATGGCGCAGGCGGCGGTGCGGCGTCGCCGGCGGCGGCGGCGGTGGAATGGGGAACGATGGGCGAGGCGGAGGAGACTCGTGCGGATTTGCGTGGACTCTCTGGTAGCACTGGGCTGGGCCTTAATCGGGCTTAAAAGATTTGCTTTCTTTCTCTTCTCCTTTTGAATTTTTTTTCTTCTTCCTGATTTTTTTAATGTAGAATAGTTAACCGAGAAGCACCCGCCGTCACAAACTTATTGTTTGCAGATGATTCTTTGATTCCCATGAAGTCAAATCTGAAGAATGCTAATACTTTGAAGCATATGCTTGACGCATATTGTGCCGCCTTGGGCCAGAAGGTTAGTGCTGATAAGTCTAGCATTTTTTTCAGCCCATGCACTAAAGTTGCCATGAGGGTGCAAGTCTGTAACACCCTAAATATTATGGCTGAAGGTCTTAATGATAAGTATCCGGGCCTACCAGGACGCGTAGGATTGAATAAAACTGATACTTTTCAATACCTGATTGATGAGTACGGCAAAGAGTGAACGGTTTGAAGGATAGACAACTCTCAACGGGGGAAAGAAGTGCTCCTCAAGGCAGTTGCCCAATCTATACCATCGTATGGAATATCATTCTTCAAAATTCCCAAAACAAACTTGCAAGGGAATAAATGACGTGATGTCGCACTATTGGTGGGGACACGGTGATGCTCATAGGAAAATGCATTGATTTGCATCGCAGAAGATGTGTGTCCCATAAAAAACAAGGAGGCATGGGTTTTAGAGATGCTCGTTGCTTTAATTTAGCCTTGTTGGTCAAACAGGCGTGGAGGCTTATTGATAATCCAGATTTCCTATGTGCATGTATTACGGATGGAGAATTATTGAATTGCAAGATGAATAAGAACTCTTCATATATAAGGTACTCAGTTAGATGCAATGGAATTTTACTTGAACCATTCAGACCAACCCGCGGGCTGAGGCAAGGAGATCCGCTCAGCCCATACCTCTTTCTCTTTATTGCGGATGGCCTAGTGCATCTGTTGAAGAAGGAAATTGCAGAGAACAATTTGTCCCCCATCAAAATTGCCAGAAACAGCCCGGGTATCTCTAACCTCTTGTTCGCAGACGATAGTTTGATTTTCTTCAAGGCCGAGCCTGGGCAAGCTGAGACTATAAAGAGTGTCTTAACAAAGTTCCAGAAATGCACGGGGCAGCTGCTAAGTGCAAGTAAATGCTCGATTCTCTTTAGTGAAGTATGCCCTTCAGCAACCAGAGAGGAAATTAAAAGAATACTGGGCGTGACTTCCGATACTTTTGAGAGCAAGTATTTAGGTCTACCGACACCAGAGGGAAGAATGAAAGATGATCAATTCCAGCCAATCATGGATAGATTCCGGAAAAGATGCAGTGATTGGTCAGAGAAATTCATGTCCTTTGCGGCAAAGGAGGTACACGTAAAGTCAATAGTCCAGGCCCTCCCAACTTTTGTCATGAGTGTCTTCATGCTCTCCAAAGGTTTTTGCGACAAGTATGAAAGATTGATTAGAGATTTCTGGTGGGGAGATGAAGATGGACACCGAAAGGTGCATTGGATGTCGTGGGAGCGGATGATAAAACCAAAAAGAGCGGGAGGTATCGGATTCAGAGATATGCACCTTTTCAACCAAGCACTGCTAGCCAAACAGGGGTGGAGATTAATTCAAAACCCAAACAGCCTGTGTGCAAGGGTACTTAAGTCTAAATATTACCCAAACGGTAACCTACTGGACACGGTGTTTGCATCTGATGCGTCCCCCGTCTGGAGAGCCATCGAGTTTGGACTTGAACTCTTGAAAAAGGGGATCATCTGGAGGGTTGGAGATGGGAAGGACATACAAATCCAGCGAGACCAATGGATCCCGAGACGGGAGGGACTGAAAACTGCATCTTTCATTCGAAATTCGAGGATCAGATGGGTAAACCAGCTAATGCTCCCCGACAAAAAAGAGTGGAATGAGGCCTTAATTAGACAACTCTTTTTCCCGTTCGATGCTGACGAAATCTGTAAACTGAACATCCCGGTTTCGGAGGTGAATGACCGCATTGCTTGGCACTATGAAAATAATGGAGTCTTCTCGGTAAGGAGTGCATACAAACTTGCTGCAGCAAGCTTGCCCCAGATGACCCAAAGCCCTTCGAGCTCTAATAGAGAACCAAATGACAGGAGCATATGGGATCTTATATGGAAGTCAAAGGTCCCCGGAAAAGTGAGAATCTTCAGTTGGAGAGTGGCAACAAGCACACTAGCCACTAAGGAAAATAAGTGGAAAAGAACCATTGACTTGGATGGTACCTGCAATATTTGTGGAAATGCAATTGAGGATGAACATCATGCAGTAGTTATGTGTACAAAGAGCAGAGCACTTAGAAACGCCATGAGGGGTGTGTGGAATCTACCTCCTGAAAACAAGTTTGTGTACACCGGGGACGACTGGCTGCAAACAATGCTGGACACTGAAAACGAAGAAGGGCGTGCTAAAATACTGTTGTTACTCTGGAGGAGCTGGCATCTTAGGGAAGACTGTCTGAGGAATAACGGCAGGGAAACAATCAGCAGCTCGGTGCAATTTCTGCAAAAATACTATGAAGAACTAAGAAATACAGCAGATACCAGCGATGGGTTTGACGGCAAGGAAAAAATGTCAACTGATAGATTGCGGGACAGTACCGCCGAGAGTCATGCCGCAAAGTGGACGCCTCCAGCAAGAGATGTGGCAAAAATCAACACTGATGCTGCGTTTCTTAAGGAAACTGGAGATAGCTCAGCGGGTGCTGTCGGAAGGGACTATCGTGGATATGTATTTCTGTCTGTCTGCAAAAAGCTTCCGTGCTGCCAAAGTGCTGAAGAGGCGGAGGCCCGAGCAGCGCTCGTTGGATTACAGACTATGGCGGGCTATTTTAATGGCCAGATAATCTTGGAGATGGACAACCAGGCCATAGTGAAGGAATTGGTGTCCCAATCCCCATCGCGGTCACCTCGTTATGGCCTAATCATGGACATAAAAAAGGTAATGGCTGGCTTTGCTGGGTGCAGCGTTCGGTATGTGCAGAGGAGTAGCAACTCTTTGGCCCATGGCCTAGCTGCTTTGACTAGGAGCGCAGGAGAGCAGATGCTGATCGCAAACGTCCCAAGTAGCCTTCGACAGCTGATGCTATCTGAATGTACTCCACTATCTGAGTAGTTTTGATCTACTCCAGTTCTCAAAAAAAAAAAAAAAGAACTCTTCATATACCTAGCAAAGCATAATGCAAGGTGCTCAAATTTTGAGACATGAATATATATGGAGAGTGGAGGATGGTGAAAAAATTAACATCTGGAGAGATGCTTGGATCCCATACTCTCCTTCTAGAATGGTCATCACACCAAGAGCACGCAAGTTGCTCTCGAAGGTGATGATGGGCTGAAATCAACAAACTTTATTAGAATATCTAGACTTCGATGGGTTAATCAACTAATTGATCCAGAGACAAAAGAGTGGGACAAGGATCTGACTGAAAACATTTTTTTATCATTTTAACGCAGAGGAGATATAAAAGAACAAAATCCATTCTTTTGAGATCGAGGACTGTATTGCTTGGCACTATGAAAAAAGTGGTCTTGTTAGAGTGCGTACAAGCTCGCGGCAAGTTTAAAAGGCAACACCAATGGAGGAGCTTCAGGTTCAGCTAGTAGTGCTGGAAATAGGAGTATATGGGGATGTGACTTGGAAAATGAATATTCCAGAGAGGATCAAAATCTTCGGATGGCGAATTGCAAGAAACACATTGGCAACAAAAAGAAACAAATGTAGACATACTATTGTTCAAACGTGGAGGAAGATGAATATCATGTTGTTATATCATGCACAAAAAGTAAGGCGCTGAGATTTGCCACGGGGAAAGAGTGGAGGCTTCTAGAAGAAAAGGAGTTTTGGTACACTGGAACGGACTGGCTACAAATCGTACTGGACAAGTATGATTCGGAGATGAGGAAGAAAATTATGCTGATGTTATGGAGAGCCTGGTTTCTACGAGATAACTGTATCCTTGTGCAATATGAGGAGGAAATCAGGAATCTGTCGCTATCTACTGTTAGACAGGGAAACAAGAGTTGCTGGCCCCTGTCTGCATCTAGACACACCATCTACAAGTTTGACCATGTAAGCATTTTATATTTTGCTTACATATAAAATAAATTTTATAGTAAACATCTTGCGTACGTAATTAATAACATGAAATAATTTTCTTGAATGATGAAAACTTCCACACCACGATGTTACAAAACTGCACATCTCACTCAGGGCCGGTCTTGAGATTTAGGGGGCCCGGGGCGAAACAAGAACTCGGGGCCCCTTATATTATATAAAACGTATAATAATAGCAATCGATATGAGACTTATAAAACCTCACCTTCGCTCCTATAGCTGTTGACGTAACTGTATCTATGATGCTGCGTGAGAATGATCCTTTCTGTCAGATCCACAACTGTTGGCCCATGACGGGTCGTGTTATTTCGGCATTATGTGGTTAATATGGTACTTTCTCTGTCCGGATTTGTTAGTCCTTGCTGGGTTTTATGGTACATTTGACCTAACATTGGACTAATAAACTTATGTGTTATATATATCACAAAATATAGATCATTCAAAATGTTTTTTGGGCATATAACTAATATTTCTTATGAGTTAAGTTCTAAGCAACTTTAGGTTAAAACATTCCGGGGCCCTAATAAATTCAAACCGAGGAATTTTGCAGTAACATGTAGCGCGGCCCTCGCGTTGTATTTGGATTCTAATTAATATACACAAATACAAAATGATATGAAAAGACGACAAGATATGCACCGTGTATTCGATAGTAAATTAGTTATTTAGCAATATAATTGAGCTTGTGAGAAACAGTAATATGATATACCTGAGATTGATCTTAGACGACGGTGCTCGACAATGATGCACAGTGGACTGGTGCATGGCCCTGACGGGAGGAGGGAGGCACTCGGCAATGTGCAATGGCTTCCAGCGATTGGGGCCTACGATAGGCATAGCCTAAGGGTTAGCAATCCATCTATTCAGCTATCACTGCGGCCGATAGAAACAGAAATCGCTAGATCGGAGCTTGAAGATTTGAAATAACGATCTCAATTTTGAAGGGAGAATGGACTACATCTGTACATTAGGACATACGCCTACAGATCCACTAATTGAGGAATAGCCACGATAGAAGAAGGGAGCTACGTCTGCGCCCGTGACTTGCGTCTGCGAGATTGAAGGAAAGCTACGGTTTTTTTGAGCGTATTGAAGAAAAGCTACGTCTGCGGGCTGTGGGATCCCTGCACCCCTGTCCTGCCTTGCTGGGCTGGCTACATGCATGCTTTCGGGAGGGGGGCCCTTGAACTTGGGGGCCCGGGGCGGTCGCCCCCCTGCCCCCCCTCAGGGCCGGCCCTGATCTCACTACTCAAGTAGCAAGAACTATATATTCCCAACCGTATGTATCACATGTAACTTTGTGTTTGCAACAAGGGTAAATCATTCACATATAAGATCGCTTATGTACCACCGCACACAAAAGTCTTTCGTGAAAATATTTTGATCTCCAATCCATTGAACTTTCAATTTCATGGGCACTTTTTTTTCCCTCAAGGACAACTATCATGGCCTCGCCTTGTTCAGCTTATTTGTTGAGCACATCATCCATGTGTGATTGTGCGAGATATGATCCTTCATTTTGTTCATGAATTTGAAAAAAAAATCAAGAGTTTTCGCAAATGTTGAAGACTAATGGTTAATGAGTTAAAAACACTAAAATGAAAAAAAGACTAGTGAGAAAACTGCGTGCTGGTTAGAAAACACTACGGGCGGGCGGCTCACCTCTGTTGGTCGGCTGTGGAGTGGCAGCTATGTGTTGGTTATGTCTGGTCCCCATGGGGACTTGTCTCGGCGAGATGCTTCCGGCGACATCTCCATCTGATCCTTCTCTGCTCCTACTGTTGCTAGTTCTCTGAAGGTATTCCAGGTGTGTATGGGGAGGTGGCCAGGGAAGGAGGTGAGGCGGTCGCGCGTGGAAGCCCTAGAACGGGAAGAGGCTTGGGGGAATGAGGAAGCTGGCATGGCACCTATATTTTCCCCCCTCTATTAGATTGAGTTTGATTACTATACTTGTAGAAGAAAAAAAACAGAAAAACCAGCGGGAGGTGGGCCGGGTTCATTAAAAAAACAGTAGTGCGTGGTGAGACGAAAATAAACCATGGATACCGGACTATCAACTCCTTTTTTTTTTTTTTTTGAGAAAACTTCCAATCTAATTTATCATCAATATTTCCCCTTTAATACTAGACTAGAGATCTTGTAGTACACAAATATTCATTAGTATTCAACACAATTCCAACATATTGGTCTGCATTTTATTACCCGAGTTATTAATAGTAACTTTTTTTTTTGGAATCATCGTAGAACATCACACTAGTACACCGTAGAATTAATGCATTGTACGAAGTAGGCTTGAGAGGGATAGATTGGTGATGGATGGACGCCCTTGACAAGCTAGCTCGGACAGCGGAGCACCATGGTCTCGATAGTGATTCCCGGACCGAAGGCCATCATGGCGCCCCACTCCGGCAGCTGGCTCCGGCGCCGGCGCAGCTCGTCGAGCACGAAGACGATGGTCGCGCCGCTCATGTTGCCGTACTCGCGCAGCACGTGCCGGCTGGCCGCCAGCTTCTCCGGCTCCAGCTTGAGCACCTTGTCTACGTTGTCCAGGATCTGACGGCCGCCTGGGTGCACCGCCCAGAAGAGGTCGTTCCACTTTCCATTCCCAGAGCATGGAGATGGAAGATGAGCGCCATCGCTACTACGGAATGCATCGATGAGGCAGCCCTCGACGTTCTGCCCGATGAGCGCGGGCACCTGGATGGAGAGGTGGAAGTCGATGCCGCCGCCGGAGACCTGCATGCCGAGCGCGTGCTCCGTCTTGGGCACCGTGGTCTGCGTGGCGTGGACCATCTCGAAGATGGGGCGCTGCTCGCCGTCGAGGAATGGGCCGGCCCCGACGATGACCGCGCCGGCGCCGTCCCCGAAGATGGCGTGGCCGACGAGGTTGCCGCCGTCGGGCCCGCCGAAGCAGACCAGCGTGGTCTCGGAGCAGGCCACGAGGACGCGCGCGCCGCGGTTGTTCTCGGCGAGCTCCTTGGCCAGGCCCAGCGCCCTGCCGCCGCCGTAGCAGCCGTGGAGGCTGAGCATGGTGCGGCTCACCGTGGGCCTGAGGCCGAGCAGCGTGGCCAGGCGGAGGTCGGCGCTCGGGGCACCGCAGGCGGAGTAGGTGGTGAAGACGAGGTGGGTGATATCGGCGGCCGGGCGGCCCCACTCGGCGATGGCCTTGGCCGCGGCGCACCGCGCGAGCTTCGGCACGGCGTCGACGGCCATGTGGACCCGCGTGTCCAGCGACGGCAGCTCCGGGTGCGCCGCCAGCGTCTCCTCCGTCAGGTGGAAGTGCCGCTTGTCGATGCCCGTGTTCCCGCCTGGAACCAGGAATTCGTAGCGTTTACCAGGAAGAAAACTATGCATGCATGCATGCATGGGAAGGACTGTGATCAATCGATCAATATATAGGATAGGAAAAACCGTTGTACAAATTCTCGTTAGCTTGTGTTTGAGCTCGGTGAGGTGGTCGCTGTTGGTGAGGCGGAAGAGGGTGTCGGCGAAGACGTCCTGGGGCATGAGCACGCCGGCGGGGTTCGCCGTGCCGATGCCGAGCATAGCCGCAGGGCCGTCGGCGTGCGGCCGCGGCACCACGGCTGTACCGTGCCCGCAGCTTCCCATGGCCGGGTATGACATAGATCAGGTGACATGCATGTTTGCATGTTACCGCGTGCCTTGCGGCCGAAATTCAAATTTAAACATTGCGAAAAAATCTGTAAAAATTCATACATGTTCATAGCACATATTAAGATAACCCCTAAAAAAATCAGATCAAAATTCGAAACATACATCGAGAGACAAAAAAGAGAAACTCAGATATGAATAGTCTACACTGAACATTTGCGTACTATTCATGACATATTTCTCTTTTTTGTTTCTCGATGTACGTTTTGAATTTTGATCTGAATTTTTTAGGGGTTATCTTAATATGTGCTATGAACATGTATGAATTTTTACAGATTTTTTCGCAATGTTTAAATTTGAATTTCGGCCGCAAGGCACGGGGTAACATGCAAACGTGCATGTCACCTGATCCCAGTCCGTATTTGCTTTGCTGGGCAGACGACGCGCTTGTCGATCTTGCGTCTAAGAGGCCTGTGAATCTTGGTGCATGGGCTGACTCAGGTTTTATAGTTGGTTAGAGCACCTCTAGCGGACCACGCAAAATCCCGATCCGCATAAGCCGTTCGAAAACGTGCGCGGCAGAACATAAACCATGTATGAAACGGCATAATTTGAAAAAAAAAAAAAGTTTCACGGCAGAAATTTCAATCATAGTAGTTCATCACATACTACATATACTGCATGGTCAAACACTAATTCATTACAAACACTAGTTTATACTCCTACTATATACTACATTCACTACTAGTGCTAGACGGGGGTGGGGATCTCACGGTTGAGGAGCTCAATCCTCCTCGTCGGAGCTGTCGAGGTCAATGTACTTCTCCCTCTGCTCCTCGCGGATGCGCCGTCACTCGTCATCCTTCTCCTTGGCGACAAGGTTCGTTGTGACCGCCTGCTGGAGCATTAGGGCTCCGAGCTCCTCGTCGTGGCGCCGGTGCTCTGCCTCCTCGCGCAAGCTGCATTCGGCAATGGCGGCCGCGACCACATCGACATCGGCGACGAAGTCCTCGGGACTGACGCCGTGGCGGCGCACGATCTCCTCAGGCTCCTGCGGGACGGCGACTCCGTCGTGCTCCTCCGGCTCCTCCGACCACTCCCTCTTCACGGGGAGAAGCCTCGCATCGGAAGAGGAAGATCTCTCCGCGGGGGTGAGCCACGCGGCAGACCTCGAGCCCGCGGCGGAGGACCCCGCGGCCTGCTGACGGTCGCACTCCTCCGCCTCGCGACGGAGGAACCTCGACGGCAGCGAGAGGCCTCGGTTCGTCCACTTCTTGGACCCGCGCTTCCTCGCCCCGTCTGAGCGGACACGACGCTCGCGCTCGGGGTCGCGGCGATTGCCGGAGCTGCGGTCGGAGCTCCACATGGCGTTTCGAGGCGGATGCGGGCTCGCCGGCGGCGAGAAATGCGAGGGGGTAATGGGTAATCGCGGTGTAACGCGGCAGCGGAGGGATATGGTTTCGACCCGTATCCCCCCTCCCCCCCGGGAACCCGTAGATATACCGCTTATGGTGGGCGGTTTGCGGGCCGTGGTAATTTTTTTTATGGGCCGGACAAGTATACGGGCTCTGTTTTGGCCAGAAAATTGGGCCGAGGCCGTATACTCGTCGGACTTATGCGGATTTGCGGGATTTGCGGGGTCTGCTAGAGATGCTCTTAGTCCCTTGATTTGGTTGGCTTGCAAGCCTAGTAATTCCAAGAGACAAGGAATGAGTAATTTCACGGCAATATTATTGCCAACTACTTCCTCCGTTCCTAAATATAAATATAAGCAGTATGTAGTTCATATTGAAATCTCTAAAAGATCTTATATTGAGGAAAAGAGGTAGTAGCAAAGTGGTCCTCGCAAATTTATGCTTTAGTACACTTAACAAAGTTGTGTTAACTAACAAAGGTAATACTGACCATTTTCGCTTGTTGGTCGTCAATTTTTACGGTCAGATATGTCTTGTGGTGATTTTCTTGATAACATAAATTTATCTTGCATGTTTTGGGAAAAACTAGATGCAGATACTCCTGCCTAATTCATCATCAGTGAGTTGCCCTAACCCGTGGGTTTGTCGGATGTGGCCGCACGATTGTGTTCGTGCTGTGCCGTCGGTTGATTTCAAATGGTTGTTCCATATGCATGGCCAAAATATGAATGATTGGTATCGGTTTGAGTTTTTTTTTCATTTGACCGTGTACTCCCTCCATAAGTAGTGATCTAAACACTCTTATATTTTTTTTATGTAGGGAGTATTGTATATTTGCATGGACTTCTTTAGAATATTTGTCAGCACATGAAATTATATAATTGGCCGCTCACACTTTGGACTAAACATTTTTTTATGGAATTTATTTGTACCGTACGTAATCATAACATTGTCTGCATATTTTATCTTTCAAATGGGTATATATTAAGAAATAATTTGTTAAGTGACACCAGAAACATAATAAATTTTATTTTGAAACAAACGAAGAACCTAAAATATCTAATTATCAAATGGTTTGTATTTATTACTTCATATTCATATAGTCCCAGGATTAGTAAGGATAGTTATCTTTCAGTCTTTAGGGATAGGAATCACAAAATATATGGTTAGACCCATTCACATGTCTTTGACATACTTATGCCTCTCAAACACAACATCCTTTAATTTGTTTGTGAGACACTACCTCTCATCCAAAATATATGTATATCTTTTGGGGCATTGATATGGTTCCTAGTGACTACTATGACCATCAATTTTCTGTGCAAATATGTTCGCCTCACATAAAAATAACTACATATTACAAACATATATTTCATGAATATGTAGTAATATCAATCTACTGTCTTGGTTGCTAGTAACTATTTTTGATAGTTGGCAGAACTTACAAATGTTTGACATGACCTACATTTTGGATCGGAGTTAGTATAAAGGACTCCACCTTCATACATTGGAACATGCATTTTTGCTTCGAGTTGATACATTCCTATGGTATTTTTATTACAATATATGTGGAGGCAACTGCAATTACATAAAGCTTCATAAGTCTACTACTTACAATAGTAGTGGCCAGACATGATCGCTTGTCTTTATAAAACACCATACTAACTCAGAGGGAATATCACCTCAAGTGTCATATTTCATAAACAATAGAATTTATTAGCATGGAAGGATATGTACTCTGCACAAAATAGGACGATGTTATGAAGAAGTAACATCGATGGGCATAGATTAACATTAGATTGTTGGAAGGACAAATAGGAAATATATGTATTAGCACACCTGGAAGCTTTAACTCTGATCCTTCGCAATTAATTTGTATAAATGATTTACTTCATCCATTCCGCTGTGACCGAGCAAATCTAAACATCATGGCACTATATTATGTTAGTAAGCATTTAATACAATATTTGAAAAGTAAAAAAGGAAAATACCCTCTTGATCTTTATAAATGAATAATCCAAGATGTAGTAAATTTATACTATATAAAGTTAAGTGACTACTACAAGGGGAATAAGTACTACAAATTAAATGAGAGTAAAAATTCAAGAGTGTATAACATGCATATGATACTCACAAATGCCTTTTTTGAGCCCATTTTTCTTTGATTTTTTTTCAAAGAAACTGTTTCAATGACTAAAAAATTCTGAAAAATTATGCACATTGTCATAATGATGTATATTTCATGTGTGCAAATTATCATGACCGCGTACAAAGACACACGAGCTTTAGCAAAAAAAGGACAAATTGGTGATTTCGAATATAATGAACAATATGTGTATTGTCCACTACATAAAACCAACGAAGTTCAACTTTTTGTGTATCTTGCAAATAAATGTATTTTCTTATGACATTTTACATACGCATAGAATACATTCACGTAAATGTGGAAATTGTTGCAGAACATTTTGAAACTTTTAAATGTGATTATTTGAATGTAAAAAAGGCCTCCATGTAGCTCAGGCAGCAAAACACTGCACTCATATGATACTAGTCTGCATTACTATTCCCCCGATTCCGATGAATAAGGCATGCACACAACTAAAATTAAACTTTGACCATAAATCAGACGAATTAATTGTGGGGTATATGTGACAAAAATTATACCGCCGGATTCATTTTCAAAAGATGTTTTTAATGGTATATTTTTTAGTTCATAAATTTTTATATTGTTGGTCTAATTTATGTCAAACTTGGATTTTGTAATGCATGCATGCCTTATTCATTCGAATGGAGGGAGTATTTGACACTAACTTGTCTCGTTTCATGTGCTATGATACGCTAGCATATTAGGGCATCTCCAATAGTTGTAAGATAGCTGTTGGTAAATTTGTGATGGGCCTCGAACCCCTCGTTGGTTACCCCAAGTGGAAGGTGTAAGATGCAGTAAGTAGAAGTGTTTTCCCTTAGCAAAGATGCCAAGGATCGAATCCCCAGAGACTCCTAGGTTCAACAGGTAGGTGTCAACTGCTAACGGCGCAATTAGCAATCAACGTGGACCTGCACACAGATACAAATAACTTTGCTCCCAACGAGTACAGAGAGGTTGTCAATCCCTCCGGCCTTGTAGTTCACAAAGGGTTAAAAGCAATGATAGTAGTGATAGATAGTGTTTTTGCAATAGTAAGTAATAACGAAAAAGTAAATAGCGGGTGTGATCAATGATGGTAATAAGGACCGGAGTCTCATGATGTTCACTAGTGATGTCTCTCTCCCAAAAGACGATAAAACAGCTATGTGAGGTAAACAAATTACAGCTGGGCAATTGACAGGACCACGAACGCAAACCAATGCTGACTACATTGCAAGAAAGGTTGAGGTTCAAAGCATGGGCGGTACGCCAAAGTAAGTAGACCGAAATCCATCAATGCCTACTACTAATCATCCACCTTGAGATATCTATCCAGAACATCTCGCTGGTATTAAGTTGCGAGTCCCACCCATAGTGTAAACTCAATGCAACAGACAACTGCATTAAAAGAACTTTGCGTAAAGTAAACAATCCTTGCACCCGCGGGCACAAGCACCGTTGTTTTCCCCCTTGTGGCAACAACACATCCCCTAGACTCATGTTTCTGTCACTCAAGCTAGTCATCGAGGGGCATGAACCCACAAACAAGCATAACGTTCCCTCTTGGAGTCACTACCTACTACTCGGCCAAAGCAATAAATAACAACGGAGAACATGCAAGAATTACTTATGAACATAAATATAAAAGAGGTGAATCAAATATATTACTCAAGATCAATCTGAACATAATCTCATAATCCATCGGATCCCAGCAAACTCAACATAGCAACAGCATAAGGATTACATAGGTGCCTCGATCATGTAGGGCAGCTCACGAGGACTAATTAGTGAAGCACAAGAACGGGAGGAGAACATCACATAGCTACTGGTCATGGACTCATGGTCCAAGGGAGACTACTCATGAGTCATCCGGGAGGCGTCCATGGTGGTGGAGAAGCTCCCGGTGGTGATCCTCCCCTCCGGCAGGGTGCCGGGAAGAGTTCTCCTGGTGCTCCCGATCTTGGAAGCGGCGGCGGCGGCGGAACAGAGATGGGATCGCGAAAAGAGTTCCTCCCCTGAGGGTTTCGGAGGACCCTCTAAATATATGCCAAAGGGGGGCACCGGACGGGCTTCGGGGGGCCCAGGCGCCCCCCCGGCGCGGCCCAGGGGGGGGGGCGCCGTCAGGGCGCCTGGAGCCCTGGTAGCCCCCCCCCAGGCTGCCCTTCGGACGCTGTGTTGTTTCCGGAACGCTGATTTTTTATATAATTTTTCTGGATTTTTCTGGGCAGTTCTCGAAACGTGAAAACCTGAAATACAAAAACAGCCGAAAACAGAAACTGGCACTGGGGTGCACTGGATTAGTAAGTTAGTCCAAATATGATCAAAAGTGTATGGAAGTGTATGAATATCGTAGCAATATCACCCAAAAGTGGCATGGAGCAAGCAGAAATTATAGATACGTTTTGGACGTATCAACATCCCCAAGCTTAATTCCTGCTCGTCCTCGAGTAGGTAAATGATAACAAGAATAATTTCTGTGGTGACATGCTATTAACCATATAGGACTTTTTATAGTCATATGACAAAAGCTTACTGAGACAATGAATCTATAGTAATTAAGTTGCCTCATGAGAAAATCACAAATGACTGAAAGTTTTACAACATGAAACTGAAACATCAAAAAGATTTGCAATGAACATGATGTGCAAATATGATAAAGTAATATCTAGCTTGCCCCCTTTAGTGACGCAAAACATAAATGCAGGGGCACCTTCAAGGTTTAAGTGATGACTAGATACAATGATTTCAGAATAAACGATATCACAATCATGCAAAAGACAATGCTACTTTGGGACAATGCACATTACACTCAGAATGACAATCATGCTCTCAGTAGTTGGTGCTTTAACATAAAAGTAAAAGAATGGTTATGTGCTAGAGCTTTTTATTTTGAAAACGTGGAAGCAATTTTGTCAACGGTAGTAGTACTTCATATGTGTCATGCATAAGACATCCTATAAGTTGCAAGCCTCATGCATCGAATACCAATAGTGCTCGTACCTTGTCCTAATTAGCTCGGATTTCCATGGGTTATCATTGCATTACATATGTTTCAACCAAGTGTCACAAAGGGGTACCTCTATGCCACCTGTACAAAGGTCCAAGGAGATAAATCGCATTTGATTTCTCGTTTTTGATAGATCTCAACTTGAGGACATCCATACCGGGACAACATAGAAAATAGATGATGGACTCCTCTTTAATGCATAAGCATATTCTCATAAGAGATTGAGGATCAACGTCCAAGCTAAAACTTCCACCATGATACATGGCTTTGGTTGGCGGCCCAATGTTCTTCTCTAACAATATGCATATTCATTCAACCCACGGCAAATCACCCTTACTTCAGACAAGACGAACATGCATAGCAACTCACATGATATTCAACAAAAGTGTGACAGTTGATGGCGTCCCCAGAAACATGGTTACCGCTCAGCAAGCAACTTATAAGAAATAAGATACATAGACAACATATTCTTTACCACAATAGTTTTTAAGCTACTTTCCCATGAGCTATGCATTGCAAAGTTAGTTTGCTTAGTACAGGTGGAGGTTAGCAAAAAGACTGGGAGCGACCAACTAAGAGAGCAATGACGGTTATAATCATGCAGAGCGACAAAGCAATATTGAATCAGGCATGGTAGTTATATCGCTACTCAGAAATAAAAGATCATCAAGGCTTGACAGACTTTCTTTACAGTCTTAAATATGCGTGAGCATACGCCAAGTCAATCAAAATAAATTCTTGAAGGAAGATATTACTAAACCATACCATATCATAGGCAAACAAATCAAGTTGGTACTCCAATAACACATTGGGAACCCCCTAGCTATTTGAGATTAACCATAAGAAAACCTGAACTACTAAGCACCATTATGCAAGTAGCATCTTTATCATAGACACATTAACCAATGCAACGGAAGCAAACTCTCTTAATAAGGTGAGCATGATAATTAAAGAGAGTTCAAGCAACCAACTAAACAAAAGCTCTTTGAAAAGATAAGCATGGATACTAAGAGCAGAGCATGATAGTAGCTATTAAAAGACAAAGAACACACACAGCATAGATAGACATGAAAATTATATGTTATGTTCTAGGTAGAAGTGGAGCGTGTTTCTCTCCCACATAAAGGAATGCTGAGTTCCGACTCGTTATGAAAAACTAAAAAGAAAACTAAAAACAAGACGCTCCAAGCATAACACATAACACATGAAGTGATAAAAATATAGCGGAACGAAAGACGAACTGATAATGTTGATGGAGAAGGGGATGCACGGGGGCATCCCCAAGCTTAGACGCTTGAGTCTCCTTGAATATTTCTTGGGGGTGCATGGGGGCATCCCCAAGCTTGAGCGCTTGACACTCCTGAATCTTTTTTATCATCTTCCCTCGCACACTTGAAAACTCCCTTCATACATAACTCATCATAATCTGATTAGCGAGGTTAGTATCCTTAATAAAATAATTATACCTTGCTGGAAATAAGGATATTATTGAAGTTCTACTGTTTCTCAAGATTGCCAAAAGGTTTTTGCAAAGAAAAAACAAGTTCTTGATTTGCAAAATGAAGGAAAGGCAGAACATGACAGAATCTGTGAAAAACAGAACATCAGGTAGTAATTGATCTGTTCGGGATACTTCTACAACTCAAATAAAAAAACTCAGAACAGACGCACGAAAGAAAATTATATAGAGAACGCTGTCGAAAAAATTCAGACCAAAAAGATGATCTGGTGATTTTATACGAATTTTTCTATCCAAGGACAGAATCTGTTTCCTGGACAGCACCTCACAACTTTTGAACTTTCTAGCAATCAGAGGCTATACTTGGCACAAATATGAAAAGCAAAGATACAATGATGATGCTACAGCAGTAAACAACATCAAGACATAACAAAAGAAAAAAAATTATTCATGTGGGCTGCCTCCCAAAAGCACTTTCTTTTATGCCTTTAAGCTAGGCATAAGACTTTAATGATGCTCTTGTAGGAATAAGAATTGAAGAACAAAAGAGAGCATCAAGAAGCAAATACCAAACACATTTAAGCCTAACATGCTTCCTATGCATAGGAATATTGCAATAGAATAATTCATTGAAGCACAAAGCAATAAGCATAGGAAGACAAAACAAGTGCAGCTTCAAAACCTTCAACATAAAGAAAGGGAACTTGATATTATTGAAATATCTATAAGCATATGTTCCCTTCTCATAATAATTTTCAGTGGGATCACGAATAAACTCAACAATATAAGCATCACATAAAGCATTGTTACCATGATCCACATGCAAAAAGGTACTCTTACTCTCCACATAAGTATCATGAAGAGGATAAAACTTAGTATAAAAGAGAGACATAAGCTCTTGCCAATCAAGCAAGTGCGAGTTATCGAGAAGCTTATACCAATCTGAAGCCTTATCTATAAGTGATACGGCGAACAATTTCCTCATGACAAACTCCCTTGATACACCTGCAAGCTTAAATAATGAACATAGAACCCCAAGATATAGCAAGTGTTCACCGGGATGTCTGTCTCCTGCATAACGATTAGCCGAAACATAATCGATAATACCAGCTGGTAAGCAAGGTTGTCCATAAGCATAACTAGTGAAATACATAAAGAAAACCGAAAGGTAAACTAACAAGACTAAAAAGCAAAGGTAAAAGATAGCGTGCAACTCCCCTATCCTGAAGAGTGGAGTCCCCGACAACGGCGCCAGAAAATACTCCTTGATGGGCCTCGAACCCCTCGTTGGTTACCCCAAGTGGAAGGTGTAAGATGCAGTAAGTAGAAGTGTTTTCCCTTAGCAAAGATGCCAAGGATCGAATCCCCAGAGACTCCTAGGTTCAACAGGTAGGTGTCAACTGCTAACGGCGCAATTAGCAATCAACGTGGACCTGCACACAGATACAAATAACTTTGCTCCCAACGAGTACAGAGAGGTTGTCAATCCCTCCGGCCTTGTAGTTCACAAAGGGTTAAAAGCAATGATAGTAGTGATAGATAGTGTTTTTGCAATAGTAAGTAATAACGAAAAAGTAAATAGCGGGTGTGATCAATGATGGTAATAAGGACCGGAGTCTCATGATGTTCACTAGTGATGTCTCTCTCCCAAAAGACGATAAAACAGCTATGTGAGGTAAACAAATTACAGCTGGGCAATTGACAGGACCACGAACGCAAACCAATGCTGACTACATTGCAAGAAAGGTTGA
>LR738712.1:887142420-887159141 GCA_902687465.1 Secale cereale | reverse complement strand
GGGGGGAGGCCCCCGCCTGAATATATTTCAAAATGGTTTAAACAACAAGGTTTATGAGAGGCGAGAGGAGAAAAAAATTCAGCCGCAATCTCGCGTGGATTTTTTGATCCGCCTTTCTAATACGGTGAGACCAAGGTGCACATCCTGCAAGAACAGTCTCAAGGAAGCAAGTTCATTGGAAGCAGTTAAAGTTAGTCGGGCACACTAGCCAATATCAATCCCATCCATCACAATTTTTTTGACTTAGGCACTTGGCTTTGTGTGGCGTGAAAACTGTAAAGAATGAACAGTAATGATCGCTCATCATTCGATTGCGATGATGTACATATTTATACCCCTGGGAGGGGCGTGTCGCACAGACGCGACGTTTACAAGAGATGGGATTTCAGGGGCGTGTCCGTTACAATAGGACGCGACCCACCGAGGGAGAAAACCGCATGTCGGTTTGCTTAAACAGAGATTTTCATTAATTAAACTAATTAATTAATCCTAACACTCCCCCTAATCTCTGCTTCAATTACTCTTGTAAACATCATCATCAATATCTTGATCATCATCATCATCATTAGTCTCCTCCAAAAACCCTGTAGGAAAAATATGAGGAGATATGTACAATATGACATCAAAAACTCCTTCCAAAAACCCAGTGGGAAAATAAGGAGAAACCTTCATATCACAATGCATGCATTACTATTGCCTCGTTAAAAACCTTTCATAAGAAACCATTCAGGAAAAACTTATAAAGGAAAAGAGTGCAATATCAAAGATCCGAGGATCACAAATAGATTATCATTCAGGAAGACACTCCCCCTGAACTTTGCAAGTCCCGAAGTCGTTTCATACCAATTCCATTGATGTACTTCTCAAATAAAGAACTTGGTAATGACTTCGTAAACAAATCAGCAAGATTGTCACATGACTTCGTTTGCAAAATATTTATCTCCCTAGTTTCTTGTAACTCATGAGGATAAAATAATTTAGAAGAAATATGCTTTGTAATATTGCTCTTTATATAACCTGTTTGCATCTGTGTAATGCATGCAGCATTATCTTCATAGATAATAGTGGGTGATTCCAATGATCCAATCCCACTTGTACTTTCAATAAAGTTTATCATTCTGCGAAGCCATGCACATTCACGTGATGCTTCAAACAAAGCAATTATTTCAGAATGATTCATGGACGTAGCCACAAGAGTTTGTTTTGTCGATTTCCAAGAAAAGGCTGTACCTCCACTCAAGAAGACAAAACCAGTCTGTGATCTGGCATTATGGGGATCTGATAGGTATCCAGCATCACAATATCCCACCATGGTCTTATCTTGATTTTTCCGATAGAACAAACCAAGATCTTTGGTGCCTTGAAGATATCTGAAAATATTCTTCACACCAACCCAATGCCTCTTTGTTGGTGATGCACTGAATCTAGCCAACAAATTTACTGCAAATGATATATCAGGTCTGGTGCAGTTTGCTAGATACATTAGTGCTCCAATAGCACTGAGATAAGGAAACTCAGGTCCTAATACCTCTTCATCATCACCCTTAGGTCTAAATGGGTCTTTATCTCTATCAAGAGATCTAACAACCATTGGTGTTTTCGATGGATATGCTTTATCCATATTAAATTTCTCAAGAATCTTTTGGATATAAGCAGACTGATGAACAAGTATTCCTGAAGGAAGATGTTCAAGTTGTAAGCCCAAACAAAATTTAGTCTTACCCAGATCTTTCATCTCAAACTCCGTCTTAAGATGATTACTTGCCTCATGTATTTCTTGTGTAGTCCCAATGATATTCAGATCATCCACATACACAGAAATAATGCAAAATCCATTCTTAGATTTCTTAATAAACACACATGGGCAATCATTATTATTTGAGTAACCCTTTTGAAGAAGGAATATACTCAGTCGGTTATACCACATTCTTCCCGACTGCTTCAAGCCATACAATGACTTCTGAAGCTTTACGCAATACATGTTGCGATTAGCCTTTGGATTCGGAAGCTTCATTCCCTCGGGAACTTTCATATAAATATCCGAATCCAGTGACCCATATAAATATGCAGTCACAACATCCATCAGTTGGATAGATAAATTCATTTTCACTGCCAGTGATATTAAATATCGGAACGTTGTTCCACTCATAACAGGAGAATATGTTTCATCATAATCGATGCCGGGTCTCTGCGTGAATCCCTGTGCTACAAGCCTCGCCTTATATCTCACCACTTCATTGTTCTCATTCCTCTTACGAACGAAAACCCATTTTGCTCCCACAGGGAACACATGCTGAGGAGTGGGTATTACTGCAGTAAATACCCCTCTTTTTATGAGCGAGCGCAATTCATCCTCAATTGCTGCCTTCCATTTGGACCAGTCTGAGCGCTTCATGCACTCTGCCATGGACTTAGGTTCGCAATCCAAATCAAGGCCTTCTGCAATTCTAGAGGCGAAATAAATGTCGACAACTGTAGTCTTTCTATTGTATGATTCTCCTGAATCAATATAGTTAATGGATATCTCATCAATACTTTTTGATCCTTCGTGATTTCCCTCCACAATTGGATCAAGGTCTTCCGATGTCCCAACACCAAAATTTGTGTGCACACTCGTGCTGGGTTCTGGATGTCCAACATCCTTCAGGTGTCCTTCAACCCTAGGTTGAATATCAACATTTTGTTGGCTTGCCTTTACTATTTGAGGATTCCTCATTCCCCTTGGACGCTTCTGCAAAGCCTTGTCCTTTGTGTCCAGATTCCTCCCCCTCTTAGGTGGCTGAGTAGATCTATGGGTCACATCCACTCTCTCTGGTACATTCATAGCGGGAATATTTGATTTTGTGACACCTTTATAATCAGTAAATGCATCTGGCAGATTATTTGCAATATTTTGCAAATTTATAATCTTCTGAACCTCCAGTTCAGACTCATTCGTACGTGGATCTAAGGACTGGATGCCTTTCACATCCCAATCTATTTCTCGGCATTCTTTGTGGTTATTCTCTCCCCCTAATGCTGGGAAATTGTCCTCATCAAAAATGCAATCAGCGTACCGGGCTGTAAACAAATCCCCTGTCAGGGGTTCCAGGTACTTAATGATTGACGGAGAATTGTACCCCACATAGATCCCCATTCGTCTATGAGGGCCCATTGATGTACGCTGCGGTGGTGAGATCGGTACATATACCGCGCAACCGAATTGCCGCAGATGGGAAATACTTGGTTGGTTTCCACGTACTAACTGCAACGGGGAGACCGTATGATATGCAGTTGGTCGAATTTGTATCAATTCTGCAGCATGTAAAACTGCATGACCCCAACATGAAGCTAGAAGATTACTATTCTGTAGGAGCGGTCTTGCTATCAACTTTATTCTCTTGATAAGTGTTTCCGCAAGACCATTCTGGGTATGTACATAAGGCACTGAGTGCTCCACAGAAATACCCAAAGCTAGGCAGTAATCATTAAATGCTCGTGAACTAAATTCCGCAGCATTATCCATTCTGATGGTTTTTATCCTATGCTCAGGATGATTTGCTCTCAGTTTAATGATCTGAGCAATTAGCTTTGCAAAAGCATGGTTCCTTGTTGACAGTAGACACACATTTGACCATCTTGTTGATGCATCAATTAGGACCATGAAATATCTAAATGGTCCAGATAACGGTTGTATTGGACCACAAATATCTCCTTGAATGCGTTCAAGGAAATCAAGTGGCTCATCCTTTAATTTCACATAAGATGGCCTTGTGATCAATTTACCAGTTGCACATGATGTGCATACAAAATCCGATGATTTTGGGAACTTTCTATCCGTTATGTTGTGTCCAACAGAACCATCAATAATTTTTCTCATCATCCCAATACCAGGATGACCCAGGCGTCCATGCCAAATCTTGAACTTATCAAGATTCTGAAAAACTATCTTGTACGCCATATGAGTCTCTGGTTTAATGTATGTATAATACAACCCAGAAGATAGAGAAGGCAAATTCTCAAGGACTTCCTTTCGAAATCCCTTTTGCTGAGTTATGAGTAGGCATTCAACCCCAATCTCTTCATTAGTTTCCACATGGAAACCATTTTTGCGGATATCCTTAAAACTCAGCAAGGTACGAGTAGAATCTGGATACAGTAGAGCATCCTGGATTACCAATTTAGTACCCATAGGGAGTGTAATTGTAGCTTGACCAGAACCAACAATTACCGTGTCTCGACCAGCAATTGTCATGACACTTCCATTACTCTTTTTGAGTGTCTTGAAATATTTCATCTCCCTAAGTATCGTGTTAGTAGATGCACTATCCACTAAACACATTTCCTCCTCCATTGTATTATTCCTTGAAGTTCTATAGAGTAAAAGAACAAAGTTCAGTATATAATCAAACTCTTATAGAATCAATACATACATTACAAACTATATATGTCTTGTACTTATTACAAGCCCTATGTCACACGACATAGCTAACACATTATGTCTAAGGACATAACTTATTTTACAACACATGTAATATGTCTATAACATCATTACAATACTTAGACATATGAGACTAAATTTGGTCTCCATATATGTCAGTAGAACCAAATTCCGCTAGCATGTCATCGACATCTAGTATTGGATCTTTCACTTGCTGATTCTGCTCCTGGTTGTCCATGTTCAGAGAATCATCTCGTGAACCAACAACCGTAGGGGTACCATCTTCATTGCCGGTGAAGTGTGCTTCATACTGGTTCCCCCGAGCCTTCTTGCCCTTTCCAAGTGACTGTTGGTACAATTCCACCAAATGCTTCGAAGTGTCACACTTCTTTGCAATATGTTCCTTACAACCACACCTGAAGCAACCAGTGTTGCTAGTCCTTTCATTCTTCTTGAAAGAACCTTTGCCCTTTTGGACTCCATACTTATTCTGCTTCTCATTACGCTTCCACTTTCCATTGAATGTCCTACGGTTCTTTTTGGAACCATTGAACTTTTGAGTATTCTTAGAGTTGAAGTGTGATTCAGGCAGAGGCATCGTTCCTGTTGGACGAGCCAAATTGTTCTTCTCAAGAAGCTCATTGTGCTTCTCTGCCTGAAGCAATGAGTAAATCAACTCAGAATACTTCTTATACTTTTGCTGACGATACTGTACAGCAAGTATCCTCATAGAAGGATGGAAAGTAGAAAGTGTCTTTTCAATAAGATCAGCATCAGAAACTGCGCTATTGCAGAATCTCAACTTGGAGTTGATCTTATGAACAGCAGAATTGTATGCAGCTACAGACTTAAAGTCTTGGAATCGGACTAGCGCCCATTCCCGTTGCGCTTCAGGCAACATCACCGCCCTTTGTTGATCATACCTCTCCTTTAAGGAGTTCCAGAGTGTCAGAGGGCTCTCCTCCATCAGATACTCTGTCTTTAGGTCAGGGTGAAGATGATGTCGAATGAAGTGCAACGCTGAATACCTTATTATGTCTGTTATGGATGCAGTCCCTTGGGCAGGTGTGGTTATAGCGGAATTGAGTCCCTTGGCCGTCAAATTGATTTTGACATCCATTGCCCATGTCAAATAGTTAGAACCATCGACGGCAAGTTCAGCAAACTCTTTTTTAGATATGTCTGCCATATCCTGCATGCAATCAACATGCCTTATTAATTTACTCTCATAGCAAATTAATTGTGTTGTAAATAAAACAATGCATGTATTTAGATCAACATATAGCAATTGCCAAATTGTCGGAACATATACGTTGACATACATTGTACTTGTATAATACAATAATACACACTAATTACTGAACAATACAATACAGTAATTTACACAAATTACTAAATAACTAGTCACAACTTTAAACTGCTAGTTAAAGAACTAAACAGAAAAAGAAAAACGAAAAAAATGGTCATGGGTCGCATACAGGGAGACCCAAACCAGTAGCACATCCCACTGCTACAGTACTGCTACAGTAATTTTCATATTTTTTTTCGTTTTTCCTTCTTTTCCCGGCTCAGAACGAGGCATGGGTTACGGCCCATCTGGCCTTTCGGCCCAACTGGCCCGGCGCCGCTTTTTGCGCTGGATAAAAGAGGCCGACGGTTTAGGGTTTCCCCTACCGCCCCCAATCCTCATTCCAGGCGGCGCCACCCACCCTTCCGTCGCGCCGCACGCGCGCTCACCGGCGAGCCGCCGGCGGTCGAGGAGCGAAGTCCTCCTCGTCCGACGAGGGGGTGTAGTCAGGGGTGGCCACTCCATTCGGGAGTTCATATGCGAGGCCGAGCGATGCCGGATCCCATGCTCCTGGACGGCGTCCAGGACGACGGTCGACGGCGGCGATGGAGCGGCCGAAGAGGAGACGACGGCTCACTCCAGTGTCAGGCGGACCCGCGCTGCCACTCGTGTCGGCGAGGTCCGTGGCAGCCGTCCCACCAGTGCCGAAGAGGAAAGAGCCCTGTTCGCCATGAGGAGCAGGGGAGCGGCCAAACGCCCATGGGGCGCTACTTGTCCCCGCGGTGGCCATCTCAGGCACTGGGCCGACGTTGCCACTTTCCCCGGCAGTGGTGACCGCGCCCGCGGGGGCCATGGCCCGTCCTGGAGTCGGGATGAAGACGAGGCCCCCGCCCCCGGCGCCGGCGACGCTCGTCGGAGTCGGGCTATAGCCGCGTGCAGGTACGTCCATGACTATCACCCGTTCCTCCTCCTCTGCCGGCGTGGGTGACGGCAGGCGTGTGCCAGTGGCAACTGCAGGTCCTGGTACGCCAATCTCGGCGTTCAGCGGTGGTGGGGCACTTGGTCCGGCGACAAGACCTGGGCCCAGACCCTGGCGGTTG
This sequence comes from Secale cereale, assembly GCA_902687465.1. Lineage (NCBI taxonomy): Eukaryota > Viridiplantae > Streptophyta > Magnoliopsida > Poales > Poaceae > Secale > Secale cereale. Next base: position 887,152,333 of record LR738712.1, on the reverse strand, counting down.
TCCACCGACGTGGCCAGGCGTCTGTTTGCCGGCGTGGCGTGACGGCGTCGTCCAGCGGCCGCGTGATGGCGGCGTCCTCCAGCGAAGTTCTGGCGGTTAATGCCGAGGCCAGAAACTGCTGGTGGTGCTCCCCGTCGATGGCGGACGAACCGGCGGCGCTGCTCCGCAAGGAAATGGCGGCGACCCTCTTCCCAGAGAAGGCCAAGGAGAAGAGAGGCAAGGGACGACATCCTCACCGTTTTTCTTCTCCGGCGAGTTTTCTGTGTGGCCTGTCGCTCTCGCAGGAGAGACGTGCGTGATAACGTATAAAGAATGAACAATAATGATCGCTCATCATTCGATTGCGATGATGTACATATTTATACCCCTGGGAGGGGCGCGTCGCACAGACGCGACGTTTACAAGAGATGGGATTTCAGGGGCGTGTCCGTTACAATAGGACGCGACCCACCGAGGGAGAAAACCGCATGTCGGTTTGCTTAAACAGAGATTTTCATTAATTAAACTAATTAATTAATCCTAACAAAAACATGGCTGGGAAGGTGGTGGAGAGAGGCTCTGAAAGTAGCCAATGATCTAACCAAAAGAATGCGGATGAGCCATCCGCAATCCTAACCTAGGAGATCTCTGGTAATGTATGTAGATGTTCGAAAATGGCCTCGCCGAGGAAGGAGGCATTTCTACCTAGCCGTATATGTAGTGGGGAGTGGTTTATAATCCAATCTTTCCGAGGCAAAGGAGGGGAGTGTCGGAATTTGATTTCTGTTTGGAATTGTCACTATGGGTCGTGTGGTGGCTTCCCCTCCCGAATTTCCCTTGGACATGATAGAACCAAGACATCAACAACTTAAAAAATATCATTAAAAATGGTTACCTGCTCAGACACATAAAATCCAATCATCAACGTCAAAATGGTACTCCAGCCATCCAAATTAACTGAAGCTTTAGTTTGGTCTTCAATCAAACTTCTTCTAAATTTGATGAAACATGAATATCTACCACATCAAATAATATAATGTGCCCTTTTGTGTTGTAAATATTGATATATAGAGGTTTGACCTAGGATAAAGCTAGAATTTGAATTAACTTGGAATGGACAATGCACATAGTTTCATAAAAATATGTGTATTAATAACAAGCAGGGGGGGTTCGTGCGCGAGTATACAAATAAACGTGTTGGGATTCAAGTATACGTTTGCAACATATTGTGTTGGTATTATCTAGTTAGCCATGCAAAGTTTCAATGGGTAAACCTCCATTCATTTTTGTTTGAAGTAGCACATATGCCCGTGCGTTGCAACGGGAGAAAAATAAGTATGCGTTTAAAGTTAGTGAGAATTATATGTACTCCCTCCATTTTTATATACTCCACAAACTCAAATTACAGGTACCAAGATAAAAATTAATGCGTGTTTCACAAGTCAATTTGTTTTCTCGTTCAGAGAAAACTGAGTGGCTGTGAGGGAGGAAGTAGGTGAGCATGTCATTATCATCCACTACATGCGTGTTAGTAATTAAATCATGGGTTACTAGTACGAGGAAACATCATTAATATTTGCCTTGATTACTGTTGGTGGCCTTGTATTGATGCAAAATTTGTTTTTCATAGTGGCCTTGTATACAAAATGGAGGGAGTACAAGAAAACCCCGTGCGCACGTGAAAAGGGAACATTTAGCTTCTCGGTTTCGTCGTGTGTAAAGTAATAAATCTACTATATTTCCATTCATTGACCGAGGACATTTAAGAGTTTTGTTACATCACTGTACGCCAGAGAAGGCCCATGAAATATTCAATCTACTTTTCCTTTCAATCGACGAAATTTTAAGGTATGAAGTTTCTGAATATTGTAGAAGACATGAACCATTTTTTAAATCCTGAGCAGTTTTTTGAAAATTATGTACACCTCCGGAAAAACATGATTTTTTTAAACAGGAATATCTTTTAAAATTTACAAATATTTTTTGAAAACACCAATATTTTTAATAAAACATGAACATTATTTGAGTTTTGTGAACATTTTTTAGAATGGGAACATGTGTTGAAATTCATAACATTTGTCGAAAATGTGTACTATTTAACATTCTTTTGAATTCTGAAAATTTCACAAAAAAGAATATTTTTCAAAATTTGGAGCATTTTTTTAAATTGCCATTTTATTTTTGGAAATCTCGAACAATTTTCCAAGTTACGAATATTTTTAAAAATGGCAACAAAATTTTGGAATTCTGAACATTTTCTGTAATTTGTTTTTCTAATCTGGAAGGTTTTTGTGAATTTTGAATTTATGAAATAAATTCTACAATAAAAATTAATTCACCGCTGAGTGGGCAGAAAAATAAGTGGGCTGGCTTCGCTGGCCAGAGCGCGTGGTCCACGTACATAATTCTGGAGAAGCCTTTTTTTCTAACAAACGAACACATAGGAATTATTTAGTTCCACCTCAGATAGAAAAAATTCATTTCGGTGGTGAACCGATGAAAAATTTGGCAAAACACACCTCACTTTATTAATAGGTATAGATAAATGTGTCGTTCAATATATATATGTTTAATAAAATATGAACGTCCAGATGTCTTGGAAATAGCAGTACACCTCTTTCCTCGTCCACAAGAAAAGAACCAAGGCTTTCCTCCCCCTTCCGCTGCCGGTCCATCCCATTTTCGATGGCCTCTAGGCAGTGTTGGTGCGGAGGACCTCCCCCCCTCCCCCAACCAGCAAGAGGAACCCCCACTCTTGTTCTTGTTACGTTCACTGTCTTGGTTGGGGCTATGTGGCGTTCCTCAGTAGGAATAATGCCTTTCACTTCGGTCCCTTATGATGCGTCTAGCATCATCGAAAGGCATCAGGAGGTGTATCTCTGTCGGATCTCACGGGATTCAGTGAATTCTGTTTGCATGTTGTCCTCGTTTGGGTGCTTACAGGTTGGTTTCTTCTGACCTATGACTCTCTTCACAGCAACGGTTGCTACTCTGATCATGTGGGGGCCTTAGCATGATAACTTCCTGACTATATACTACAACAAGATTTGGCCAGCTTTGATGAAGGACGGGCGACGACGACGGCGCGCTTCGGCTCGCTTTAGTGCTTGCTGTCGTCACTAATTTGTACTACCATGATTGATTATGAACATATCTAAGTTTCTCCCGCAAAAAGAAAAGATGTCCTGGTCTTGGTCTCGCTTGGCAAGGCTCGCCATAAATCCATCAAAATCAATTAGAGAAAAAAAAGAGGAGTGGCCATTGCCACCACAGGTATTTCCCTTGAATAAAATAGAATATCAAATTTGGAAATATCATTAAAAATGTTAACTTGATAGGAGAAATAAGATCCAACCATCGACCTCAACTTGACATATAGCTTGACAAAGTACAGCTACAATTTCTCGAAAGAGCTACGCTCATTTAATACAGGCATGTTTAACAAGGCAGCCTGATTATTAACAACACAAATAGTTCATCCGCACATACAAATAAACCTATTGTGGTTCAGGTATACGTGCAACATATGATGGTGTCCATTAGTATGGTCTAGTTCGCCGGGTTCTCATGGGTAGATCTCAATCACTGATAAGGGGCCCAACACCGGCATGATCTTGTAATCGTCGCCGAACCCAGCATCGGAAAAGATCCTCTTCCACTCGCTCTCGTCCCGTTCGACCCCGTTGGTGCACATCGCGAACATGTCCTGCATGGCTTCCATCTCGCCGATCTTCTTATCGCCGAGCAGAGACCCTCTCACCATGTCTATGATTATCACCTTCCCTCCCGCACCCCTCCCGGGGATGGCTTCCTTGCAACGTTGAAGTATCTTTACGCAGTCGTCGTGGCCCCAGTCACGCAGAACATTCTAGAACAGATATATATGGAGGAAAATTTCAGAAGAAATATAGAGATAAACATTAATTGCACCATGAAATGAAGGACCTGAGTGCTATGTTTTGACAAGAGAAAAGAAAATGAAACACTATTTCTGAACAGCCAATTAATAGTACGACAAGCTATGGAATTTATCATTGACGTGACCACGAGGTACCGATTAATACGTGATATCCATGGATACCTACCTTGAGCAGGACAGCATCCGCCGGCGGGATGGATTCGAACATGTCACCTGCGACGAAACGCAGGTTGCCGTCGCCGGCGGCGGCGGCCTGGCCGACGGACTGAGGATGGTCCAGCACGGTGCACTTGATGCGCGGGAACGCCTTGGCGACCACCCGCGTGCCGGCGCCGTTGCCGGCGCCGACGTCGACGAGGGAGCTCACGCCGCGGAAGATGCGGCCCTTGTCAACAATAATGACCTCGAGGAAGAGCTCGCTGTCGGCGGTCATGGCGTCTCTCAGGACGCCGCCGAACCCGGCGTCCTTGCCCGCCATCTCCTGGCGGGAGCAGCCATGCGCCTGCTCGAAGAGGGAGCCGGCGCCGGCCGGCGCCGGATCGCTCGTGAGCCAGGCAGGCAGGTCGAAGAAGGAGGAGACGATGAGAGGGTTGACGAAGAAGGGCGCCACGGGGGACAGGTTGCGCCAGCCGACGAGGAAGCGGCCCGTCGTGGTCAGCCCGTACTGCACGGCGGCCGTGTCGTCGGCAGCACCGTCGTCGTCCCCGTCGGCGGCGGCGGCGGGGGTGGTGAAGATGCCCGAGGCGCTGAGCAGCGCCATCATGCGGCGGAGGTCGGCGACCTTGGCCGGGTGCACCTTGGCGTCGGCCGCGATGTCGGCCAGGGTGGCGGTGCCGCCGCGCTTATGGATGGCGGCCGGGATGCCGAGGTCCACGGCGCACTTGAGCGACGTGGACTTGACGTAGCCGAGCACGTGGTTCTGGAGCTCGGCGAGGGACTCCAGCAGCTCCTGCGGGCTCACCTCCATTAAGAGCTTGAGCGTCATGGTGCCTAGCTAGCTACGTACCCGAGTGCACTGCAAATGAAATGCAAGCTCTAGCTTTGGATGTATGTGTGCCGTGTGCGTGTGTAATCCACGTCTACCGACGGCCTTTATACACGACCGACTGACTACTTAGTGCTCGAGCTTCTGGGGTGTAGAAAAACCACTCTCTTATTCAGTGATTAATAAAAATAAATAAGTATCTATAGGGTCTGCCCATGGGTAAATGGCTTGAATTTATTTTTGTGCAAGTCGATTTCTCTGGACCGTCGGATTAGCATCCAACGATCATGATAGCACCACAGTTCTTCTTCATATGTTGTCTTCTTTCCTCCACGCGCCGCCGACTTGCCCAGCACAACCCGCATGTTTCCAGCACCTGCGGCCGGCAGGCAGTGTCGCGCGTCGCCCGACCGCCCCTCAACCACCCCTATCGCCGTTACTTGCCACCGCCACGACCACCCCCCTACGTCACACCGATTTGCAGTAACCCCTGAACCCTGCACCTGGACCCCCCCGGCCCGCATCCGTCAACCTGCTTTCCCGTCTTCGCCTCGGATGCCGCAACTCGCTACCACTCACAACGTTGTCCCCATCTCTGACAAGGTCCTGGCTCAGCATTTGTCGTCATTGCAGCTCCCTGCCTCTCGCAGCGTCATCGTCGGCTCTGGACTTGAGCTGTGCCACGACCTTCATCTTCCTCTCCGAGGAAATCAACATACACGATTTTTTTCCCGACGACTTACATATAGCCCATGCGGTACATACAAGGCAATAAAACAAATATATATGAGATTCCCAGTACCTCCTTAAAAGAAAATTAATCATTAATCTAAAAATAAAAGAGTATATATACTTGTATCTAAAAAAAAAGAAACTTTGATGATCCAGATTATATGATTTAAAAGATCACATAATAAATGACAATATAGATGCTCATCCACATGCACACACATAGAACAATCGATGATAAAACTCATTGAGGCCATCAGAATATTTTCACTATTGTGCCACTGCCACGGCCGGCACGATCATCTTATCAGCTTCGTTGAGTCTATTTTAATGGCTATCCTATGGTGCCTTCGTATATTAGATCCAGGCTACACATAAACATATTGGACATAACGGAACAACATACTTTTTTTGTGTATTGGAATATCAAATTTATAAACATTATATTTTTAATATAAGCCTCGTTTATAATCTGATATCTCATAACTATATACAAATTATTAATTAGCAATTGTAGGAAACCAACTCATCAATCATGACACATACATAACTTAGCACGGCTGCTAAGAACCAACATCACTATGCTTCTTGGTAAGCATAGTCTCACATTAAGCTTTAACATGATCATTACTTGCTACATGTCCATTAAAACGTAGATGGAAAGAAACGACTAGTCCATCAATTCATCAAGGCGTATTTATCATGGAAGCGGACCACACGATATGTGGGGTTGATCAATATGCCGTGCCCCCCGGCCCCTACCCACCCACCACCCGGTGAAACATTTAAAATTTGCTGGTGTAGTGAGTACAGTGTGAGTGGTGAAACGTTTGTCAGGTTAACCATCATTTTGCCCCGGATAAACTTTTTTTGAGCGAACCCTAGATTAATTTTTTTGAGCGAACCCTGGATTAACTTCACTGCAAGTGAAAGCTTTATTATATGCGCGTGTGTACGCCTTGTCCCTGCTTACAGAGCCCACCAGCCCAATCTGAAAATCATATAAATTTGTCACTGATTACATGATTTTTTCACCCGCAAAAAAGAAAGAAAATAATATAAATTTTTCCCTGCCGCCATAACAATTTGATGACCAAGAAAATACGAGGGATCCTTTATCATTCTATTTAATTCTTTTTCCGCTCATGTACACAAATATTAAGTTTACTAACTGTAGAACGATTGTTGTATCGTTTTTTTTGTAAAAGAAAAATGAAATACAAAGGTAATCCAAAAAAGGAAATGCAAGGAAAGAAAAAACAAATCACATCAACGTTCTTAAGAAATAGTGCATGCAAAAATGACACCATAGTTTGATGGAACTACATTATACACTTATGGATTTTCTAGTTGTATGAAGAATATTATGGGCACTTTTGCAGCGGCAACAATGCTTCTTCCCTGGCAATTTCCAATGGATTCGTGGCAGTGCCAACTATGGTGGCTGACATCTGATGCATCTTGGGCATCTATCCCCTCCGAGGTTTTTGTGGCGTCCGTCGGTCGAGTTATGCAAAGGGAGACCTTGAGTGGATCCGACTGGGGCTAGAGTGGGTCTGACCGGGCTTCGTGGATCCGAGTAAGCCGGTAGCAGAACGTGGATCTTACGTTATGACAAGTAGGGGCCTCCCTATGGCATGACGTGATGGCGTCCCTGGCCTGCAGATCTAGCTGAACAGATTGGCGCGTACATTGGGAAACACAACATGATGGTGGTGCACCAGCGACCAGAAGTAACGAGGTGGCATCTTGAACATGCTTCTCGCGAATCTTGTCCGGGAGAATGCAGGGCTAAGATTTTTTTTAAGGGGACCGATAGGCGCCGGTGCGCCGGCCTAACTTTTCGACCGATCGACCATCCACCGTTAGATTAGCCCGCATGTGACCGTTCGATCAAAGTCAACGCATCCCCTTTCATCCCAATCTTCTTCCCCTCGCTTATCTCTGCCACATCGCTGTGCCGTCCGCCTCGCCACGCGCCCGTCCACCCATCCTGTAGCTCTTCGCGTCCCAACCCGCCATCGCAGCTCCCTCCTCACCACCATGGCCGTCCCCTCGCTCGCCGTTTCCAACAAAAAAAGATCTCAGCAAAGAAATCCGGTCATCACCGGTCGTAGCAAAAGAAATCTATCGATGGTAGCAAAACAAAACACCGGTTCCAGCAAAACACACAAATGCTTCCCTGTTGCCGTCGCCATAGTAACAAAAATTTAGCCGGTTCCAGCAAAAGAACATGCCGTTTCCAGCAAAAATTAACATGATTGAAGCAAAACATCTCAGCAAAAAAACTAGAGTAGTGTTCTTGAAGCAAAAATAACATATGGTTCCAGCAAAAAAAAGTGCGATTGCAGTAATTTTTTTTTTCCGATTCCAGCACCTCAGATTAAGGTGGTCTTAGCTTTTCCCCTAGCCGGTTCCAACACCTAGGAGTGTGGATGCAACCTTTTTCATGGTCGGTTGCAGCTTCTTCAGCAATTGCAGGGGGGGAAGAGGGTTAAGGATGGGTGACGAAGGGGATGGAGTTCATCCATGGCTGCTGGAGAGATAAGGTGATGGATTTCATCCATGGCTGCTAGGGAGAGAAGGGGAAGGAGTCCATCCATGGCTGCTGGAGAGAGAAGGGGATGGAGTTCATCCACGGAAGCTGCTCCCCCCTCGCATCGGCTCCGGCGTCGCTCAACCCGCCGGCGCTAGGATTTCAGAGAGAGAGAGAGAGAGAGAGAGAGAGCGGTGGCAAGGATGAACGCACTGGATAGATCTCGCGTCGGGGGTGGGGATAAGGTTCCTGTGGACAGCGGTGGGCAAGCAGTCACGTAGGTCCGCGTGGGCGTGCGTTGTGCGAGGAGGCGACCGGCCCAGTTTCGGCCGGCTGACCGATTGCAACCGTTTCCGTTTTTTTAATGTTGGGATCCGGCTAGAAGATGCAACAGTAAGCATGCCAATAGAGAGGGTGCAGGGTGGCATTAGGGGATTTGGTATTGAGTTTGAATCTTCTCCGTAGAAGGTCTTGGCTCGAAGCTTTGCTTTGGATGTCATTTGACCGGCAGATTATGATCCATGATCGTAGATGCAGAGGCAAGGAGGTATTCTCCTTTTCAGGAAAGTGTGGTATTACCATATGAATATTATGGGTGTACTTTTTTCGTGCGTCATGTTTTACCATATTATTTATGGTTGTTATTAGGTAGAAACATAAATAAAATTCAAATTTTGACTGAAATATTTCAGTACATCTACTTAACGTGGAGTTCACCAACAAGGATTAATTGTACCCAGATTATTTATCCTGTTACATTTGCTGATGGTAACTGGTCATCTTTTAGATGACTGTAAAAGGTAGACATGGTCACATGTTCGTCCATGGCGGTATCAACACACGTTTTCTCTGTGAAGATAAATGGAGTGAGTGTGACACTCATGAAGAATTCATCGACGGGCTACCCAGCTAAGTCGGAATGCATGCGTTTGACACTAGATTTATTCATTGGCCAATGGTTGTTCATTGCGTTACAAAATATCCTTCACCATTAGGCAAGTGGCTGATCCTATCCATCAATTATGGATGGGGTGAGATTGTACTTAACAACATGCCGTAGTGGCAGCCACCCTAGTTTTGTCACTGGATCGAGAAGATATACACAAGTGCAATATATGGTCGAGCCCTCGACCAGTTGGAGCGTACATACAGGGATAATTCCATCCGTCTTAGAATATAAGGATGGTGATCACGGTGGGCATCATGTGTTCATACATATTAAACCAAATGCGCGGAGAAAATTCCTCGCATGCCAAACACGTATATATGTTCCATTATGTCTGCCCTTTAGAGTTCAAAAACAATGCGACTGTGTACATGTATCAATTCATCACAACACTGCATTAAGCATTACTAAACTGTGACCTAGCTATTTTTCATGGCAGTGGGCATGATGGTAAGGAAGAGAACTACACATATGTGCGGTTGATCAATATGTAATTTTGTGGAACATCGTCAATGATCATGTCATGTGAGCTACGGGGTTTAAAGATCCCGTCCAAAAAGTAGCCACCGGTCTTTGGCGTGTCTACATCTAGATGTGTACATGCCTCTCCCTGCACTAGCTACATTTATTGTTTGAATGAAAATATAGGTGCGGACAGTGGCGGAGTCAGAAAAAACAGATTAGGGGGGCCGGATGTTGTCAAAACAAGTTGGGGGAGGGCCAAACTGTTGTAAAATAGGGTTTTGAGCAACAAATCATCACCAACTTAGCACTGTTCATCAACTAATTAGGTGTAAATCTCAGATGTTAGGGGAGGGG
>LR738712.1:887038806-887142397 GCA_902687465.1 Secale cereale | reverse complement strand
GGGGGGGGGGGGGGGGGCAGGGCCCCTGCTGGTCCCCCTGTCTCCGCCACTGGGTGTGGATCCTCTCCTCCGGGTGATCTATACAAGAAAAAAAATCCCAGAGGAATGAGTGGTGCCGAGGAACAAGTAAAGGTTAAGATCAAATTGCTAGTGATTAACTTCACTGCAATTGAAAGCTTGATTTTATGTACCTGTGTAGTTCTTCGCCTGTCATTGAGCCTCCCTACCATACCAACACCTCTTATATGTGGTGAACTAATTATTAGAAATTGTGTAAATCTATGTATGGAGAAGGCAAGAATTGCAAGATCAAGAAAATCTGAGGGAAATGAGAAAATTACATTACATGCTCTTAGTCCATAGAGCACTAGAAATTTTACACCACTTATCTTGATCAGTCTGTATCATATGAATATATTTATTTTAGTTGAATGATGAATTTACACCACTTAGGACGTGTTGTGTTACCATATGATACGGCTGTACTTTTTTTTTTTTGAAACCTACTTTCACTTTATTTAACCTTCCCCAGCAGGGATTTCGTCCGAAATAACACTTAAAATGCAGTCAGGGGGAGCTTGTAACCAGACTTTACAAGAATTATTTGCAACACCCTCTCTAGCCAACAAGTGTGCCGCAGTATTTGCTGATCGCCGCACCCACGAAACCTTCCAGCTTTCCCTCGTAGCCATACCCTGCTTCACTTCTTCGATGACTGGTCCCAGCGCTGACAGGTCCTTCTCCTTGCTCTGTAACTTAAGTACAATCTCTCGACAGTCCATCTCTACATGCAGATTAGGTATGTTTAGCTCAATGGCCAATTGCACCGCTCTCCTACAAGCCCAAAGCTCCGCCGTGGCTGGTTCCTGGCACCTCGGAAAGATATGACAAGCTCCACCCAGAAAAGCGCCATCATGATTCCGTAGAACAATGCCCGCTCCTCCCAGTTCTCCTACTCTGGAGATTGCCGCATCCACATTAGCTTTCACCCACCCCTCCTCTGGCGGTCTCCATCTCTCCCTTGTTTCTGGGGTGGCTTGCTTGCTCTTCCGCCCATGGATAGATTGCCACTCGCCCATGAGGTGAAACACTCTACGCGCAATCGCTTCTGCATCTTCTATTCTCTGTCCGTCTCTTGCATTGTTTTGAGCCAGCCAGAGCGCGTACACCCCTTGAACCATGACCGCCCTTTCATCGTCCGTCGCCTCCGCCAACCAAGACAAGAGCCACCTCGATAATGCACTCTGAGGGTAACTGATTCCGGTGGGATCGCCACCGGCACCCCCAATTCCGAATGCATAATCTTCCAGAACTTCAATGAATGAAAGCACCCCCAAAATCTGTGATAGTTTGTTTCCTCCCTGCCACACGCTACGCAGAACACCCCTTCCTTGATCTTCCTCCTCTGTAGCTCTGTCCCGGCCGCCAGGCCATTTCGTATGAGCCGCCACATATTACCACATGAATATTTTGTCTGACATACATATATGGGGCGCCAAGGTAGTCATAAGTAAGGTTTTAGTCATAAGCAAGGTTTTGACAGATACACTGAACCCTCGGTATCAGAAATGCTAGAGCTACGAGATATGAGTTACAGATTAGATCCACATACGAGATATGAGTTACAGATTTGAACCAAAACAAAAAAGATCCACGTATAAATAGGTGTTATATGCTGGGACACGCAGTTTTTTGACGCAGGAAAAATATATTTGAAATATTTCGGTTTGGTATTTCAGGTTGCCGGTTCTGCCCTGCCCCCTACTTTTTAGACGAAAAACCCTGACCCCTACTGGCATCAGGATTAAAAAAAACCTAGGTCACAACACACAGGAAAGTATGTATGTACACCCTACTTAATGTGTAGTTCACCAACAAGGGGGACACGGTCATTCGCTGATGGTAAACTAGTCATATTTTAGACGCGTACAAGTTGGGGACACCAGGGCCGGTCCTGAGATTTTGGGGGCCCGGGGCGAACGTAAACTTTGGGGGCCCCACGCATATTATCTTCAAATTTTCTTGTAAGATTCTTCAATGTAAAGTGATTTATGATTGTGTCTATGTCGAACTCAATGTCATCCACTTCTGGATGCATAGGGCCAGTTCTTTTGGTCGGCTTAAAAAATAAGCTGCCACTCCCCAGCTTAAAAAATAAGCCGCTCTCAAAATTTATTGAGGCTTCTAAATTAGTTATTTCATAACTAGTTTAGAAACCTCAATGAATGTGGGAGGCGGTTTATGGGAAAAGCCAGGGAGGAGACGGCTTATTTTTTAAGCCGCCAAAAGAACTGGGCCATAATGTTGCCTAACCATTTAAGCTCTTTCAGGCATTGTTTATTCCAAATGGTTCTACAATAATTTCAAATTTTAAACGTTTTTTTTATCTAAGATGCAACAATCACATACACAGTAATCCGAATAAATCTGTAAACACTATGACTTCTTAAATCCAAATAAATCATTAAACACCGTGACTTTCTTAAATCCATTACTTCAGTGAAGTGATTCATATCAACCAAAGCAAACAAATATTTAACATGAAAATCCTTCTCAGCTTTAAGAATTTTATTTTGGCAACTTACTTTTATCAAATTGTTTCTTCCTCAAAGCATTATGTTTTACTTGAAATTGTAAGGAATAGTAATTTTTTGCGGGGAGTAGGGAATAGTAATATGACATACAGTACCTCAGATTGATTAGATCGGCATCAATCATTGGACGCTCGGCGATGATGTGATGTGAATTTCTGGTAGCACACACTCAGCGATGTACGTGTGCCCCCCACTCCGGCAGTGCCAATTTTCAGGGGCTAGGTGATGTTTGTGCTGCGTCGTCGCCGCATATTTTCAGCCCTCCGCTGCTTATTTTCAGCAGGCTCTGCGAATTGAGAATTGGGGTTTGCAGCTGCAGAGAACAGAGAACATAGGAAAGTACGGATTAAATCATGTCATGTGATCATTTTTCTTTTGGAGGGAGATTGTCTCACGATAGTATAAGGAATAAAGAGATCGGGACAGCGTGATTTAGGTGCGTTACGCTGATTTGTTTCCTCACCATCGTACACTGATTTAGGTGCGTACGCTACCTCCCGTCCTTTCCTTTCTGGACCTGGGCTACTTCCTTTTTTCCTAGGTGAAGCTTCAGCTTATGGGCTACTTACCTTTATACGTACATTACACCTGGGAGGGGGCCCCTAGATCGTGGGGGCCCGGGGCGGCCGCCCCCCCTGCCCCCCCCTCAGGGCCGGCCCTGGGGGACACAGTCATATACTCCCTCCTTAAACTAATATAAGAGCATTTAGATCACTATTTTAGTGATCTAAACGCTCTTATATTAGTTTATAGAGGGAGTATTTTAGAAAATTGTTGCACAAGGTGGACGCAGACATATTTTAGACGATTGTCGTACAAGGTGGACACAGTCATATTTTAGACGATTGTCGCGTAAGGTGGACATGGTCACATGTTCGTCCATGGCGGTGTCAACACAAGTTTTCTCTGTCAATATAAATGCAACAACTGTGACGCCCACGTGACCAGGCCAAGGTGTGTGTGGCAAGGGGGATGCACGGCAAAGGAATACGCACATACAGTTGGAGCTAACTCCCTCTGTCTTAAAATATAAGGATGGTGACACGGCGGGCATCATGTGTTCATACACGTCAAGCCAGATGATACCGGGAAAATTCCTCGCATGCCAAAGAAGACGTATTTATGCGCCATCAAAGCTGTCATTTAGAGTTGAAACAGCCTGCGACTGTATTCATACATCAATTCATCATGACCTTGCATTGTTTCTTGATAAGCTTAACTGAAGTGTGACCTAGCTGTTTGTCATGGCAGTGGGTGTCATGGTAACGAAGAGAACCACACATAGGTGCAGTTGATCAATATGTTATACTCCTTCCGTCCCAAAATTCTTGTCTTAGATTTGTCTATACAGGGAAGTATCTAACACTAAAACATGACTAGATACATCCGTATTTAGACAAATCGAAGACAAGAATTTTGGAACGGAGGGAGGGAGTATGTAACTGCATGTTGTGATTAACTTCACTGAATATGAAAGCTTGCTTTTATGTACGTGTGTAGTCCTTGGCCTGGCATAGAGCCTACCTATAGTATACCAACGGCTATTATATGTGACTAACTCATTATCAGAAATCATATAAATGTATCTACGGAGAAGGTACAAAGAATTGCAAGATTAAGAAAAATCTGAAGAAACAAAAAAAAAAGCATTAAGTGCTCTTAGTCCACAGAGAGCATCAGAAAACTTACATTACTTATTGTGATCGGTTGAATAATATGAAAATATTTACTTTAGTTGAATGATGATGAATATTATGATGCACTTAGGGCATACTGTATTACCATATTACGTGGCTGCACTTTTATGTATGTACGTATATTACCACATGAATATCGTGGCTGACATGTGGCGTTAATTAAGGTGGTCATAAGCAAGGTTTTGGCCGATATACCAGACCCCTTGGTATCGAAAATGCGAGGTACGAGAAATGAGTTACATATTAGATCCATGCATGAACAGCTGTGATTATATATGCTGGGATTCGCACCATAGATATTTGATGTAGGAACAAATTAGTCAAAATATTTTGGTTTGGTATCTCAGCTTTCCGGTTCTACCGGACCCCTACTGGCATCTGGATTCTTTTTCTGTGACAACACACAGGAAAGTACGTGCATCTGCATACTGTGGAGTTCACCAATAAGGGATTGCATCCAGGTTGTTTCTTCTGTTCCATTTGCTGACTAGACAAATTCTAGACGATTGTCATACAAGGTGGACACGGTCACATGTTCGTCCATGGCTATGTCAACACAAGTTTTCTCTTTGAATATAAATGCAGTGAGTGTGACTCCCATGGGACCAAGCCAGGGTGTGGCGAGGGGTGATGCACGGCAAGGAAATTAAAACGAAGCCGACAAGCCAAGTCGGAACACATAGGCTTGACACTACTACATTTCTTAGGTGGCCGACGGTCTTGCACTGCTTTACAAGAAAATATCCATCGATCAAGGAGGGGTAGGATTGTACTTAATTGTGTCCAAAATACCAATGTGCATCGTGTCTTACTTGGCGGCATTGCTCAATCTCTACAGTCAAACGAAATTAACGATCATAACGACCCGCAATCGCGCTGCGGCATCACCCGCCTTGGTTTCCCCACTAGACTAGACCGAGGGAGATATATACCGGTGCGATGTTTGGCCAAGTCCTCCGAGTCTATATCGTGAATTTATGTTTACTCCCTCCGTTTCAAAATATAAGGACGGTGACCTGGCAGGCACCGTATGTTCATACTTCATCGGATCAGAAGCTACGGAGAGAAGTCCTCGCATGCCGACACAGTCAGAGTCATTTAGAATTGAAATAGACAACCAGACGCTGATTGTCAATGACCAACATGCACTGTTTCTTGTGTGAACCCCACGGACGGAAAGGTGACCGGCGGCTAAATGACATGATTGATACACATGGAAACATCGTCAATTATGTTTTGATCTGACCATTATCTCCCACCTGCCTGCCTATTAAAGAGTAGAGCGGCTAGCTTCGGATCTCACCTACTATTAGCAGCTGGATGCCCGGATCCTCCTGTTCTTAGCCAGGTAACAGTGTGTTGGTAGAGGAGGGTAGCCGGCCGTACTTTGGAAATATATGCCATCATGCTTTAATTTTGATCTCAACCTTTACTTGCTACCTGCCCATTAAAGGGTGCACCAATAAGAGAAACTTGTATGACTAACATATGAAGGCACCATACGATGTGCACTCATGCAGCACGCATGCACTTGATTATTATGGTCAAACAATTAAGTGAGCTGAGTCGCATGACGTGATTAAGGTGGCCACCATCATTTGCCCCTTGTTGATAAGCATAACTTGAGCGACCAACTGTCATGCTGCGAGACTGCGACGGCGAGGAAGAGGAGCACGTCTCATGATCCTTTGTACTCCATTGAAATAGAACCATTGTAAACTATCTAATAATACATAGTTTTTGTGACCTATAATTTATATTTTTTCTAGTCAAATACGAGGAGGAGAAAAACCAGGACGGAGGAAGTACTACATAGTAGCCACCATCATTTGCCCCTTGTTGATAAGCATAACTTGAGAGACCAACTATCGTGTTGCGAGACTGAGATGGCAAGGGAGAGGAACGCGTCTCATGATCCTTTGTACTCCATCTCTGTATCTGTTGGAGTACTTTGTCTGTCCGAGTTTATTAGTTATCCTTGTGATTTGTGTTAAATATTGACCATAAATTTTAGTAGCAAAATGTAAATTATATGCCATAAACATTGAACCATTCGAAACTACCTAATAATAATAATATATATATATTTTGTGACACATAATTTGTATTTTTCTAGTCAAGAACGAGGAGGACAAAAATATGCACGGAGGACGTACCTACCTCCGTTCCAAAATTGATGACCAAACTTTATACTAAGTTTAGTACAAAGTTGAGTCATCTATTTTGGAACGGAGAGAGTAGTAGCTAGCCAGCTAGCGGCTGATGGTTAATGAAAGGTCATCTGCTCTTGACCGTTGCTAATAAACTAGCCTACACAAATGCCTTATATTTTGGTACAGAGTTAATACTTGTTAAGAGTAATTAATAACTATTACTACATGAAAGCACATTTCATATTTTTCCTTGATCGTTGCTCCATCTTCAACACTCCATGCAACAGATGGCCATGTCTAGACATATACTCGAGCACGAGATAGGGCTGAGCATTGCCACGATATTTTGTAAGCATCATCGATTTATGCTTTGAACTGACCATTACCTCCGTATATATTAAATGACAGCAAAGAAAAAAGACGAGCAATCTGTAGTTCTATACTATGTATTAGGTGTTGACTTTTAAAAAAACTAGCCAGGTAACCATCACATTTGTGTGGCTAGATTTATTGAGTATTGTGTTATTTTGGTATTGTGCATTTAAATACCATTTTCAGTTCTTGCCGTGTTCTTAGATAAACATTTCATCACTAAAATGATATATTATCCACGCAAAAAATAAAATAAGAAAAATGATATATTACATATCTGACATGATTTGTGCTTCTGACCATTGTTTTTGCTACCACGACACCATGTTCCTTCTATTTTCTTGTATGTTATCTTACACACATAGCACAAAGAGATCGGTACTACCTCCGTCCTGGTTTATTAGTCCCCATAGCATTTTGTGTCAAACTTTGACCATACATTTAACTAAATAAATAATAATGCATGTCAGCAAAAAATATATCTCTGGATTCGTATTCGAACATAGTTTTTAGTGATATTATTTTTAAGATCAAAGTTTGGCACAAAATACTAAGAGGACCAATAAACCAGGACGGAGGTAGTACCTGACAGAAGGTGCCCTCTACATGATATGTATGCATGCTACCTTGAGATTGATACATGGTGTCATGCATGTCCTTTGTGATATGCATACATGCATATGGTCTTCGGATCTTCTCATCTTTGCCACTTCACGACCGTTTCCAATCACCAATAAAATGGAAGATATTCAAAAACCTGGTAGCTTCATATATTTGAAAGAGCAAGTAGTAATAAATTAAAGAGTGATCAGATCTCAGTTGAAGACATTGGAATCTCTAGACGTGTGCCTATGTGTAACTGAATGTTTGGTTGCAGCTTATTGTCATACTTTCTGAAATATGTGGCATTACTTAATTTGATATTAACCTTTACGTGCTACCTGCCCATTAAAGGGTGTGGCAACAAAAGAAACTATGTCACCAAGCTATGATGACGATTCGTGTGCGCTCATGCAGCACGTATGAACTCGAGTGTTTTGGTCAAACAAATAAACTCGGTAGCATCACATGATGTAATTTTGGTGGCCACGATAATTTGCATCTTGTTGTTAGTGATATGCATAACGCAAGCGACCAAGTGTCATGTCGTGAGCGCGATGGCAAGGGAGAGAAACGGTCCCTATGGACTGGTATGAACTCACATCCGTAGTAGCTAGCGAACTAGCAGCTGTTGGTGCTAAGAACAAATCAATAATCAAAGACCGTATTTTCTTGACCGTCACTACTTAACAGTAACTAATTATTACATGACATGACATTTTATTTTTCCATTGACCATTACTCTATATTCAGTGTACGGTCTAGAAGTGTACGGGGTACTCCATGTAATTGTCCTCTTTTTGCTGTACCAGTCAAGTACTGCCAGCATGAGCTAGCACCGAATGTTGCTGCGATATTTCGAAAGCATCATCAATTTTTGCTTTGAACTGACCATTACCTCCCAACTGTCTATTAAAGGCTAGCAATGAAAAAAGACGACTATGCCATCAATTAATCCGATCTAATAGCAATCAGTATACTATGTATTGGATATTAACATATAAATAAATAGCCATTCTTTGGATTATAAGGACTTCTTAAATTTTTGCATCTAACTTTAACCACGAATTTCACTAATAAATTAAATATGACATAAAACATATACCATCTATTCAACATTTTTTATGAGTTCATTGTCGTGTTGTTAGCATGATGGCAATGAAGGGGAACAAGGCTTATGATCATTTCATTGTAAAAAAAAGGCTTATGATCATTTTTGGTCTATTTATACATCTGTTCTGAAGTACTTCCTCGTAAGGCCCTGTTCAGTTAATCCCCCTGCCAAAGGGATTGAAGGGGACTAGAGAGGTTTGAGGGGGATTTTGACTTGCAAGGGATTTAATCCCCTCCAATCGCTTTCAAAGCTCTTCAAGCACTGCCCAACCAAACAAGCCCTAAATATATAAGGCTCTCCGGTATTTCTAGGTTCTCACTTTACCAACGAAATACGTGTTATATTCCACAGAAGGTACTTCCTCTGTCCCTATTTACGTGGCCCCTTCGTATTTTGTGATTGAGCTCTGATCATAAATTTTGATCACTAATATTAGTAGTCAAAGTTTTAAATTTTGAGTAAAAACGCATGACTAAAACGTCAATTTATTTACGGCATAGAGGGAGTACGTCATTGTGCTTTGATCTTTGCCTTTACTTGCTAGCTGCACATTAAAGGTTACGTTGCAGCAACGAAACAAAACCATGCATATGATAGATAGCTCACGTGTGCCCGTGTGCAGCACGTATGCTCCAGTGTTTTGGTTAAACAGATTAATCGGCCCAGTCGGACGATAATCACAAAAAGTAGAGCGATCAGCTGCTGTCATGTCGTGAGCGTGATGGCAGGGAAGAGGAACGGGCCCAGATTTGTACTTTAACAACAGACAGCTATGTTTAGGAATTTACCATAGTAATGATATGTTGATAGCATCTTTTGACTGATTTATTTATGAATCTGACCATTATCTCCTACCTGTATATTAAAGAGAAGCAACATAAACTGACACGCATGCATGCTGCTGCTGCATGTACCACTACTTTATTTTTTCTTTTAGAAAAAAGGGCTATCGCCCACTTTAAATTAATGAAGCCCTTACAGGTTACCAAACAACACAACAACACACACAACAAAAGGAAAACCAAAAACGGGCCGATACAACGACACCGAGGAGCAACCACAACCCTAGACAAACATCAAGAAAAACGGATGCTGCGCCGCTTGCTGTCGTCTCGGTTTTCGACCGCAATCAGGCAACCAGAGCAGATTCCAACTCGTCGACCAATGTTGGGCTACGGAACCCACCACCCGGAGAGAAGAGGTTGTAGTCTACCGCCGCCATCTGACCACCAATGGATAGGGACCTTGCTCTAAGTCGGAGCCTCCAATAAGGGGACGACATCATCTTGCCGCCACCGCCCAGTCCGATGAAGGACCAAGGGTTTTCACCGAGAGCAAGGAGGAAGAGGCCACCCACAGTGATGCCTCCAAGAAGGGATACGACGCTCGAGAGCGTCGCCATCACCGGCACTGACACCATCGGGCAAAGCTTTCACCGGGGATCCGACCACCTACCACCCACCGTCCATTAGCCACACCTCCATCACACCAAAAGGAAGGCGACGAGAGGAAGACCGAAAGCGATGGAGACAACGCCCAATTTAAGGAAAGATGTGATCTTGACGCCAAAAACAAGCAATGGACACCTCCGCCGTGAACAATCTCTCCGTTCACACAACCAAGATGGCACACCCGCACTGGCAAGACGACCTCTGCCCAAGAGCGCCACCAAGCCCACCACCTAGGGGCACCGCCCCGGGCCCGAAGAAGGCATCGAACCAGTCGGAAAACAGGCCGTAGATGTGCAACATGCCACCCACGCAACCACACTAACGCCCCACGGCCATCGAGGCCCTAGAATCCTGCAGCACCCTGCACAACCGATAAGGAATCCAAGGAAGCACAAATCTGGATCACATGGGGAGGATACAACGGTCGCCAGCCATGGCCCTTGCCCAACCCTCCTGTTCAGCCAAGAAGAACGGCGACAAGCTCCTGCCTGGGCGAGGCCGTGCCCACCCGAGGCACCGGCAGCGGCTGGGAGGGGATCCCACAAACCCTACGCCCCTCCCCACCCCCAGTGTTGCCGCTACCCCTAGGAGGTGCGCCTCCATGGCCAGCCAGGCCGACCCAATCCCGTCCCCGATCCGATCTGACTATAGGGCGAACCCCACGAGAGGGGCGAGGAGAGCGCGAGGGAGATGCTACGAGGAGGGGGGAAGGGCAGAGGAAGACCCGCCGCTGTCGCGGGAAGGCCGGCGGCCTCCGGCAAGGAGGAGGGCGCCGCCGGATGGGTCTGGTGGCGGGGAAAACCTAGGCACCCGAGTCGCCAGGGAGGGGCGACGCGGGGGTCGGGAATCTATTTTTATAATGATAGTAATGGTAAATCTCCTTTATTCAAAGAAGCGAAACCACAAATCCTTCTTGTATGACCTATCACCTTGATGATGTGATTAGTACGCGATGACAAGGTAGGGTACTGGTCAACATTGCCGGATCAAGTGGTGGAATTTCCTGCATTCAGACAGTAGTTAATTAGCGAGGGGAGGGGTGATATGTCTCCAACGTATCTATAATTTTTTATTGTTTCATGTTATTATATTACATGTATTGGATGTTTAATGGGCTTAATATGCTCTTTTATATTATTTTTGGGACTAACCTATTAACCGGAGGCCCAGTGCGAGTTGCTGTTTTTCTGCCTATTTCAGTGTTTCGCAAAAAAGGAATACCAAACGGAGTCCAAACGGAATGAAACCTTCGCAATGATCTTTCTTGGACCGAAAGCAATCCAGAAGACTTGGAGTAGAAGTCTGGGAAGCCACGAGGCGGCCACGAGGTAGGAGGGCGCGCCCCCACCCTCGTGGGCCCCTCGTAGCTCCACCGACGTACCTCTTCCTCCTATATATACTCTTGTACCCTTAAAACGTCGGGGAGAGCCACGAAACTACTTTTCCACCGCCGCAACTTTCTGTACCCGTGAGATCCCGGCGCTCCGTCGGAGGGGGAATCGATCACGGAGGGCTTCTACATCAACACCATAGCCTCTCCGATGATGCGTGAGTAGTTTACCACAGAACATCGGGTCCATAGTTATTAGCTAGATGGCTTCTTCTCTCTCTTTGGTTCTCAATGCAAAGTTCTCCTCGATGTTCTTGGAGATCTATTCGATGTAATTCTTTTTGTGGTGTGTTTGTCAAGATCCGATGAATTGTGGGTTTATGATCAAGATTATCTATTAACAATATTTGGTTCTTCTCTGAATTCTTATATGCATGATCTAATATCTTTGCAAGTCTCTTTGAATTATCAGTTTGGTTTGGCCCACTAGATTGATCTTTCTTGCAATGGGATAAGTGCTTAGCTTTGGGTTCAATCTTGCGGTGCTCGATCCCAGTGTCAGAAAGGGAACTGACACGTATCGTATTGTTGCCATCGAGGATAAAAAGATGGGGTTTATATCATATTGCTTGAGTTTATCCCTCTACATCATGTCATCTTGCTTAAGGCGTTACTCCGTTCTTATAAACTCAATACTCTAGATGCATGCTGGATAGCGGTCGATGTGTGGAGTAATAGTAGTAGATGCAGAATCGTTTCGGTCTACTTGACACGGACATGATGCCTATGTTCATGATCATGCCTAGATATTCTCATAACTATGCGCTTTTCTATCAATTGCTCGGCAGTAATTTGTTCACCCAATGTAATATATGCTATCCTGAGAGAAGCCACTATTGAAACCTATGGCCCCCGGGTCTACCTTACGTCATATAAGTTTTCGATCTACAATTCTAGTTTACCATTTATTTAGCAATATTTATTTTGCAATCTATACAACAAAAATACCAAAAATATTTATCTTATTATCTTTATCAGATCTCACTTTTGCAAGTGGCCGTGAAGAGGTTGACAACCCATTTATCGCATTGGTTGCAAGGTTCTTGATTGTTTGTGCAGGTACTAGGCAACTTGCGTGTAGTCTCCTACTGGATTGATACCTTGGTTCTCAAAAACTGAGGGAAATACTTACGCTACTTTGCTGCTTCACCCTTTGCCCTTCAAGGGAAAACCAACGCATGCTGAAGAGGTAGCAAGAAGGATTTCTAGCGCCGTTGCCGGGGAGATTTATGCCAAGTCAAGTCAAGATTCATCTCCCGTCAACTTGCCAATTTCTGGCGCCGTTGCCAGGGAGATCTACGCTCAAGTCAAGACATACCAAGTACCCATCACAAACTCTTCTCCCTCGCATTACATTATTTGCCATTCGCCTCTCGTTTTTCTCTCCCCCACTTCACCTTTGCCGTTTTATTCGCCTTCTCCCGTTCTCCTCTTTTCCGTTCGCTTGCCTCTTGAGTGTCCGTGTGTTAGATCGTTTGCTTTGCCGTCATGGCCAGTCCTTCTATCATTGTTAGTACTGCCGATAATGAAGTTCTCAATTTTAAACAAAGGGAGGGAGAAAATCTGAAAGATGCTTGGTATATAATTTGCAATGCTCAGAATATATCTACTAGGAAGCAATCTACTTATGTTCTTCTTCGCAATTTTTACGTAGGCATTACTCCTTGGAATAGATATATTCTTGATACCATTATCGGAGGGAATTTCTTGGGTAGCCATACTTTTGATTCTTATAATGCTATGATAGATCTGTTTGTCCCCCCACCTCTTTTGGTTAATGGAACTATTTTAACTTTGGGGCATGTAATGCAAAGGCTTGAAATTATCGAAAATAAAGTTGCCACTGTAGAGTTGATCGAGAATTTGGATAAAAAGATCCACAACCAAATTACCCAATATGGATCTAAGGTAGGAGTTACTCTGAAAAATTTGAGAGAAAAAGAACCCATAGTTAATGAAAAGATAGATCAAGATTCCACTAGAATTGATAAACTTGAGGACATTATTACCAACTTGGGGTCTGCCATTAGAAACACTTCGAACCATCCTCCTACCAAAGTTGCCAAGTTTATGTATATTCCTAAAAATAAGGGTGAATCTTCTAGTAAGGAGAATGCGGATCTCAAATCAATAAGTGTTCACCCCAATTTTTTCACTATCATTAAGGAAACTTTTGCTACAAATGAATTCCTTGATTTCTTGCCTAGGAGAAACTCCGAAAGGTTATAAGTGTTCAATTGAAGGATTTCCTACCAAAGATGATAATACCTAGATCTATTCTTGTTTTTATGCCTAGCTAGGGGCGTTAAACAATAGCGCTTGTTGGGAGGCGACCCAATTTTATTTTCTTTGCTTTTTGTTTCTGTTTAGTAATAAATAATTCATCATGCTACTGCTATGATTGTGTTTTTGTGTTTTAATTTGTGTTTGTGCCAAGTAGAACCTTTTGGGAAGACTTGGGTGAAGTCTTTGCGATCTTGCTGTAAAAAACAGAAACTTTTGCGCTCACGAGATTAGCTGCCATTTTTTCTTGGAGAATGCTTTTAGGTTGATTATTTTTGCATATGATTAATAGACAAATTACTCACCTCCACCAATTTATTTAAGAATTTTTAGAGTTACTGAAGTACTCGAAAGTTACAGATTGCTACAGACTGTTCTGTTTTTGACAGATTCTGTTTTTCGTGTGTTGTTTGCTTATTTTGATGAATCTATGAGTAGTATCGAGGGGGTATGAACCATAGAGAAATTGGAATACAATATGTTTAACACCAATATAAATAAAGAATGAGTTAAATACAGTACCTTAAAGTGGTGGTTTGTTTTCTTATACTAACGGAGCTCACGAGATTTTCTGTTAAGTTTTGTGTTGTGAAGTTTTCAAGTTTTTGGGTAAGGATTTGATGGACCATGGAATAAAGAGTGGCAAGAGCCTAAGCTTGGTGATGCCCAAGGCACCCCAAGGTAAAATTCAAGGACAACCAAAACCCTAAGCTTGGGGATGCCGTCTTCGTCTATCGGTAACTTTACTTGAGACTATATATATTTTTATTCACCACATGATATGTGTTTTGCTTGCAGCGTCTTGTATGATTTTAGTATTTGATTTTTAGTTTACCACAATCATACTTGCTGTACACACCTTTTGGGAGAGACACACATGAATCGGAATTTATTAGAATACTCTATGTGCTTGCTAGATAAATTTTGCTCTAGTGTTTCACTTATATCTTTTAGAGCACGGTGGTGGTTTTATTTTATAGAAATTATTGATTTCTCATGCTTCACTTATATTATTTTGAGAGTCCTTTAGAACAGCATGGTAATTTGCTTTGGCTATAAAACCAGTCCTAATATGATGGACATCCAAGATGGGTATAATAAAAACTTTCATATAGAGTGCATTGAATACTATGATAAGTTTGATACTTGATGATTGTTTTGAGATATGAAGATGGTGATATTAGAGTCATGCTAGTGGAGTAATTGTGAATTTGAGGAATACTTGTGTTAAAGTTTGTGATTCCCGTAGAATGCACGTATGGTGAACCGTTATGTGATGAAGTTGGAGCATGATTTATTTATTGACTGTCTTCCTTTGTGTGGAGGTCGGGATCGCGCAATTGTTAACTCCTACCAACTCTTCCCCTAGGAGCATGCGTGTAGTGTTTGGTTTTGATAACTTGTAGATTTTGCAATAAGTATATGAGTTCTTTATGACTAATTTTGAGTCCATGGATTATACGCACTCTCACCCTTCCACCATTGCTAGCCTCTCTAGTATCGCGCAACTTTCGCCGATACCATACACCCACCATATACCTTCCTCAAAACAGCCACCATACCTACCTATTATGGCATTTCCGTAGACATTCCGAGATATATTGCCATGCAACTTTCCACCATTCCGTTTATTATGGCACGCTCCATCATTGTCATATTGCCTTGCATGATCATGTAGTTGACATTGTATTTATGGCAAAGCCACCCTTCATAATTTTTTCATACATGTCACTCTTGATTCATTGCACATCCTGGTACACCACCGGAGGCATTCACATAGAGTCATATTTTGATCTAGCATCGAGTTGTAATTCTTGACTTGTAAGTAAATAAAAGTGTGATGATCTTCATTATTAGAGCATTGTCGGAGTGAGGAAAGGATAATGGATACTATGATTCCCCCACAAGCCGGGATGAGACTCCGGATGAAAAAATAAAAATAAAATTAAAAAAAGAGGCCATAAAAAAGAAGAGAAAAGACCCAAAAAATGAGAGAAAAAGAGAGAAGGGGCAATGCTACTATCCTTTTTCCACACTTGTGCTTCAAAGTAGCACCACGATCTTCATGATAGCGAGTCTCTTGTTTTGTCACTTTCATATACTAGTGGGAATTATCATTATAGAACTTGGCTTGTATATTCCAATGATGGGCTTCCTCAAAATGCCCTAGGTCTTCGTGAGCAAGCGAGTTGGATGCACACCCACTTAGTTTCTTTAGATGAGCTTTCATACATTTATAGCTCTAGTGCATCCGTTGCATGGCAATCCCTACTTACTCACATTGATATCTATTGATGGGCATCTCCATAGCCCATTGATATGCGTAGTTGATGTGAGACCACCTTCCTCCTTTTTTGTCTTCTCCACAACCATCACTCTATTCCACCTATAGTGCTATATCCATGGCTCACGCTCATGTATTGCACGAAAGTTGAAAAAGTTTGAGAATACTAAAGGATGAAACAATTGCTTGGCTGAAACCGGGGTTGTGCATGATTTAAATATTTTGTGTGATGAAGATAGAGCATAGCCAGACTATATGATTTTGTAGGGATAGCTTTCTTTGGCCATGCTATTTTGAGAAGACATGTTTACTTTGTTAGTATGCTTGAAGTATTATTATTTTTATGTCAATATTAAACATGTGTCTTGAATCTTTCGGATCTGAACATTCATGCCACAATAAATAAAATTACATTGAAAATTATGTTAGCTAGCATTCCACATCAAAAATTCGGTTTTTATCATTTACCTACTCGAGGAGGAGCAGGAATTAAGCTTGGGGATGCTTGATACGTCTCCAACGTATCTATAATTTTTATTGTTCCATACTATTATATTATCTGTTTTGGATGTTTAATGGGCTTTAATATGCTCTTTTATATTATTTTTGGAACTAACCTGTTAACCGGAGGTCCAGCGCCAGTTGCTGTTTTTTTTACCTATTTCAGTGTTTCGCAGAAAAGGAATACCAAACGGAGTCCAAACAGAATGAAAACTTCGCGATGATCTTTCTTGGACCGAAAGCAATCTAGAAGACTTGAGTAGAAGTCTAGGAAGCCACGAGGCGGCCACGAGGCAGGAGGGCGCGCCCAGGGGTGGTAGGCGTGCCCCCACCCTCGTGGGCTCCTCGTAGCTGCACCGACATACCTCTTCCTCCTATATATACTCTTGTACCCTAAAAACATCAGGGAGAGCCACGAAACCACTTTTCCACTGCCGCAACTTTCTGTGCCCATGAGATCCCATCCTGGGGCCTTTTCCGGCGCTCCGCCGGAGGGGGAATCGATCACGGAGGGCTTCTAAATCAACACCATAGACTCTTCGATGATGTGTGAGTAGTTTACCACAGACCTTCGGGTCCATAGTTATTAGCTAGATGGCTTCTTCTCTCTCTTTGGTTCTCAATGCAAAGTTCTCCTCGATGTTCTTGGAGATCTATTCGATGTAATTCTTTTTGCAGTGTGTTTGTCGAGATCCGATGAATTGTGGGTTTATGATCAAGATTATCTATGAACAATATTTGGTTCTTCTCTGAATTCTTATATGCATGATCTAATATCTTTGCAAGTCTCTTTGAATTATCAGTTTGGCTTGGCCTACTAGATTGATCTTTCTTGCAATGGGATAAGTGCTTAGCTTTGGGTTCAATCTTGCGGTGCTCGATCCCAGTGTCAGAAAGGGAACCGACACGTATCGTATTGTTGCCATCGAGGATAAAAAGATGGGGTTTATATCGTATTGCTTGAGTTTATCCCTCTACATCATGTCATCTTGCTTAAGGCATTACTCCGTTCTTATGAACTTAATACTCTGGATGGATGCTGGATAGCGGTCGATGTGTGGAGTAATAGTAGTCGATGCAGAATCGTTTCGGTCTACTTGACACGGACGTGATGCCTATGTTCATGATCATGCCTAGATATTCTCATAACTATATGCTTTTCTAGCAATCGCTCGGCAGTAATTTGTTCACCCAATGTAATATATGCTATCATGAGAGAAGCCACTAGTGAAACCTATGGCCCCGGGTCTACCTTACATCATATAAGTTTCCGATCTATAATTCTAGTTTACCATTTATTTAGCAATCTTTATTTTCCAATCTATACAACAAAAATGCCAAAAATATTTATCTTATTATCTTTACCAGATCTCACTTTTGCAAGTGGCCGTGAAGGGATTGATAACCCGTTTATCGGGTTGGTTGCAAGGTTCTTGATTGTTTGTGCAGGTACTAGGCGACTTGCGTGTAGTCTCCTACTGGATTGATACCTTGGTTCTCAGAAACTAAGGGAAATACTTACGCTACTTTGGTGCATCACCCTTTCCTCTTCAAGGGAAAACCAATGCATGCTTAAGAGGTAGCAAGTGGGCAGCACAGTCGGCACAGTGACACCTCTTTTTTCTTGAGAGAGAAGAGTGACATCTCTTCTAGATCATGTTCGTTCAATGTTCGTCTGTGCCTCGTTTAAGCCCAGCTGGCCTGCCCTCTGAAATGATGCAAGGTATATATTCCTACTGAAGTTTAACTCTATATTTTCCCTATTATTAAATACATTTTAATGATTTTGAGGAGTAACCAACTCGTCAGAAGGCAATTTTCTATCTCGAGTTACGCCTAATTAATGTATTTTGTGGAACGATAAAAATCTGACAAAATGTAGCGGTGCACTCTAATTAGGGTGCACAGAGGATGCGCTAGTACACCCGGCGCAACTCCTGCCGCCCTTCGGCCGACGGTTTCATTTCTGTATATACCGATCAGGCAGGTTTATTTCTCGGGAGGCGGAATTTATTGCAAACTTCACCAAGATCATATTCACTAGATTGTACCCAGTGAGATGTGAGTCGTCGAGCTAAAAGCTTGTGGTAATAGCTATGTAGAATTTTTCTCTATCCGTGCTTCATTTTCTAGATCATATTTGTTTTCTGACGGGATTTTATAGATCATATTAGTTGACGTACAAGATTATAATAATCTATTTAATTCTTGTGGTGAATAGTTTTTAATAATATTTTTAGTTCCATATATTATAGTCATATTTATTACAAGATTGGTTTGCGAATGCATAATATATCTCTGTTCTTTACTTTAGGCATGGCATGTTATAATGGGTAGAAAATACGGGAAACATTATGCGTTGCATATTATATCTCTGTTCTTTACTTTAGTTATCGCCAGGTTATAATGGGCAGACAATACGGGAAACAGTATGTATTACATGGATTGAACTGAGAGGTGTTTTTTGCCCACCAAAGGAAAAGATTAATACATCTACTATAAATTCAGTGCCCTGTGTCAGTTCCCGTTTTCTACTGTTTTTGAATTTCAGGAAAATAACACACGAAAAGTCACCAAGATTCTGAGAAAACTTCCGAGGAAGTTTCAAGTCATCAGAGGACCAATGATCCAAGACCCCAAACCTAAGGAGGCCCAAGGAGTGAGTGTAGGCAACCTATGGAGGGGCCCAGGTCCGTAGGGCAACTGAAGTAATCGTCTAAGACCCCTAGGCACCCTTTTGCTACCTCTGGTGCCCGATGACTTTATGTATCCCTAAAACTCACCTTCAATTTAGTGACCAGTTTCCCGTTGCCACCACTGCATCGTCCAAGGAGATCTTTGTTTTTATCCCTTATCTGGCACTCTGTCGGAGTGGGGAATTCATCTCCATCGTCTCTAATGTCGATCCTTGAGCTCCAAGATGAGTTGTGAGTAGCCCACCCTCTGTGCATGGGAGTAGCCAAGATGTAATCTCTCCACCTTGTAGTTCAATACAATAGCCATATGTCATGCCCTACATGATTATGGTTAATTTGATGTAAACCCTAGCGGTGATGTTGATCATGTGATGAAGTACTTATTTATGTTCAGATTTATAGCTTCCTTTATCTTTTATATATACATGGCCATTTAGTTGGGTAATCAGTAGAGTGAGAGGTGTGCATTAGATTGGTTTAATCTTGCATGTAAACAACCAAAGTGATAGAAAGTGGAAATGGATTGTATAGTATTGTATTGTTGCCACTAAGGATACATGTCTGTATGAGGTCTAAAATGAGTCATATGAATAACTATATGTCATCTTGTTCAATGCAATTATCCTTGTTTACACTGGAAGTTTGGAGGGTGCATAGGGTAACTCGACCTACAAGCGGATTATTAGTTATAGATGCAGGGAGGGTCTTAGCCTATAGAATTCTGGATGTACCCCAATATAATATCAACACATCTCATATGTTTGGCATGATAATGAAAATTTTCTTATGCACTTCTTCACATCACTATGTGATTTACACACTTTTATGTATTGGAGAGTTACATTTGGTGAACCTATAACCCTATTCTAGTTTTTAGCATAAGAATCACCCTCCAACAACTTCCATACACACCACATTTTTGTTTTTATTCCAAAAATTATTATCTACAACATTATCTTGTAATTATCGTGTGCAATTCGGAATGTTTCGGGTCCTCCCGAGGCTTATATGCTACCGTGATACGAGACTTTCGGCTATTGGATCTCAGATCCGACATCATGTCAGGAGCTTCTATCTGGGCACAATTTCAAGAGTCTTTGACTGATTTTGTTTTGCGAAACATTCAGGAGCTTGCGTGAGCCATTGGATCTTAGATCCATTGGCTCTCAAGATCTTGTATCACGGTATCACTTAATCCTCGGGAGCACCTAATATTTCCCCGTGTGCACAACGCGAGCAAGGTTGGCACTCTTGTTAGCGCTATTGGGGACACAAGTGAAGTTTTATTTGTGTTGCGGAAATTTATCTACCTCCACGAATTGATACTTTCGTTTCTCACTAAGGAAAGTTGTTGCTTACTAACCTGCACATGGGAGCCCAACAACATTGACTTGTAATATTCCTTGTTAGCATCAAGCCATTTTGGGTGCCGTTGTTGGCGATGTAAAGTTCTATATTATGTGCCGTTTAGGGAGAGTTACTACATCGGAGATGGAAATCCTAAGATTTAAGAAAGTGGAAGGGAGAATTTCAAGGATGATTGGTATAGAATTAAGATATTAAATGAAAAAGCCATGACCAAGTGTTCAACTACCCTACTCAAGAATTTTTATAGTAGTATATCAACTTGGTTTAAATATGTGTTAGACACTTTATTAGGAGGGTGTTTTCTGGGAAGTAACACTCTATATGCCTACAATGCGATCGAGAGTTTGGGTGGATCTCTGCCAAAAGAAAAATAACCTAAACCAATAAGAGGATTGATATGTCTCCAACGTATCTATAATTTTTGATTGCTTCATGCTATTATATTATCAATCTTGGTTGCTTTATATGCTAATATATATCATTTTTGGGAACTAACCTATTAACTTAGTGCCCAGTGCCAGTTGTTGTTTTCTGCGCGTTTTCTCTCTAGGAAATCAAGAAGTTCAAGCAGCGACTAAACATTGTAATTCATGGTGAAAGAGATCCAATCATGTCACACTCAACATTAACTATACTCAATGCATAAGAATGACAATAGTGCTCTCTAATTGGTGCTTGAATAAGAAGGCGATGACTCAAAAATAACAGTAAAATAACATAAAAGTAAATTGATAGGGCATTCGCAGAGGGAAGCGGGGATTTGCAGTGGTGCCAGAGCTCGAAGCATCAAATAGAGATGAATATAATTTTGAGAGGTATGCCTTTCCTGTCAATGTTACGACCGAGAGCTCTCAATATCTTCCATGCTAAACACATTATTGGTGATTCCCATGCGGGAAGGTGGATTTTACTCCACCCCCACCAACAAACACAAGCCATGGCTAGCCGAATCCTCGGGTGCCCTCCATACCAACAACTTTCCGGGGGAGTTTGTTTCATTATATATTTTTCATTTTGATTACAAGACTGGGCATCCATATTACCAGCCTCTCTCGTGCAGCACCTATAGAAGAGTCCATTCAGAAAAAAGAAAAGTGTCTGAACACAGAAAGGAAAGGTCTTAATAGAATACGTGGGCTGATTCCTCAAGAGAAAAACTGACGTCATCTATGGATTTAGCAAGGTAATCATGCTGGACTCCTTCTGCGTTAAAATAAAATAGCCCAGACTCAGCTTAGTGCTTCTGCAAAGTAATCTTTCTTTACCCAGCTTGAAAATAGATGTGTACGTATATACATATCAAAGAGAGTGGGACAAACAGATTAGAAATATACTTTTGTTTGATATAATAAAACATGATGTAATCATATTAAAACTCTAGCCGCGCAAATGCGCAGGTCGCAATGCTAGTTTTATTGAAAGGAGAATACAAAGTAATATTGGCTCTTTTATTAGATCATCAATAATGCGTATGAGAGCACTCAACAATTTGAACATGGTCTTCTCCTTACGACACTTAAAGAAAAGAATTTCAAAGAAACACACTGGAATATTTTTGGAGTTTTTCTTTTTATGAACAAAGCAAATTCACAAAGAAGAAAAGCGATAACGAGAAACAATTTACACGAGAAAGTTCCCAACAAACAACAACAAGAAGAAGAACGAGAAATAATTTTGGGTTCTATTTTACTACTAACTAACTAAGCAAGAAAGAAAAACCGAAAATAAGCGAGAATTTCTTTTGGGTTTTCAAAGTTTTTCAAACACACAAGAAGAAAACGAAAATAAAGCTAACATGGATAAACAATGAAAAATATGAACACTGACGACTGGAATGAATGCGTGGTACATGAATGTAATTTATGTGAGAAATACGTACTCTCCCAAGCTTAGGCTTTTGGCCTAAATTCGTCTATGGACACTGATCGAAGTATCCTCTCTAGGATAATGTTGGGGCTCTCAGGGTTCCACTGATAGACTGGGTCCTTTGGATCCCACTGGTAAACAGGCCCTTCGGCCGGCTCATCTTCCAGTGCTGGCTCCTGCTCGTCCACTTGGGATGGAGCCAAGCCCCAATAAGCGTAAATGTTCTCCGACATAATAGTGTACATGCCTGACGAAAGATCGAACAAAGAAGGTGCAGGCAAGGTAATATCATGGGTGTTCTGACTGAACACCAAGTTATACTGAAATTGCCTCAAGACAATACTAATAAAATCATGTCTAACCATGCTAGCATAATCAAGGTATCTAACATGTAGAAGTTTCTCCTCCACCTCATCATGTCTAATAGGTATATCAAAGTGTGTAGCGAGGCGAGAAGCATAAATACCACCGTAGATCACGCCCTTCAAACATTTTGTATTCAACCGTCAGGCAACCATAGCACACAAACTAAAAGTTCTATCACTATAAAGGGCAAGACACAAAATAGCAAGGTCAGGCGAGCTGAGTGATCCACTCTCCCATCATCCAGTCAAACACCTCCCGGGAAATAATAAGTAATAACATAACACGGAAAAATGTAAACTAGTAACTCTAGATTCAGAAACTCCTCTATGGCTCACATAGTTACTTCATATATGAATTCCGCAACATCACTAGGATGTGGCTCTAAGGGGCCACCCTCGGTAGAAATCATGCAAACATCACAAAAGTCATCAAGTGTCATCTCCCTAGGAATATCATATAGGTTGAATGTGACCATAGGTGTATCTCTCCTAGGATAGAAGTGGAAGTTTTGCACGAAATTATTTATGAGCAGAAGGTACTGGTGACACTTAGCTTGGAGGAAGGGAATGATGCCGACATTTTTTGCCTTATGAACGTGTCGCATGGCTATTCGCACGGCCGCAACTGAGCTATACGAGGAAGTTGGTATTTGGACTTCGGAGCTTCTTAGGACTCCGACTCGAGGAACCTCTCAAACTCCACTTGAGCATTTTCCTTCTCTGAAAAATTTAGTGACCCAAAATAAAAGTGAACAAAACTTAAATTTTTTGATACCAACCACTCCCACAAGTGGCCAGAGGTTATATCATGCATCAAAACTACTTTGGGCCATATAAATTTAGCATGAAAGCTAAAGAACATGGTCACCACAGCAGCAAAAATTTGCAATATATAAAACACTATAACAAAATCTAATTGGACCATTGGAGGAGTCACATACCAAAGAATAATCTCCCCAAACTGTTTCGGAAATGGAATTCCGAGCAAGGAGATCAAAAATTGCAGGCAAATGAGCAAGAACACGGGTTTGAACAAGCTTGTGATTTTGTCTCGAGGTGGAAGAAGGTAGTGGGCAGAAAGAATAAGTGAGCCACAAGCCTGCTAGGTGCGCCCTATGAGCTTGTGGTTCACAGGTGCACCCCCCAGAGTGTGTTGAGTGCCAGAAAGTCTTAAATGTTACGAAAAAAGCATACTAAATTTTCAGGACATTTTGAGAACTTTTATTTTTGATACATTTTTTATTGCACGTATAATTTAGAAAACATGATAATCATGGCATTTTGACTTTATTAACTTTACATAACAGAGAAAAAATAGTAGGTACATAGAGTTGTGCTTATTTAATTCATCGACCATATGCTCCTAAAAAGAATCCACTAATAAGGTTGATCAAGTCTTATTAACAAACCATTTTGGAATGACATGAAGGCGAAGAATCTTCGTAAAACACTAGGTTACCTCCTCGGGAATATGCATCTCCCCAACAATAAGAGTTTCATATTTATTTTTGACAATAGGAAGAGTGAATTTAAAACCTCCAATCAAAACCTTTTCAATAATATTGATACCACTCACTGAACTTTGTTTCTTTCGAAAATAAACCGTATGCTCATTACCATTGGCATGAAAAGTAACCTTGCTTTAATATTCAAAAAGAGTCTACCAAGTATAATCAAGATGTTGTCATCCTCGAGCATCTCAAGTATATCAAAGTCTGTTAAGATAGTAACGTTTGCAATTACAACGGGCACATCCTCGCAACTACTGATAGGTATGGCAGTTGATCTATCAGCAATTTGCAAAGATATTTTTGTAGGTGTCTGATACGTCTCCGTCGTATCTATAATTTTTGATTATTCCATGCCAATATTGTACAACTTTCATATACTTTTGGGAACTTTTCAAATTATTTTTGGGACTAACATATTGATGCCTAGTGCCAGTTCCTGTTTGTTGCATATTTTTTGTTTTGCAGAATATCCATATCAAACAGAGTCCAAACGGGATAAAAATGGACGGATATTTTTTCTGGAATATATCTGAATTTTGGGAAACTGAACCAACGTGAGACGATGCCCGAGTGGCCCACGAAGGTGAGGGGCGCGCCCAGGGGGCAGGCGCGCCCTGGGCCCTCGTGGCCACTCCGTAAGGCGGTTGATGCCCTTCTATCGCCGCAAGAAAGCTAATATCCGGATAAAAATCATGTCCAAAAATCAGCCCAATCGGAGTTACGGATCTTCGGGAATTTAAGAAACGGTGGAAGGCCAGAATCTGGGAATGCAGAAATAGAGAGAGACAGAGAGACATATCCAATCTCGGAGGGGCTCTCGCCCCTCTCACACCATGGAGACCATGGAACAGAGGGGAAACCCTTCTTACATCTAGGGAGAAAGTCAAGGAAGAAGAAGAAGGAGGGGTCTCTCCCCCCCTCGCTTCCGGTGGCACTGGAGTGCCGCCGGGGCCATCATCGTCACCGCAATCTACACCAACAAATTCACCGCCGTTATCACCAACTCTTCCCCCCTCTGTGCAGCGGTGTAACCCCTCTTCTACCTGCTGTAATCTCTACTTAAACATGGTGCTCAACGCTATATATTATTTCCGAATGATGTATGGCTATCCTATGATGTTTGAGAAGATATGTTTTGTCCTATGGGTTAATTGATGATCGTGATTGGTTTGAGTTGCATGTTTTATTATTGGTGCTGTCCTATGGTGCTCTCCGTGTCGCGCAAGCGTGAGGGATCCCCGCTGTAGGGTTTGCAATATGCTCATGATTTGCTTATGATGGGTGGCGTGAGTGACAGAAGCACATACCCGAGTAAGTAGGTTGTTTGTGTATGGGAATAAAGAGGACTTGATACTTTAATGCTATGGTTGGGTTTTACCTTAATAATCTTTAGTAGTTGCGGATGCTTGCTAGAGTTCCAATCATAAGTGCATATGATCCAAGAAGAGAAAGTATGTTAGCTTATTCCTCTCCCTCAAATAAGATTGCAATAGTGATTACCGGTCTAGTTATCGATTGCCTAGGGACAAATAACTTTCTTGTGACAAAAAGCTCTCTACTAAAACTAATTTAGTTGTGTCTTTATCTAAACAGCCCCTACTTTTTATTTACGCGCTCTTTATTGTCTTGCAAACCTATCCCACAAAAACTACAAAGTACTTCTAGTTTCATACTTGTTCTGGGTAAAGTAAACGTCAAGCGTGCGTAGAGTTGTATCAGTGGTCGATAGAACTTGAGGGAATATTTGTTCTACCTTTAGCTCCTCGTTGGGTTCGACACTCTTACTTATCGAAAGAGGCTACAACTGATCCCCTACACTTGTGGGTTATCAAGACCTTTTTCTAGCGCCGTTGCCGGGGAGCAATAGCGTGGGGTGAATATTCTCGTGTGTGCTTGTTTGCTTTATCACGAAGAAGATTTTATTTGCTGTTCTAAGTTGTTTTCTATCTTTAGTTATGGGTAGGAAACGCAAAATACCCAAAAAATTATTGGTACCTACTGAACCAATGGTTGAAGAACCACTCAAAATCTATCACACTACTGAAGCTTATTACTCTCATCATGTTTGATCCCAATGTGCTCGGGCTGAAACCCCAACTAGCTTAGTTGAGGGAAAATCTTTAGATGAGCATGCTTGTTATGTGCGACACCACATATCTGAAAAAGGGAAACTTTTACCGGATCAAATTCATCGTTTCTAATTATATGCTTGGAATTTATGTGAAATATATGATTTTACTTGTTGTTCTGAAGACCCTACGAAACACCTTCCCTACCAATGTGAGTTTAGTGATAATGGAATCGTATCTTCGTATGCTAAGGGTGTTTATAGTTACTATCATGTTCAACAAATTGAAGAATTTGTTGCTTTTAAGGGTTGTTATGAAATTGCTTCTTTGATTGAAAAGTATGATGCTACTCTTTACAAATCTGAATTTTTTGCCATATTTAAATATTGTGATGATAATTATGCTTCTAATGCCTATGTTAAACCATATATTGAGGACTACTCCGCTGCCCAAGAAGAGACTAATATTTTGCAGGAGTCTATGGAAGAAGAAATTAATGACATTGTGAGCTCGTTGGATAAAAAAGATGACGAGGAGAGCGAAGAACAAAAGGAGGAAGAGCGGATTAGCTACCCGTGCCCACCTTCTAATGAAATTAACTCTTCAACTCATACATTGTTTAATTTCCTTTCATGCTTACCGAAGGACGAATGCTATGATGATTGCTATGATCCGTTGGATTCTTTTGAAATATCCCTTTTTGATGATGCTTGCTATGCTTGTGGCCAAGATGCCAATATGAATTATGCTTATGGAGATGAACTTGCTATAGTTCCTTATGTTAAACATGAGATTGTTGCTATTGCACCCACGCATGATAGTCCTATTATATTTTTGAATTCTCCAACCTACACTATATCGGAGAAGTTTGCACTTATTAAGGATTATATTGATGGGTTGCCTTTTTCTATTACACATGATGATTTTGATGACTATAATATGCATGTGCTTGCTGCTCCTACTTGCAATTATTATGAGAGAGGAACTACATCTCCGCCTCTCTATGTTTCCAATATGATAAAATTGCAAGAAGTGGTTTATACTATGCATTGGCCATTACTTGATGTCCATGAGTTTTTGTTGTATGACATTCCTATGCATAGGAAGAGAGTTAGACTTTGTTTTTGCATGACACGTATCACTTTGTGCTCACTACTAAATGCCAAATCATTGCTAATTAAAATTGGCTTTGATATACCTTGGGATCCGGGTGGATCCATTACTTGAGCACTATATGCCTAGCTTAATGGCTTTAAAGAAAGCGCTGCCAGGGAGACAACCCGGAAGTTTTAGAGAGTCATTTATTTCTGTTGTGTGCTTTTATAAAGTTAAAAAACAAAAAAATAAAGAGGGGAACCTAAAACTTTTTCAAAAAGAAAAGTGAAAGTGAGAAAGATGAGCATTGCTAAAGTGGCAGCTAGCCTTGAACTTTGTTCATGCCCATGGAAACTTTGTGAACCTTGATTACAGAAAATTTTCAACAAAAATAATTATCCCCTAGTACAATTCCATTGTATTATAAAAATAATGTGCCAAGAGTTTCCTTTAGGATGATTAAACTGCTTGTTGGTTTGTGCGGTGCAAAAACAGAAAATTTGACTGTAGTGCGCGATTTTACATTTTTACTAGAACGTCAAAAGGATCTGAAACCTTTTGCAAAGTAATACAAATTGTTGATTTTTCCTAATTTTTCCAAAAAAATTAGAGTTACAGAAGTATGGTTAATGATCAGATTACTACAGACTATCCTGTTTTCACAGATTGCTGTTATAGCTTCATTATTTGCATATGTTTGAATTATTGCTGAAGCCTCCTTGACTTGGGGCCATAGAATTGTGATAGCATACTGTGGGTAATGTTTCTTCATAATTATACAATAATGTTAGAGTAGTACATGATGGGATTTTATTGATCATATGCACTAACCCCGCCACTAAAAGTTTTGTTAAGTTTTGTGTGGATGAAGTGTTCGAAGATAGAGGAGGTCTCGATATGAGGAGAAGGAGGAGAGGCAAGAGCTCAAGCTTGGGGATGCCCGAGGCACCCCAAGTAAATATTCAAGGAGACTCAAGCGTCTAAGCTTGGGGATGCCCCGGAAGGCATCCCATCTTTCTTCAACAAGTATCGGTATGTTTCAGATTCGTTTCGTTCACATGTTATGTGTAAACTCTTGGAGAATCGTGTGCTTTTTATTTTTCCTTTTAATAAATGCACCATGCTGGTATGAGATAGTCCTTGGCTGATTTATAGAATGCTCTTGGCACTTCAATTACATCTTTTGAGTATGGCTTTATAGAATGCTTCATGTGCTTCACTTATATCATTTGAAGTTTGGATTGCCTATTTATCTTCACATAGAAAACCGCCATTTGTAGAATGCTCTTTTGCTTCACTTATATTTGTTAGAGCGTGGGCATATCTTTTGTAGAAAGAATTTAAACTCTTTTGCTTCACTTATATCTATTTAGAGAGTTGACAGGAATTGGTCATTCACATGGTTAGTCATAAAATCCTAGATAAACTTGTAGATCGCTGAATATGATATGTTTGATTCCTTGCAATAGTTTTGCGATATAAAGATGGTGATATTAGAGTCATGCTAGTCGGTAGTTGTGGATTGTAGAAATACTTGTGTTGAGGTTTGTGATTCCCGAAGCATGCACGTAAGGTGAACCGTTATGTGACGAAGTCGGAGCATGATTTATTTCTTGATTGTCATCCTTTGTGTGGAGGTCGGGATCACGCGATGGTTAACTCCTACCAACCCTTCCCCTAGGAGCATGCGTGTAGTACTTTGTTTCGATGGCTAATAAATTTTTACAATAAGTATGTGATTTCTTTATGACCAATGTTGAGTCTATGGATTATACGCACTCTCACCCTTCCACCTTGCTAGCCACTCTAGTGCCGCGCAACTTTCGCCGGTACCATACACCCATCATATACCTTCCTCAAAACAGCCACCATACCTACCTATCATGGCATTTCCATAGCCATTCCGAGATATATTTCCATGTAACTCCATTGTTTACTATGACACACACCATCATTGTCATATTGCCTTGCATGATCGTAAGACAGCTAGCATGATGTTTTCATGGCTTGTCCGTTTTTTATGTCATTGCTATGCAAGATCATTGCACATCCCAGTACACCATCGGAGGCATTCACATAGAGTCGTATTTTGTTCTAGCTTCGAGCTGTAATCTTTGAGTTGTAAGTAAATAAAAGTGTGATGATTTTCATTATTAGAGCATTGTCCCGTGTGAGGAAACAAAAAAACAAAAAAAAGAGAGAAAGGCCAAATAAAAAGAAGGGAGATGGCCCCAAAAAAAGAGAGGGGGGCTAAAAAAAGAAAAGAAAAGAAAAGCCCCTTCAAAAAAAAGAGAGAGAAAAAGAGAGAAGGGACAATGTTACTATCCTTTTACCACAGTTGTGCTTCATCATAGCACCATGTTCATCATGATAGAGAGTCTCCTATGTTTTCACTTTCATATACTAGTGGGAATTTTCATTATAAAACTTGGCTTGTATATTCCAATGACGGGCTTCCTCAAATGCTCTAGGTCTTCATGAGCAGGCAAGTTGATGCACACCCACTAGTTTTCTTTTTGAGCTGTCATACACTTATAGCTCTAGTGCATCTGTTACGTACTCCCTCCGTCCGAAAATACTTGTCATCAAAATGGACAAAAAGGGATGTATCTAGAACTAAAATACATCTAGATACATCCCCTTTTATTCATTTTGATGACAAGTATTTCCGGACGGAGGGAGTACATGGCAATCCCTACTCACTCACATTGATATCTCATACATCTCCAACGTATCTATAATTTTTGATTGTTCCATGCTATTATATATTCTGTTTTGGATGTTTAATGGGCTTTATTATACACTTTTATATTATTTTTGGGACTAACCTACTAACCCAAGGCCCAGTGCAGATTGCTGTTTTTTTTTCCTATTTCAGGGTTTCGCAAAAAAGGAATATCAAACGGAGTCCAAATGGAATGAAACCTTCGGGAGAGTTATTTTTGGAACCGTATCTACCTGGAAGACTTGGAGTACACGCAAGGGAATGAAGGAGGCGGCCACGAGGGTCCAGGGCGCGCCCCCACCCTCGTGGGCCCCCTCTGGCTCCCCCGACGCCCTCCTTCCTCCTATATATATCCATGTACCCTGAAAACATTGAGGCAACAGAGAAAATCCTAATTCCATCACCGCAACCTTATGTTCCCGTGAGATCCCATCTTGGGGCCTGTTTCGGAGCTCCTCCGGAGGGGGGATCTACCACGGAGTGCTTCTACATCAACACAATAGCCTCACCAATGAGTTGTGAGTAGTTTACTATAGACCTTCGGGTCCATAGTTATTAGCTAGATGGCTTCTTCTCTCTTTTTGTATCTCAATACCAAATTCTCCTCGGTCTTCGAGGAGATCTATTCGATGTAATCTTTTTGCGGTGTGTTTGTCGAGATCCGATGAATTGTGGGTTTATGATCAAGTTTATCTATGAGAAATATTTGCTTCTTTTCTGAAATCTTTTATGTATGATTATAATATCCTTGCAAGTCTCTTTGAATTATTGGTTTGGTTTGGCCTACTAGATCTATAGTTCTTGCAATGGGAGAAGTGCTTGGCTTTGGGTTCAATCTTGCGGTCTCCTTTCCTAGTGACAGAAGGGGCAGCAAGGCACGTATTGTATTGTTGCCATCGAGGATAAAAAGATGGGGTTTATATCATATTGCTTGAGTTTATCCCTCTACATCATGTCATCTTGCTTAAAGCATTACTCTATTCTTATGAACTTAATACTCTAGATGCATGCTGGATAGCGGTCGATGTGTGGAGTAATAGTAGTAGATGTAGAATCATTTCGGTCTACTTGTCACGGACGTGATGCCTATATATAATGATCATGCCTAGATATTCTCATAATTGTTCGCTTTTCTATCAATTACTCGACAGTAATTTGTTCACCCACCGTAGAATTCTGCTATCATGAGAGAAGCCACTAGTGAAACCTATGGCCCCCGGGTCTATTCTCAACATATTAATCTACCATCTACTTTACTTTGCTTTATTTACTTTATGTTCTTATTTTCAAAAATACCAAAAATATTATACTATCCTATCTATCAGATCTCACTTTCGTAAGTGACCGTAAAGGGATTGACAACCCCTTATCGCGTTGGCTGTGAAGTTCTTATTTGTTTGTGCAGGTGCGAGGGACTAGCGCGTGGTCTCCTACTGGATTGATACCTTGGTTCTCAAAAACTAAGGGAAATACTTACGCTACTGTGCTGCATCACCCTTTCCTCTTCGAGGGAATACAACGCAAGCTCGAGAAGTAGCAATATCGATTGATGGACATCTCCATAGTCCATTGATTTGCCTAGTTGATGTGAGACTTTCTCCCTCGTTTTGTCTATCACCACCTTCTATTCCACCCATAGTGATATGTCCATCGCTCACGCTCATGTATTGCATGAAAGTTGAAATTTTTTGAGAATACTAAAGTATGAAACAATTGCTTGGCTAAAACCGGGGTTGTGCATGATTTAAATACTTTGTGTGGTGAAGATGGAGCATAGCCAGACCATATGATTTTGTAGGGATAACTTTCTTTGGCCATGTTATTTTGAAAAGACATGATTGCTTTATTAGTATGCTTGAAGTATTATTGTCTTAATGTCAAATGATAGACTATTGCTTTGAATCACTCGTGTCTTAATATTCATGCCATGATTAGATTACATGATCAAGATTATGCTAGCTAGCATTCCACATCAATTTTTTATTATCATTTACCTACTCGAGGACGAGCAAGAATTAAGCTTGGGGATGCTGATACGTCTCCGTCGTATCTATAATTTTTGATTGGTCCATGCTGCTAGGTGGCTTCTCACCCCTCGTTGGTTACCCCAAGTGGAAGGTTTGAGATGCAGTGTAGCAGAAGTTTTCCCTTGGCAATACCAAGGATCGTTTTCCCTGAGACTCCCAGTTTCAACAAGAAGGTGTCAACTGCTAGCGGCGCCATATATTAGCAATCAACGTGGACCTGCACACAGATACAAATAACTTTGCTCCCAACGAGTACAGAGAGGTTGTCAATCCCTCCGGCCTTGTAGTTTACAAAGGATCAAACGCAAGTGATAATAGTGATAGGTATAATTGCAATAGTAAGTAAAAAGCGGAAAAGTAAATAGCGGGTGTGATCAATGATGGTAATATGGACCGGAGTCTCATGATGCTCACTAGTGATGTCTCTCTCCCAAAAGACGATAAAACTGCTATGTGAGGTAAACGAATTACAGCTGGGCAATTGACAGGACCATGTGCGCAAACCAATGCTGACTAAGTTGCAAGAAAGGTAGAGGTTCAAAGCATGGGCGGTACGCCGAGGTAAGTAGACCGAAATCCATCTGCATCTACTACTAATCATCCACCTTGAGATATCTATCCAGAACATCTCGCTGGTATTAAGTTGCGAGTCCCACCCATAGTGTAAACTCAAAGCAACAGACAACTGCATTAAAAGAACTTTGCGTAAAGTAAACAATCCTTGCACCCGCGGGCACAAGCACCGTTGTTTTCCCACTTGTGGCAACAGCACATCCCCTAGACTCATGTTTCTGTCACTCAAACTAGTCATCGAGGGGCATGAACCCACAATCAAGCATAACGTTCCCTCTTGGAGTCACTACCTACTACTTGGCCAAAGCAATAAATAACAACGGAGAACATGCAGAATTACTTACGAACATAAATAT
The DNA here is from genome assembly GCA_902687465.1 of Secale cereale. Lineage (NCBI taxonomy): Eukaryota > Viridiplantae > Streptophyta > Magnoliopsida > Poales > Poaceae > Secale > Secale cereale. The sequence continues at coordinate 887,109,307 of LR738712.1, read as the reverse complement.
AAAAGAGGTGAATCAAATATATTACTCAAACACAATCTGAACATAATCTCATAATCCATCGGATCCCAGCAAACTCATCATAGCAGCAGCATAAGGATTACATATGTGCCTCGATCATGTAGGGCAGCTCACGAGGACTAATTAGTGAAGCACAAGAACGGGAGGAGAACATCACATAGCTACTGGTCATGGACCCATGGTCCAAGGGAGACTACTCACAACTCATCCGGGAGGCGTCCATGGTGGTGGAGAAGCTCCCTGTGGTGATCCTCCCCTCCGGCAGGGTGCCGGGAAGAGTTTTCCTGGTGCTCCCGATTTTGGAAGCTGCGGCGGCGGCGGAACAGAGATGAGATCGCAAAAAAGAGTTCCCGTCTCGAGGGTTTCAGGAGACGCTTTAAATATATGCCAAAGGGGGGCATCAGCGGAGCCTCGGGGGGCCCAGGCGCCCCCCGGCGAGGCCCAGGGGGGGCGCGCCGCCAGGGCGCCTGGGGCCCTGGTGGCCCCCCTCCGGCTGTGCTTCGGGTGCCTGGTAGGTTCTGGAACGCTGATTTTTTATATAATTTTTCTGGATTTTTTCTGGTAGTTCTCGTAATGTGAAAACCTGAAATACAAAAACAGCCGAAAACAGAAACTGGCACTGGGGTGCACTGAGTTAATAGGTTAGTCCAAATATGATCAAAAGTGTATGGAACTGTATAAATATCATAGCAATATCACCCAAAAGAGGCATGGAGCAAGCAGAAATTATAGATACGTTTTGGACGTATCAACATCCCCAAGCTTAATTCCTGCTCGTCCTCGAGTAGGTAAATGATAACAAGAATAATTTCTGTGGTGACATGCTATTAACCATATAGGACTTTTTCATAGTCACATGACAAAAGCTTACTGAGACAATGAATCTATAGTAATTAGGTTGCCTCATGAGAAAATCACAAAGAACTGAAAGTTTTACAATATGATACTGAAACATCAAATAGATTTGTAATGAACATGGTGTGCAAATATGATAAAGTGATATCTCGCTTGCCCCCTTTAGTGAAGCAAAACATAAATGCAGGGGCACCTCCAAGGTTTAAGTGATGACTAGATACAATGATTTCAGAATAAACGATATCACAATCATGCAAAAGACAATGCTAGTTTGGGACAATGCACATTACACTCAGAATGACAATCATGCTCTCAGTAGTTGGTGCTTTTAAAAGAAGGTGGAGACTCTCGAACCGTGGCTTTTGTTGGCAAGGTTGAAAACCGGTAGTCGGAAACAAAGACAAAACATGTACCAGAGCTCTTGGTTTTAAAACAGAGGTAATAAATTTTTTTGATTATGCATGTTTCGTCAACGACTGCTAGCAGACAACTCAATCACTTCTTGAGATGGACAAGTTTCGAGGAACGGCTCCCGAATGAGGACGATCACATCCTCTTAATCTCCTTTGCTTATCACTGCCAAAGTTTTCTGATTTCTCATGAACAAAGCGTGAAGGAGGGTTTGTTTGTTATATTATCTTTTTGAGCCGGGCGCACTCAATGCCAGTTCCTTCTCGTATTATGGGTTTGCACATTATACATGCAATCCCGGGGTGAAGCTTGTCCAACTTAAAAAGATCATGAATTAACTACTACTTCCTCATGAACTTACAACAGAGGCACAAAATGGGAATGCTTTTTTTTTCTTTGAATAATTTCGAGATGGCACATGCAAGTCTCCGTTAGGAATGGCAGGTAAATACCATGTAGGAAGGTATGGTGGGCTCATATGGCATAACTGGATTAAAGGGATGTGGATGCAAAAGCAGTCAGTCCGCTTAGTACAGGTGGAGGTTAGCAAAAGACTGGGAGCGACCAACTAAGAGAGCAATGACGGTCATAATCATGCAGAGCGACAAAGCAACATTGAATCAGGCATGGAAGTTATATCGCTACTCAGAAACAAAAGATCATCAAGGCTTGACAGACTTTCTTTGCAGTCTTAAATATGCGTGAGCATACGCCAAGTCAATCAAAATAAATTCTTTGAAGGAAGATATTACTAAACCATACCACATCATAGGCAAACAAATCATGTTGGTACTCCAATAACACATTGGGAACCCCCCAGCTATTTGGGACTAACCATAAGAAAACCTGAACTACTAAGCGCCATTATGCACGTAACATCTTTATCATAGACATATCAACCAATGCAACGGAAGCAAACTCTCTTAATAAGATAAACATGATGACTAAAGAGAGTTCAAGCAACCAACTAAACGAAAGCTCTTTAAAAAGATAAGCATGAATACTAAGAGCGGAACATGATAGTAGCTATTGAAAGACAAAGAACACACACAGCAAGGATAGACATGAAAATTCTATGTTATGTTCTAGGTAGAAGTGGAGCGTGTTTCTTTCCCACATAAAGAAAACTGAGTTCCGACTCGTTAAGAAAATCTAAAGAAAACTAAAAGGAAAACTAAAAGCAAGACGCTCCAAGCATAGCACATAACACATGAAGTGATTAAAATATAGTGGAACGAAAGACGAACTGATAATGCTGATGGAGAAGGGGATGCACGGGGGCATCCCCAAGCTTAGACGCTTGAGTATCCTTGAATATTTCTTGGGGGTGCATGGGGGCATCCCCAAGCTTGAGCGTTTGACACTCCTGAATCTTTTTATCATCTTCCCTCGCACACTTGAAAACTCCCTTCATACATAACTCATCATAATCTGATTAGCGAGGTTAGTACCCATAATAAAATAATTGTTCCTTGCTGGAAATAAAGATATTCTTGAAGTTCTACTGTTTCTCAAGATTGCCAAAAGGTTTTTGCAAAGAAAAAGCAAGCTCTAGGTTTGCAAAATGAAGGAAAGGCAAAACAGGACAGAATCTGTGAAAAACAGAACAGCAGGTAGTAAATGATTTTTCCGGGGCACTTCTGCAACTCTAATCAAAAAACTCAAAACAGACGCACGAAAGACAATTATATAGAGCACGCTGTCGAACAAATTCAGACCAGAAAGATGATCTGCTGATTTTATACGAATTTTTCTATCCAAGGACAGAATCTGTTTCCTGGACAGCACGTCACAACTTTTGAACTTTCTTACAATCAGAGGCTATACTTGGCACAAAATTGAAAAGCAAAGATACAATGATGATGCTACAGTAGTAACAACATCAAGACACAACAAAAACAAATAAAATTTATTCATTGGGCTGCCTCCCAAGAGCTCTTTCTTTATAGCCATAAAGATAGGCTTAAGACATTAATGATGCTCTCGTAGGAATAAGAGTTGAAGAACAAAAGAGAGCATCAAGAAGCAAATACCAAACACATTTAAGCCTAACATGCTTCCTATGCATAGGAATATTGCAATGGAATAATTCATTGAAGCACAAAGCAATAAGCATAGGAAGACAAAACAAGTGCAGCTTCAAAACCTTCAACATAAAGAGAGGGAACTTGATATTATTGAAATATCTATAAGCATATGTTCCCTTCTCATAATAATTTTCAGTGGGATCACGAATAAACTCAACAATATAAGCATCACATAAAGCATTGTTACCATGATCCACATGCAAAAAGGTACTCTTACTCTCCACATAAGCATCTTTGGGGAGCCCATGGTTAGGACTTTTTAGCATTAACGTTTTCAGTCTCCCCCAAGCTTGAGCAATGCTTTCTTCGTCACGAGACCTAAAGTTATAGATATAGTTCCTGTCTCGATGAATTTCATGAAGAGGATAAAACTTAGTATAAAAGAGAGACATAAGCTCTTGCCAATCAAGCAAGTGCGAGTTATCGAGAAGCTTATACCAATCTGAAGCTTTATCTATAAGTGATACGGCGAACAATTTCCTCATGACAAACTCCCTTGATACACCTGCAAGCTTAAATAATGAACATAATTGTGACAGATATAGCAAGTGTTCACCGGGATGTCTGTCTCCTGCATAACGATTAGCCAAAACATAATCGATAATACCAGCTGGTATTTTATAGGGCACAATTTCAGTAGGGGGAGGAGCAACCACCACAGGTGTGGGGCGTCTTCCCGCAAGCAACGATCCAATAGCAAGGTTGTCCATAAGCATAACTAGTGAAAAGACATAGAGAAAACTGAAAGGTAAACTAACAAGACTAAAAAGCAAAGGTAAAAGATAGCGTGCAACTCCCCTATCTTGAAGAGTGGAGTCCCCGGCAACGGCGCCAGAAATTGCTTTGCTAGGTGGCTTCTCACCCCTCGTTGGTTACCCCAAGTGGAAGGTTTGAGATGCAGTGTAGCAGAAGTTTTCCCTTGGCAATACCAAGGATCGTTTTCCCTGAGACTCCTAGTTTCAACAAGAAGGTGTCAACTGCTAACGGCGCCAGATATTAGCAATCAACGTGGACCTGCACACAGATACAAATAACTTTGCTCCCAACGAGTACAGAGAGGTTGTCAATCCCTCCGGCCTTGTAGTTTACAAAGGATCAAACGCAGGTGATAATAGTGATCGGTATAATTGCAATAGTAAGTAAAAAGCGGAAAAGTAAATAGCGGGTGTGATCAATGATGGTAATATGGACCGGAGTCTCATGATGTTCACTAGTGATGTCTCTCTCCCAAAAGACGATAAAACTGCTATGTGAGGTAAACGAATTACAGCTGGGCAATTGACAGGACCATGTGCGCAAACCAATGCTGACCAAGTTGCAAGAAAGGTAGAGGTTCAAAGCATGGGCGGTACGCCGAGGTAAGTAGACCGAAATCCATCTGCATCTACTACTAATCATCCACCTTGAGATATCTATCCAGAACATCTCGCTGGTATTAAGTTGCGAGTCCCACCCATAGTGTAAACTCAAAGCAACAGACAACTGCATTAAAAGAACTTTGCGTAAAGTAAACAATCCTTGCACCCACGGGCACAAGCACCGTTGTTTTCCCCCTTGTGGCAACAGCACATCCCCTAGACTCATGTTTCTGTCACTCAAACTAGTCATCGAGGGGCATGAACCCACAATCAAGCATAACGTTCCCTCTTGGAGTCACTACCTACTACTTGGCCAAAGCAATAAATAACAACGGAGAACATGCAAGAATTACTTACGAACATAAATATAAAAGAGGTGAATCAAATATATTACTCAAACGCAATCTGAACATAATCTCATAATCCATCGGATCCCAGCAAACTCATCATAGCAACAGCATAAGGATTACATATGTGCCTCGATCATGTAGGGCAGCTCACGAGGACTAATTAGTGAAGCACAAGAACGGGAGGAGAACATCACATAGCTACTGGTCATGGACCCATGGTCCAAGGGAGACTACTCACAACTCATCCGGGAGGCGTCCATGGTGGTGGAGAAGCTCCCGGTGGTGATCCTCCCCTCCGGCAGGGTGCCGGGAAGAGTTCTCCTGGTGCTCCCGATCTTGGAAGCGGCGGCGGCGGCGGAACAAAGATGAGATCGCGAAAAAGAGTTCCCGTCTCGAGGGTTTCGGGAGACGCTTTAAATATATGCCAAAGGGGGGCATCAGCGAAGCCTCGGGGGGCCCAGGCCCCCCCCCGGCGCGGCCCAGGGGGGGCGCGCCGCCAGGGCGCCTGGGGCCCTGGTGGCCCCCCTCCGACTGTGCTTCGGGTGCCTGGTAGGTTCTGGAACGCTGATTTTTTATATAATTTTTCTGGATTTTTTCTGGCAGTTCTCGTAATGTGAAAACCTGAAATACAAAAACAGCCGAAAACAGAAACTGGCACTGGGGTGCACTGAGTTAATAGGTTAGTCCAAATATGATCAAAAGTGTATGGAAGTGTATAAATATCATAGCAATATCACCCAAAAGAGGCATGGAGCAAGCAGAAATTATAGATACGTTTTGGACTTATCACATGCCAATATTCTACAACTTTCATATACTTTTGGCAACTTTTCATACTATTTTTGTGACTAACATATTGCCCGAGTGCCCAGTGCAAGTTCCTGTTTGTTGCATGTTTTTTGTTTCGCAGAATATCCATAGCAAATGGAGTCCAAACGGGGTAAAACCGGGCGGAGATTTTTTTGGAATATACGTGAATTTTGGGAAGCGGAACCAATGTGAGATGATGCCCGAGTGGCCCACGAGGGTGAGGGGTGCGCCCGGGGGGGGTGGGGGGGGGGCAGGCCATAGAAAGTTCATCCCTACAAAACCATATAGTTATGTCATGCTCCATCTCCGTCACACTAAATATCCCAATCATGCACAACCCCGGTTTCATCCAAGCACTTGTTTCATACTTATTTTTTCAAACTCTTTCAACTTTCACGCAATATATGAGCGTGAGCCATGGACATAACACTATAGGTGGAATAGAGTGGTGGTTGTGGAGAAGACAAAAAGAGGAAGATGGTCTCACATCAACTAGGCGTATCAATGGGCTATGGAGATGCCCATCAATAGATATCAATGTGAGTGAGTAGGGATTGCCATGCAACAGATGCACTAGAAGCTCAACAGAAGAAACTAAGTGGGTGTGCATCCAAGTTGCTTGCTCACGAAGACCTAGGGCATTTGAGGAAGCCCATCGTTGGAATATACAAGCCAAGTTCTATAATGAAAATTCCCACTAGTATATGAAAGTGACTAAACAAGAGACTCTCTATCATGAAGATCATGGTGCTACTTTGAAGCACAAGTGTGGAAAAATATTGTAGCATTGTCCCTTTTATTTTTTATTTTTTTTGGGCCTTTCTTTTTTTCTTTGGCTTTTCCTTTTTTTTCTTTTTTTTCTTTGGGACAATGCTCTAATAATGATTATCATCACACTTTTATTGATTTACAACTCGATACAAGAACAAAGTATGACTCTATATGAATGCCTCCGGCGGTGTACTGGGATGTGCAATGAATCAAGAGTGACATGTATGAAAAATTATGCATGGTGGCCTAGCCACTAATATGATGTCAACTACATGATCATGCATGGCAATATGACAATGATGAAGTGTGTCATAACAAACGGAACGGTGGAAAGTTGCATGGCAATATATCTGCTATGGAAATGCCATGATAGGTAGGTATGGTGGCTGTTTTGAGGAAGGTAAATGGTGGGTGTATGGTACCGGCGGAAGTTGCGCGGTACAAGAGAGGCTAGCAATGGTGGGAGAGTGAGAGTGCGTATAATCCATGGACTCAACATTAGTTATAAAGAACTCACATACTTATTGCAAAAATCTACAAGTCATCAAAACAAATTACTACACGCATGCTCCTAGGGGAAGGTTGGTAGGAGTTAACCATCGTGCGCCCCTGACCTCCACATAAAGGATGACACTCAATGAAATACCTCATGCTTCAAATTTGTCACACAACGGTTACCATACGTGCATGCTACGGGACTTGCAAACCTCAACACAAGTATTTCTCAAATTCACAACTACTCTACTAGCATGACTCTAATATCACCATCCTCATATCTCAAAACAATCATCAAGTATCAAACTTCTCATAGTATTCAATGCACTTTATGTGAAATTTTTTACTATACTCATCTTGGATGCCTATCATATTAGGACCAGTTTTATAACCAAAGCACATTACCATGCTGTTCTAAAAGACTCTCAAATAAATATAAGTGAAGCATGAGAGATCAACAATTTCTTCAAAATAAAACCACCACCGTGCTCTAAAAGATATAAGTGAAGTACTAAAGCAAAACTATCTAGCTCAAAAGATATAAGTGAAGCACATAGAGTGTTCTAATAAATTCTAAACCATATTTATCTCTCTCAAAAGGTGTGTCCAGCAAGGATGATTGTGGAAAACTAAAAATCAAAGACCCAAATCATACATGACACTCCAAGCAAAACACATATCATGTGGTGAATAAAAACTTGAAAACTTCACAACACAAAACTTAGCCAAAAATCTCGTGAGTTCCGTTAGTATAAGAAAACAAACCACCACTCAAAGGTACTATAATGAACTCATTCTTTGTTTATATTGGTGTTAAACCTACTGTATTCCAACTTCTCTATGATTCATACTCCCCAATACTACTCATAGATTCATCAGAATAAGCAAACAACACACGAAAAACAGAATCTGTCAAAAACAGAACAGTCTGTAGTAATCTGTAACTTTCGAATACTTCTGTAACTAAAAAATGAAATAAATTGATAAACGTGAGGAATTTGTCTATTAATCATCTACAAAAAGAATCAACTAAATAGCACTCTCCCGTAAAACATGACACCCAATCTCGTGAGGGCTAAAGTTTTTGTTTTTTACAACATGATCATATAAACTTCACACAAGTCTTCCCAAAGGTTCTACTTGGCACAAACACTAATTAAAAAACAAAAGCACATCTAAACAGAAGCTAGATGAAATATTTATTCCTAAACAGAAGCAAAAACAAAGAAAATAAAATTGGGTTGCCTCCCAACAAGCGCTATCGTTTAACGCCCCGAGCTAGGCACGATACAAGAATAGATCTAGGTATTGCCATCTTTGGAAGGCAATCCATCAGTGGCTCTCATGCTAGATTCATAAGGTAATTTGATTTTCTTTCTTGGAAACTATTCCATGCCTTTCCTTAACGGAAATTGGAATATTTCCTTCCTTCATATCAATAATTGCACCAATCGTTCTAAGGAAAGGTCTACCAAGAATAATAGGACATGAAGGATTGCAATCTATATCAAGAACAATGAAATATATGGGCACATAATTCCTATTGGCAACAATAAGAACATCATTAATCCTTCCCATAGGTTTCTTAATGGCAGAATCCGCAAGATGCAAATTTAACGAACAATCATCAAGCTCATGGAAACCTAACAAATCACACAAAGTTTTTGGGATTGTAGAAACACTCGCACCCAAATCACACAAAGCAAAGCATTCATGATCTTTAATTTTAATTTTAATAGTAGGTTCCCACTCATCATAAAGCTTTCTAGGGATAGAAACTTCTAATTCAAGTTTTTCTTCATAAGATTGCATCATAGCATCAACTATGTGTTTGGTAAAAGCCTTATTTTGACTATAAGCATGCGGAGAATTTAGTACGGATTGCAACAAGGAAATACAATACGTTAAAGAGCAATTATCATAATTGAATCCCTTGAAACCAAAGTCGTGGGTTCATCACTATGCAAAGTTTTAATCTCTTCAATCCTACTTTTAACAATTTTAGCATCAAGATCTAAAAACTCCGAATCATTGGGACGCCTTTTAACTAAAGTAGACTCATCTCCAGTCCCATCTTTATCAAGATTCATACTAGAAAACAAGGATCTAATAGGAGACACATCAATAACTTTCAGATCTTCATCTTTATTTTCATGGTAACTAGAAGAACACGCTTTCATAAAGCAATCTTTTTTAGCACGCAATCTAGCGGCTCTTTCTTTGCATTCATCAATGGAAATTCTCATGGCTTTGAGAGACTCATTGATATCATGCTTGGGTGGAATAGATCTAGGTTTCAAAGAATCAACATCAAGAGTAATTCTATCCACGTTTCTAGCCAATTCATCAATCTTAAGCAATTTTCATCAAGCAAAGCATTGAAACTCTTTTGCGAAATCATAAACTCTTTAACACTAGTTTCAAATTCAGAGGGCATATTACCAAAATTTCCATAAGAGTTATTGTAGGAATTACCATAATTATTAAGGGAATTACTAGGAAAAGGCCTAGGATTAAAGTTTCCTCTATAAGCATTGTTACCAAAATTATTCCTACCAACAAAATTCACATCCAAAGATTCATTGTTACTTTCAATCAACGTGGATAAAGGCATATCATTAGGATCAGAAGAAGCACTCTTAGTAGCAAACAGTTTCGTAAATTCATCCATCTTTCCACTCAAAACACTAATCTCTTCAATAGCATGCTCTTTTTTACTAGTAGATCATTCGGTGTGCCATTGAGAATAGTTAACCATAATATTATCTAGTAGTTTTGTAGCTTCTCCTAACGTGGTTTCCATGAAAGTGCCCCCCGCGGCTGAATCTAAAAGATTTCTAGAAGAAAAATTCAAGGCAGCATAAAAGTTTTGTATAATCATCCATAAGTTCAAACCATGTGTAGGGCAATTACGTATCATTAATTTCATTCTCTCCCAAGCTTGTGCAACATGCTCATGATCTAGTTGCTTAAAATTCATAATATCGTTTCTAAGAGAGATAATCTTAGTGAGAGGAAAATACTTAGAGATAAAGGCATCTTTGCACTTTTTCCAAGAATCAATACTATTTATAGGCAAAGAGGAAAACCAAGGTTTAGCACGATCTCTAAGTGGAAACGGAAATAACTTCAATTTAACAATATCATTATCCGTATCCCTCTTCTTTTGCATATCACACAAATCAACAAAGTTTTTTAGATGGGTAGCGGCATCTTCACTAGGAAGGCCAGAAAATTGATCTTTCATGAAAAGATTCAACAGAGCAGCATTGATCTCACAAGATTCAGCATCGGTAATAGGAGCAATCGGAGTGCTAATAAAATCATTGTTGTTGGTATTGGAAAAGTCACACAATTTGGTATTGTTCTGAGCCATATTGACAAGCAAGCAATCTAACACACAAGCAAACAAGAGGCAAGCGATAAAACACACAGAAAAAGAAGGGCAAATAAAACGGCAAGGGTGAAATGGGGGAGAGGAAAATGAGAGGAAAATAATGTAATGCGAAGGATAAGGGTTTGTGATAGGTACTTGGTATATGAATTTTGCGTAAGCCTCCTTGCGTTGTATTCCCTCGAAGACGAAAGGGTGATGCAGCACAGTAGCGTAAGCATTTCCCTCGATTTTTGAGAACCAAGGTATCAATCCATTAGGAGACCACGCGCGAGTCCCTCGCACCTGCACAAACAAATAAGAATTTCGCATCCAACGCGATAAGGGGTTGTCAATCCCTTCACGGTCATTTACGAAAGTGAGATCTGATAGATAGGATAGTATAATATTTTTGGTATTTTTTGGTATATGAACAGAAAGTAAATAGGCAACGGCAGCAGAAATTGAAGTAAAGCAATATGATAAAGATAGACCCGGGGGCCATAGGTTTCACTAGTGGCTTCTCTCATGATAGCAGAATTCTACGGTGGGTGAACAAATTACTGTCGATCAATTGATAGAAAAGCGCATAGTTATGAGAATATCTAGGCATGATCATTATATATAGGCATCACGTCCTTGACAAGTAGACCGAAACGATTCTGCATCTACTACTATTACTGCACACATCGATCGCTATCCAGCATGCATCTAGAGTATTAAGTTCATAAGAACAGAGTAATGCTTTAAGCAAGATGACATGATGTAGAGGGATAAACTCAAGCAATATGATATAAACCCCATCTTTTTATCCTCGATGACAACAATACAATACATGCCTTGCTGCCCATGCTGTCACTAGGAAAGGACGCCGCAAGATTGAACCCAAAGCCATGCACTTCTCCCATTGCAAGAACTATAGATCTAGTAGGCCAAAGCAAACCAATAATTCTAAGAGACTTGCAAGGATATTATAATCATACATGAAAGATTTCTGAAAAGGATCAAATATTGTTCGTAGATAATCTTGATCATAAACCCACAGTTCATCGGATCTCGACAAACACACCACAAAAAGATTACAACGAATAAATCTCCTCGAAGATCAAGGAGAACTTGGTATTGAGATCCAAAAAGAGAGAAGAAGCCATCTAGCTAATAACTATGGACCCGAAGGTCTGTGGTAAACTACTCACAACTAATTGGTGAGGCTATGGTGTTGATGTAGAAGCACTCCGTGGTAGACCCCCCCTCCGGCGGAGCTCCAAAACAGGCCCCAAGATCGATCTCATGGGAACAGAAGGCTGCGGCGGTGGAATTAGGGTTTTCTCTGCTGCCTCGATGTTTTCAAGGTACATGGATATATATAGGAGGAAGGAGGGCATCGGGGGAGCCAGAGGGGGCCCACGAGGGCGGGGGCGCGCCCAGTAGGAGGGGGCGTGCCCTGGACCCTCGTGGCCACCTCCTTCATTCCCTCGCATGTACTCCAAGTCTTCTGTGAAGATACGGTTCCAAAAATAACTCTCCCGAAGGTTTCATTCCATTTGTACTCCGCTTGATATTCCTTTTCTGCGAAACTCTGAAATAGGCACAAAAAAAACAGCAATATGCACTAGGCCTTGGGTTAGTAGGTTAGTCCCAAAAATAATATAAAAGTGTATAATAACGCCTAATAAACATCCAAAACAAAATATATAATAGCATGGAACAATCAAAATTTATAGATACGTTGGAGACGTATCAGCGCCCTGGGCCCTCGTGGACACTCTATAAGGCGGTTGATGCCCTTCTTTCTCCGCAAGGAAGCTAATATCCGGATAAAAATCATGTCCAAAAATCAGCCGAATCGGAGTTACGGATCTCTGGGAAATTAAAAAAACGGTGGAAGGCTAGAATTTGGGAATGCAGAATTAGAGAGAGAGAGAGAGAGAGAGAGAGAGAGAGAGAGAGAGAGAGAGACCGAGAGACAAATCCAATCTCGGAGGGGCTCTCGCACCTCCCACGCCATGGAGACCATGGACCAGAGGGGAAACCCTTCTCCCATCTAGGGAGAAGTTCAAGGAAGAAGAAGAAGGAGGGGGGGCTCTCCCCCCCTCGTTTCCGGTGGCACCGGAGTGCCGCCGGGGCCATCATCGTCACCGCAATCTACACCAACAACTTCACCGCCGTCATCACCAACTCTTCCCCCCTCTGTGCAGCGACGTAACCCCTCTTCTACCCGCTGTAATCTCTACTTAAACATGGTGCTCAACGCTATATATTATTTCCCAATGATGTATGGCTATCCTATGATGTTTGAGTAGATCCGTTTTGTCCTATGGGTTAATTGATGATCGTGATTGGTTTGAGTTGCATGTTTTATTATTGGTGCTGTCCTATGGTGCTCTCTGTGTCGCACAAGCGTGAGGGATCCCCGCTGTAGGGTTTGCAATATGCTCATGATTTGCTTATGGTGGGTGGCGTGAGTGACAGAAGCACAGACCCGAGTAAGTAGGTTGTTTGCGTATGGGAATAAAGAGGACTTGATACTTTAATGTTATGGTTCGATTTTACCTTAAAATAAGGAAACAACACACGAAAAACAGAATCTGTCAAAAACAGAACCGTCTGTAGTAATCTGTAACTTTCGAATACTTCTGTAACTAAAAAATGAAATAAATTGATAAACGTGAGGAATTTGTCTATTAATCATCTGCAAAAAGAATCAACTAAATAGCACTCTCCCGTAAAACATGACAGCCAATCTCGTGAGCGCTAAAGTTTTTGTTTTTTACAGCATGATCATATAAACTTCACACAAGTCTTCCCAAAGGTTCTACTTGGCACAAATACTAATTAAAACACAAAACCACATCTAAACAGAAGCTAGATGCAATATTTTTTCCTATACAAAAGCAAAAACAAAGAAAATAAAATTGGGTTGCCTCCCAACAAGCGCTATCGTTTAACGCCCCGAGCCAGGCATGATACAAGAATAGATCTCGGTATTGCCATCTTGGGAAGGCAATCCATCAGTGGCTCTCATGATAGATTCATAAGGTAATTTGATTTTCTTTCTAGGAAACTGTTCCATGCCTTTCCTTAATGGAAATTGGAATATTTCCTTCCTTCATATCAATAATTGCACCAATCGTTCTAAGGAAAGGTCTACCAAGAATAATAGGACATGAAGGATTGCAATCTATATCAAGAACAATGAAATCTATGGGCACATAATTCCTATTGGCAACAATAAGAACATCATTAATCCTTCCCATAGGTTTCTTAATGGCAGAATCCACAAGATGCAAATTTAAAGAACAATCATCAAGCTCATGGAAACCTAACAAACCACACAAAGTTTTTGGGATTGTAGAAACACTCGCACCCAAATCACACAAAGCAAAGCATTCATGATCTTTAATTTTAATTTTAATAGTAGGTTCCCACTCATCATAAAGCTTTCTAGGGATAGAAACTTCTAATTCAAGTTTTTCTTCATAAGATTGCATCAAAGCATCAACTATGTGTTTGGTAAAAGCCTTATTTTGACTATAAGCATGCGGAGAATTTAGTACGGATTGCAACAAGGAAATACAATCTATTAAAGAGCAATTATCATAATTGAATCCCTTGAAATCCAAAGTAGTGGGTTCATCACTATGCAAAGTTTTAATCTCTTCAATCATACTTTTAACAATTTTAGCATCAAGATCTAAAAACTCCGAATCATTGGGACGCCTTTTAACTAAAGTAGACTCATCTCCAGTCCCATCTTTATCAAGATTCAAACTAGAAACCAAGGATCTAATAGGAGACACGTCAATAACTTTCAGATCTTCATCTTTATTTTCATGATAACTAGAAGAACACGCTTTCATAAAGCAATCTTTTTTAGCACGCATCTAGCGGCTCTTTCTTTGCATTCATCAATGGAAATTCTCATGGTTTTGAGAGACTCATTGATATCATGCTTGGGTGGAATAGATCTAAGTTTCAAAGAATCAACATCAAGAGTAATTCTATCCACGTTTCTAGCCAATTCATCAATCTTAAGCAATTTTTCATCAAGCAAAGCATTGAAACTCTTTTGCGAAATCATAAACTCTTTAACACTAGTTTCAAATTGAGAAGGCATCTTACCAAAATTTCCATAAGAGTTATTATAGGAATTACCATAATTATTAGGGGAATTACTAGGAAAAGGCCTAGGATTAAACTTTCCTCTATAAGCATTGTTACCAAAATTATTCCTACCAACAAAATTCACATCCAAAGATTCATTGTTATTTTCAATCAACGTGGATAAAGGCATATCATTAGGATCAGAAGAAGCACTCTTAGTAGCAAACAATTTCATAACTTCATCCATCTTTCCACTCAAAACACTAATCTCTTCAATAGCATGCTCTTTTTTACTGGTAGATCTTTCGGTGTGCCATTGAGAATAGTTAACCATAATATTATCTAGGAGTTTTGTACCTTCTCCTAAGGTGGTTTCCATGAAAGTGCACCCCGCGGCCGAATCTAAAAGATTTCTAGAAGAAAAATTCAAGCGAACATAAAAGTTTGTATAATCATCCATAATTTCAAACCATGTGTAGGGCAATTACGTATCATTAATTTCATTCTCTCCCAAGCTTGTGCAACATGCTCATGATCTAGTTGCTTAAAATTCATAATATCGTTTATAAGAGAGATAATCTTAGCGGGAGGAAAATACTTAGAGATAAAGGCATATTTGCACTTATACCATGAATCAATACTATTTCTAGGCAAAGAGGAAAACCAAGTTTTAGCACGATCTTTAAATGAAAACGGAAATAACTTCAATTGAACAATATCATTATCCGTATCCCTCTTCTTTTGCATATCACACAAATCAACAAAGTGTTTTAGATGGGTAGCGGCATCTTCACTAGGAAGGCCAGAAAATTGATATTTCATGACAAGATTCAACAGAGCAGCATTGATCTCACAAGATTCAGCATCGGTAATAGGAGCAATCGGAGTGCTAATAAAATCATTATTGTTGATATTGGAAAATTCACACAATTTGGTATTGTTCTGAGCCATAGTGACAAGCAAGCAATCAAACACACAAGAAAACAAGAGGCAAGCGATAAAACACACGGAAAAAGAAGGGCAAATAAAACGGCAAGGGTGAAGTGGGGGAGAGGAAAACGAGATGCAAATAATGTAATGCAAAGGATATGGGTTTGTGATAGGTACTTGGTATATGACTTTTGCATAAGCCTCCCCGTCAACGGCGCCAGAAGTTATTCTTGCTACTTCTCGACCTTGCGTTGTATTCCCTCGAAGACGAAAGGGTGAAGCAGCATAGTAGCGTAAGCATTTCCCTCGATTTTTGAGAACCAAGGTATTAATCCAGTAGGAGACCACGCGCGAGTCCCTCGCACCTGCACAAACAAATAAGAACTTCGCATCCAACGCGATAAGGGGTTATCAATCCCTACACGGTCACTTACGAAAGTGAGATCTGATAGATAGGATAGTATAATAGTTTTGGTATTTTTTTGTATAAGAACAGAAAGTAAATAAAGCAAATAGGCAACTTCAGCAGAAATTGAAGTAAAGCAATATGATAGAGATAGACCCGGGGGCCATAGGTTTCACTAGTGGCTTCTCTCATGAAAGCAGAATTCTACTGTGGGTGAACAAATTACTGTCGATCAATTGATAGAACAGCGCATCGTTATAATAATATCTAGGCATGATCATTATATATAGGCATCACGTCCGTGACAAGTAGACCGAAATGATTCTGCATCTACTACTATTACTCCACACATCGATCGCTATCCAGCATGCATCTAGAGTATTAAGTTCATAAGAACAGAGTAATGCTTTAAGCAAGATGACATGATGTAGAGGGATAAACTCAAGCAATATGATATAAACCCCATATTTTTATCCTCGATGGCAACAATACAATACGTGCCTTGCTGCCCCTACTGTCACTGGGAAAGGACACCGCAAGATTGAACCCAAAGCCAAGCACTTCTCCCATTGCAAGAACTATAGAGCTAGTGGGCCAAACCAAACCAATAATTCGAAGAGACTTGCAAGAATATTATGAGCACACATAAAAAGTTCAGAGAAGAACCAAATATCTTGCATAGATAACCTTGATCATAAACTCCCAATTCATCGGATCTCGACAAACACACCGCAAAAAGATTACATCGAATAGATCTCCTCGAAGATCAAGGAGAACTTTGTATTGAGATCCAAAAATAGAGAAGAAGCCATCTAGCTAATAACTATGGACCCGAAGGTCTGTGATAAACTACTCACAACTCATTGGTGAGGCTATGGTGTTGATGTAGAAGCCCTCTGTGGTAGACCCCCCCCCCCTCCGGCGGAGCTCCGAAACAGGCCCCAAGATGGATCTCACGGGAACAGAAGGCTGCGGCGGTGGAATTAGGGTTTTCTCTACTGCCTCGATGTTTTCAGGGTACATGGATATATATAGGAGGAAGGAGGGCATCGGGGGAGCCAGAGGGGGCCCACGAGCGTGGGAGGCGCGCCCAGTAGGAGGGGGCACGCCCTGGACCCTCGTGGCCACCTCCTTCGTTCCCTCGCATGTACTCCAAGTCTTCTGTGAAGATACGGTTCCAAAAATAACTCTCCCGAAGATTTCATTCCATTTGTACTCCGTTTGATATTCCTTTTCTGCGAAACTCTGAAATAGGCAAAAAAACAGCAATCTGCACTTGGCCTTGGGTTAGTAGGTTAGTCCCAAAAATAATATAAAAGTGTATAATAAAGCCCAATTAACATCCAAAACAGAATATATAATAGCATGGAACAATCAAAATTTATAGATACGTTGGAGATGTATCGGTGCCCTGGGCCCTCGTGGACACTTCGTAAGGCGGTAGATGCCCTTCTTTCGCAGCAAGGAAGCTAATATCCGGATAAAAAATGTGTCCAAAAATCAGCCCAATTGGAGTTACGGATCTCTGGGAATTTAAAAAATGGTGGAAGGCTAGAATCTGGGAATGCAGAAACACAGAGAGAGAGAGAGACAGAGAGACAGATCCAATCTCAGAGGGGCTCTCGCACCTCCCACGCCATGGAGACCATGGACCAGAGGGGAAACCCTTCTCCCATCTATGGAGAAGGTCAAGGAAGAAGAAGAAGGAGGGGGCTCTCCCCCTCGTTTTCGGTGGCACCGGAGTGCCCTCGGGGCCATCATCGTCACCGCAATCTACAACAAGAACTTCACCGCCGTCATCACCAACTCTTCCCCCCCTCTGTGCAGCGACATAACCCCTCTTCTACCCACTGTAATCTCTACTTAAACATGGTGCTCAATGCTGTATATTATTTCCCAATGATGTATGGCTATCCTATGATGTTTGAGTAGATCTGTTTTGTCCTATGGGTTAATTGATGATCGTGATTGGTTTGAGTTGCATGTTTTATTATTGGTGCTGTCCTATGGTGCTCTCTGTGTCGCGCAAGCATGAGGGATCCCCGCTGTAGGGTTTGCAATATGCTCATGATTTGCTTATGGTGGGTGGCATGAGTGACAGAAGCACAGACCCGAGTAAGTAGGTTGTTTGCGTATGGGAATAAAGAGGACTTGATACTTTAATGTTATGTTTCGGTTTTACCTTAATGATCTTTAGTAGTTGTGGATGCTTGCTAGAGTTCCAATCATCAGTGCATATGATCCAAGAAGAGAAAGTATGTTAGCTTATGCCTCTCCCTCAAATAAGATTGCAATACTGATTACCGGTCTAGTTATCGATTGCCTAGGGATAAATAACTTTCTCGTGACAAAAAGCTCTATACTAAAACTAATTTAGTTGTGTATTTATCTAAACATCCCCTACTTTTTATTTACGTGCTCTTTATTATCTTACAAACCTATCCCACAGAAACTACAAAGTACTTCTAGTTTCATACTTGTTCTAGGTAAAGTAAACGTCAAGCGTGCGTACAGTTGTATCGGTGGTCGATAGAACTTGAGGAAATATTTGTTCTACCTTTAGCTCCTCGTTGGGTTCGACACTCTTAATTATCGAAAGAGGCTACAACGGATCCCCTACACTTGTGGGTTATCAGTGTCAGTTTTCACACAACTTCTTTTAATGGAGCATGGTATAGTAGGTATTCACTAATCTCCTAGTTTCTTCGGTACTCCACCCTTAAAATAATAATTCGCAAGGATGGTGGAAATTTCAGGTTAAGGTATCTTTCTTTAATTAGTGACAATATCTTTCATATATTTAGCAAATGGGGCCATCTTCAAAATACGAGTCAAACGAGTACGCAAAAAGATTGGCCTAAGCATTTCAGTAAAGCATTCAAATTCTTCCTCATCCTTGTTCTTAGGTGGTTTAGTAGGAAAATTTATGGGTTTCTGAACCATGGTTCTCTTTCTTTACCATGTTTTCTAGCAATGAAATCTCTTTTATCATATCTTGTTTTAGGAGGTGCGTTAGCAAGATCGACAGTCGATTCTATTTCTACATCATTGTTAGGTTCTTTATTGTTATCTAGTTGAGCATCAACATGAACATCATTACTATTGTCATTATCATTATCACTAGGTGAATGTTCGTTATCAGATTGTGTCTCAGCATCAGAAATAGAAACATCATTACTATTCTCAGAAGGTTTTTCTATCACAGGTTCACTAGAAGCATGAAAAGTTCTATCATTTTTCTTTTTCTTCTTAGATAAACTAGGCATATCATTATTAATTCTTTGAGAATCTTGTTCAATTCTTTTAGGATGATCTTCCGGATACAGAGGTTCCTGAGTCATTCTACCTCCTCTACTCATAACTTTAATAACATGATCTTTCATATTATTGTTCACCTCATTGAGTAAATAATTTTGTGACTTAGCAACTTATTCTACTTTAGTTTGAACTAGGTATGAATATTTACTTAAACCATTAACATCTTTAGAAATTCTAAACATCAAGTCACTCAAACGATTAATCATGAAAGCATTACATTTAAATTGCTTGGTCACATACATATTAAAGTGTTCTTGCTTAACTATGTAGTTATCAAATTCATCTAGGGATTGACTAGCACATTTATTATAAAGAATATCAGTTGCATCAAATCTTAATTATAAGAGAATTTACCTCTACTACCTATGTCGAGATATCGAGTCCATGTATTTCTTCAATAGGTGCTAAATTCTTAACATCTTCAGTTTTAATACCTTTTTTATTTAATAGATTTCTATGCCTCTTGCATATCTCCGAGACTGAGGAATATAATACCTCTCATCTTCGGAGTTGGATTAGGTGGTGGTTCATGAAGTGTCCAATCATTATCATTCCTCAATATATTATTCCATAGTTCTTCAGCTTGTCCAATAGTTCTTCCCCTGAACACACTAAAGGAAATATGCCCTAGAGGCAATAATAAAGTTATTATTTATTTCCTTATATCATGATAAATGTTTATTATTCATGCTAGAATTGTATTAACCGAAAACTTAATACATGTGTGGATACATAGACAAAACAGAGTGTCCCTAGTATGCCTCTACTAGACTAGCTCATTGATCAAAGATGGTTATGTTTCCTAGCCATAGACATGAGTTGTCATTTGATCAACGGGATCACATCATTAGGAGAATGATCTGATGGACAAGACCCATCCGTTAGCTTAGCAATATGATCGTTTAAGTTTTACTGCTATTGCTTTCTTCATGACTTATACATGTTCCTATGACTATGAGATTATGCAACTCCCGAATACCGGAGGAACACTTTGTGTGCTACCAAACGTCACAACGTAACTGGGTGATTATAAAGGTACTCTACAGGTGTCTCCGAAGGTACTTGTTGGGTTGGCGTATTTCGAGATTAGGATTTGTCACTCCGATTGTCGGAGTGGTATCTCTGGGCCCACTCGGTAATGCACATCACTATAAGCCTTGCAAGCATTGCAGCTAATGAGTTAGTTGCGGGATGATGTATTACGGAACGAGTAAAGAGACTTGTTGGTAACGAGATTGAACTAGGTATTGAGATACCGACGATCGAATCTCGGGCATGTAACATACCGATGACAAAGGGAACAATGTATGTTGTTATGCGGTTTGACCGATAAAGATCTTCGTAGAATATGTGGGAGCCAATATGAGCATCCAGGTTCCGCTATTGGTTATTGACCGGAGACGTGTCTCGGTCATGTCTACATAGTTCTCGAACCCGTAGGGTCCGCACGCTTAAGGTTTCGATGATAGTTTTATTATGAGTTTATGAGTTTTGATGTACCGAAGGAGTTCGGAGTCCCGGATGAGATCGGGGACATGATGAGGAGTCTCAAAATGGTCGAGACGTAAAAATCGATATATTGGACGACTATATTCGGACATCGGAAAGGTTCCGAGTGATTCGGGTATTTTCGGAGTACCGGGGAGTTACGGGAATAGAGGAGAGAGGCCAAAAGGAAGGAGGCATGCACCCCCCTTCTGGTCCGAATTGGACAAGGGGTGCAGCCCCCTTTTCCTTCTCCCTCTCCCCCTCTTTCCTTCTCTCCTACTCCGGAAAGGAAAGGGGAATCCTACTAGGACTTGGGAGTCCTAGTAGGGCTCCCCACACTTGGTGCGCCCCCTCTAGGGCCGGCCTCTCCCTCCCTCCTTTATATACGGGGGCAGGGGGCACCTCTAGACACAACAATTGATCTCTTGATCTCTTAGCCATGTGCGGTGCCCCCCTCCACCATAGTTCTCCTCGATAAATATTGTAGCGGTGCTTAGGCGAAGCCCTGCGACGGTAGAACATCAAGATCGTCACCACGCCGTCGTGCTGACGGAACTCTCCCTCGACACTCGGCTGGATCGGAGTTCGAGGGACGTCATCGAGCTGAACGTGTGCTAGAACTCGGAGGTGCCATAGTTTCGGTGCTTGATCGGTCGGGCCGTGAAGACGTACGACTACATCAACCGCGTTGTTCTAACGCTTCCGCTTTCGGTCTACGAGGGTACGTAGACTCACTCTCCCCTCTCGTTGCTATGCATCTGGTAGATAGATCTTGCGTGATCGTAGGAAAATTTTAAAATACTACGTTCCCCAACAGTGGCATCATGAGCCAGGTCTATGCGTAGATGATATGCACGAGTAGAACACAATGAGTTGTGGGCGATACTAGTCATACTGCTTACCAGCATGTCATACTTTGCTTCGGCGGTATTGTGAGATGAAGCGGCCCGGACCGACATTACGCGTACGCTGGTTTCACCGTTAAGAGCACTCGTTGCTTAAAGGTGACTGGCGGGTGTCTGTCTCTCTCACTTTAGCTGAATCAAGTGTGGCTACGCCCGGTCCTTGTGAAGGTTAAAACAGCACATACTTGACGAAACATCGTTGTGGTTTTGTATGTGTAGGTAAGAACGGTTCTTGCTAAGCCCGTAGCAGCCACGTAAAACTTGCAACAACAAAGTAGAGGACGTCTAACTTGTTTTTGCAGGGCATGTTGTGATGTGATATGGTCAAGACATGATGAGTTATACGGTTTTGTATGAGATGATCATGTTTTGTAATGTTATCGGCAACTGGCAGGAGCCATATGGTTGTCGCTTTATTGTATGAAATGCAATCGCCATGTAATTGCTTTACTTTATCACTAAGCGGTAGCGATAGTCGTAAAAGCAATAGTTGGCGAGACGACAACGATGCTACGATGGAGATCAAGGTGTCGCGCCGGTGACGAAGGTGATCATGACGGTGCTTTGGAGATGGAGATCAAAAGCACAAGATGATGATGGCCATATCATGTCACATATTTTGATTGCATGTGATGTTTATCTTATTATGCTTCTTATTTTGCTTAGAACGACGGTAGCATTATAAGATGATCCCTTACTAAATTTCAAGGTATAAGTGTTCTCCCTGAGTATGCACCGTTGTGAAAGTTCATCGTGCTGAGACACCACGTGATGATCGGGTGTGATAAGCTCTACGTTCAAATACAACGGGTGTAAGCCAGTTTTGCACACGCAGAATACTCGGGTTAAACTTGACGAGCCTAGCATATGCAGATATGGCCTCGGAACACTGGAGACCGAAAGGTCGAGCGTGAATCATATAGTAGATATGATCAACATAAGATGTTCACCATTGAAACTACTCCATCTCACGTGATGATCGGACATGGTTTAGTTGATTTGGATCACGTGATCATTTAGATGACTAGAGGGATGTCTATCTAAGTGGGAGTTCTTAAGTAATATGATTAAATTGAACTTTAATTTATCATGAACTTAGTCTTGGTAGTATTAGCATATCTATGTTGTAGATCAATAGCTCGCGATGTTGCTCCCCGTTTATTTATTTTTATATGTTCCTAGAGAAAACTAAGTTGAAAGATGTTAGTAGCAATGATGCAGAATTGTTCCGTGATGTCGGTGTACTAAGATAGGGGTACCTTAGTACCCCAACTTGTGCACGGGCAGTAGCAGCTTCCCGTGGCAGGGCTTACCGCGTGCTTGCCGGAAACCTTTCTGGTCCCTATGAAGCCATTCGAGAACAAAGTATACAAGTCAAAAGATCAAGGCCCCGGCAAGAGGAGCTTGCCGGGAAGGCCGCACCAGGCTCAAGGTTATCACTTTAGCACAAGACCCTGGCAAGTGGAGCTTGCCAGGAAGACCAAGGAACACATGTCTCAAGAGATGCCTCGGCGCATCATGCGCCCCGGCGGGGCCCGGAGGGCGACAAGCTTCCGGGCCCGGCAAGATCATAGCCCCGGCAAGGTGCTTGCCGGGGGAACCTACGCTGTGTGCCCGCGCTCCAGCTCATCTGCCCACGCGTCGCCCTGGGGCCCTTCCAGGGACGCGTGGCGGACGGCCGTGCAGCCTGGGGCACACGGTGGCAAGCCACGGTGACAAGACTATCGCCGTGGCGAACGGAGAAGCATGGACGGACGCTTTTGGGGTCGACGGCGACGGGCATTTAATGCCCTTGTCCCCCACTGTCAAGGTTAGGTGAAGACCACTGTTCATGCACTATTCACACACTGTTACAACTACCACCAAAATTACACTTTTACCCTCCTCTACGTTGACACCTGTCGGTGACCCCTTTGAGCTATAAAAGGAGGCCCATGCACAACGTAGAAATGGTTCGAAACCTAGACAACTCCCTCGCTCGGTGTAGCTAGTACTGTAGCTCTTTAAGCTCCCGAGCTCAAGAACTCAATACAACCAAGGCAGGAGTAGGGTTTTACGCGTCCGCGCGGCCCGAACCTGGGTAAACTGCCCGCGTGCGCTCCTCGATCTGCTCTCCGTGCTCCCTCCGCTCCCTTACCGCAACGTTGAAGGGGCTCCGGTCCAATAGGTGCTCGTGGGAGGACAGTTTCCCCCGACATCTTTGGCGCGCCAGGTAGGGGGGCGTCGAGGTTGTGCGAACCTGATCCGGCGCTCACGCGGGCGCATTCTTCATCAACCTTTCCAGCTTCATCAGCAGCATCAACATGCCTCCGAAGAAGAAGGCTTCGGAGGTCGCAGGCCCGTCTGCGTCGATCCCACCGCCACCAGAACCGACGGTTGGTGGAGGAGACGCCGGCGGAAGGGTGGTCGCCGGCGAGGAAACTCACGGTGCCACCAAGTCCAAGGACAAGACGGACGACCGGGCGAATTCCAAAGCCTCGGTGTCCGTAGACGCGCCACGCCTCTCTCGGGAGGTGCCAAGCCAGCAGCGCCGTGGTACAGGAGGTACCATTCGCTTGCTGGGGCAAGGACAAACCGGAGGATCGCGGGATGCTCAAGGCCATCGTCCGGGCACGAGCAAGTCACGGTCGCCGGGGCGAGAAACCGCTCCTTCTAACCCTGTTAGAAGTCCGAGCATATCTCGCTCCTCGCACCGCTCGCCGCCGCTCCCCTCCTCTCCAGCAGAAGCTCTAGCCAGAGCGCAACTGCTCCTCGACTTCCCTCCAGCGGTAGACAAGGCCGAAGACTGGAGGGCGACGATCCAGAGCCTCATCGCCTTCGCCAACAACGACACGCCGCAGCAGCCGGCGACATCGCGGCCGCGGCAAGTCGACCAAGCGAAGGCCGATGGCGACAAGACAGCCGGGGGTGCAACCACCGTGCACTCCCCGCCGCGGAAGCAGAAGACGCCACCCCGCCGGATTAACATCGACGACGACTCCACGGCGTCGTCGGATCCGCGGGCTCGTCGGGACCAGCGCCAAGTCCTCGACGACCGGCGACAAGAAGACGCTCGGACGCGCATCGAGCGCCGACGAGAAGCCCGAAGACAATCAGATCATCGCGCTGGGACCGCTGTCGACACGTGCGCGCCCGGTGAACCAGGCGATTTGCCGTACGCGGCAGGTTGCCCCGCGTTCACCCGTGAGCTGCGGCGAGTCCAGTGGCCCAGCATGAAGAATTTCAAGCCCGACGTACCCGAGAAGTACGACGGCAAGACGCACCCCTCGGAGTTCCTCAGCATCTACACCATCGCGGTGCAGGCTGCCGGGGGACGCGACGAGAAGATATTAGCCAACTACTTCCCGCTAGTGCTTAAGCCGAACGTCCGTTCTTGGCTTATGCACTTGCCGGAGAGCTCCATTTCTTCGTGGGCGGATCTGTGCCACCAGTTTGTTGGCGCCTTCACGGGCGGCCACAAACCACACGGCCAAGAGAGAGATCTCCACATCCTAGCCTAGAAGGAGGGAGAATCCCTGCGCAAGTACATCCAGAGGTTCAGCCGCGTGCAACACAACATTCCCGATGTCCACCCTGCCGCGGTTATCAGCGCGTTCCACCAGAACGTGCGTAACCGCCGCATGAGAGAAGAGATGGCCATGACCAAGATCCGGGATGTCAGCGAGCTCTACGCTCTGGCTGACAAGTGCGCGCGCGCCGAAGAGGGGAGGAGACTCCCCGAAGAGGATACTGGCGCAGGAGGAAGCGACAGCGAGGATGCCGCCCCGGCAAGGAAGAGCCGGCGGCGGAACAACAGAAAGAAGAAGAACAAGGAGGTGCTAGTCGTCGAGCAGTCCGGCAAGGAGGCTCCCGCCAAGAAGGTACAGGCTGGCGGTTCCGGCAAGGAACCCGCCCCTGTAGCGGCAGCCGACAAGCAGGACGGCTCCGACAAGCAATACTGCGAGATACACCGCACCAAGGGCCACGATCTTCAGAATTGCAAGCGAGTCGAGTACCTCGTAGAACAGCAAAAGGCTGAATACGAGCGTCGCGACAAGGAGAAGGCCCAAGGTGGAGGAGGAGAACCCAGCAAGAAGCGGCCGTTCAATGGCCGGGGAGGACGCCGCGGCAAGGCCAAGCAGCGGCAAGGTGACAGACCTCCCCGGGGCCGCGACAAGGATGAGGAAGAAGACGACGACGACGACATGGAAGAAGGAGATAACAGCGAGCAGGAGTTCCAGAAGGCCACAGAAGTTCTGTGTGTCGACGGAGGCGCCTCTCTGCACACTTCCCACCGCCAACTCAAGCAGTGGGTGCGGGAAGTGAATGCAGCTGAGCCGCCCGTCGAGTCACGCAGGCTGCTGAAGTGGTCCAGCACGCCCATCATTTTTGACCTTGAGGATCACCCTGACCGCACAACGGCGGTCGGGTGCTTGCCGATGTTGGTCTCACCAACTATCCGCAACCTCAAGGTCACCAAAATGTTGGTTGACGGCGGGATCGGCCTGAACTTGATCTCCTCAGCTGTGATCAAGAAACTGCAAATCCCCGACAACGAGCTCGAGGAAACCGGGTCGTTCCAAGGGATCAACCCGGGAAGGAGCAAGCCGAAAGGGAAGATTACACTGCCCGTGACCTTTGGCGGAGAACTCAACTTTAGGACGGAGAGGATAACCTTCGACGTTGCCGATATCCCATTGCCATAAAATGGGATACTTGGCCGTCCTGCCCTCGCCAAGTTCATGGCAGCTTCCCACCATGCTTACAACATACTCAAGATGCCGGGGCCGATAAGCGTCATCTCTGTCCCTGGCGACAAGAAGGACGCGCTTATCTGCGCCGACAAGATTTACCGGGATGCAGCAGCCGCAGCAGAAAGCAACACACTTGCCGCTGAAGCTCCCGGGGGGAAGACCAAGACCAAGTCCGGCGAGAGCTCTGGGGCCCACTCCGGCAAACGCACCTCTTCGGAGTGCTGCGCTGCCGTCGAGGATGCACCATCGAGCTCCACCGGCAAGTGCAAGAAAGGGATGGCGGCTCCACCGGCAACCAAGAAGGTGTCCGCCAAGGAGGACGGCACTGGTGGTACCTTCACCATCAGTGCTACGCTCGACAACAAATAGGAAAGCGCGCTCGTTGCCTTCCTGCGGGCGAATGTCGATGTGTTTGCGTGGCAACCATCTGACATCCCCGGCGTTCCCAGGAAGGTAATTGAGCACAAGCTTGTTGTTTGTCCTCATGTGCGGCCCGTCAAGCAGAAGGTCAGGAAGCAAGCCGTGGAGCGCCAAGAATTCATCGCCGAAGAAATAAAGAAGCTAGAAGCAGCAGGCCTGGTTAGAGGCATGATCCATCCCACGTGGTTGGCCAATCCAGTTGTCGTACGCAAGGCCAATGGGAAGTGGAGACTTTGTATAGACTTCACTGATGTGAATAAAGCATGTCCCAAGGATCCATTTCCCTTGCCGCGTATTGACCAGATTGTTGACTCCACCGCTGGATGTGAGCTGCTTTCGTTCCTTGATGCATACTCAGGTTACCACCAGATTTTCATGGCCAAGGAAGATGAAGAGAAGACTGCATTTATTACTCCATGCGGCACATATTGCTTCGTACGCATGCCCTTTGGATTGAAGAATGCAGGCTCGACATGTGCAAGGGTGGTGCACACTGCTTTTGAGCCACAGATACACAGAAATGTGGAAGCATACATGGATGATATAGTGGTCAAGAGCAAGAGCAAAGATACACCGATCCAAGATCTGGAAGAGACTTTTGGGAATCTGCGCAAGATCCAGCTCAAGTTGAACCCCGAGAAGTGCGTCTTCGGAGTCCCCTCCGGCAAGCTTCTCGGGTTCTTTGTGTCCCAGAGGGGGATTGAAGCCAATCCCGACAAGATAAAAGCCATCGAGCAGATTGAAGCCCCGAAGCGCGTCAAGGACGTAAGGAGACTTGCTGGTTGTGTGGCTGCCCTCAGCAGGTTCATTTCAAAGTCTGCAGAACGCGCCCTGCCCTTCTTTAAAATTTTGAAGAAGGCAGGTCCTATGAAATGGACTCCGGAAGCGGAGGCAGCGCTGCAGGACTTGAAAGGATACCCGTCCTCTACTCCAATACTTGTCGCACCTAGGCCACAAGAGAAGTTGCTGCTGTACCTAGCGGCAACTAATCAAGTGGTTAGTGCTGCGTTAGTAGCGGAGAGGGAGGCGGGTGAGGAACCCACAGCCCCGGCAAGCGAATCCAGCGACAAGCAGGGGGTTTCCCCGACAAGCTCCGGCCCCGACAAGGACAAGTCTGCGCAGGAACAAGGTGAAGTGCGAAAGAAGATGGTGCAGCGCCCAGTGTATTTTGTAAGCTCCCTCTTGCAGGGGGCTAGATCAAGATACTCTGGGGTGCAGAAGTTGCTCTTCGGTCTCTTCATGGCCTCAAGAAAGCTGCGCCATTACTTCCAAGCACACGAGATAACAGTGGTCACTCGCTTTCCGTTGAAGAGGATATTGCAGAACCCCGAAGCAACAGGCAGGATCGTCGAGTGGGCACTGGAGCTGTCGAGCTTTGGTCTCAAGTTTGAGAGTACTTCAACTATACAGAGCAGAGCTTTGGCAGAATTCATAGCAGAATGGACCCCAACGCCCGACGAAGAAGTTCCAGAGACAAGCGTCCCCGTCCAAGAAGCGAGCAGTGAATGGGTAATGTACTTTGATGGTGCTTTCTCGCTGCAGGGCGCCGGTGCCGGCGTGGTACTCATAGCGCCCACCGGAGAGCACCTCAAGTATGTTGTCCAGATGCACTTTCCCAAGGAACAAGCGACAAACAATACTGCTGAGTATGAAGGTTTGCTTGCCGGCCTCAGAATTGTGGCCGAGCTTGGGATCAAGAAGTTGATTGTGCGGGGAGATTCACAATTGGTGGTCCGACAAGTTAATAAGAGTTACCAGAGCCCTTTGATGGAAGCTTATGTTGATGAAGTGAGGAAGCTTGAAGAACACTTTGAAGGTCTGCAAATGGAGCACGTCCCAAGAGCTCAGAATGATATTGCAGATGGCCTTTGAAAGTGTGTTGCAATGAAGTTACCTGTGGAACCAGGGACCTTCCTGCTCAAGCTAACTCAGCCATCCGTTACACCGTCAGTTGTGCAAAGTAAGAAGAGAAAGTTGGTCTCCGGCGACTACTTGCCGGCGGATCTTCCAGAAGCCGCCGCCAAGGTCCCCAGGATCAACAACCAAAATGCTGAGGAACAGTTTGCTCCTGCGGATCCAAGGATCTGTACAGTTGAAGCAAACGTTCCCGACAAGCCTTGCCCCGGCAGGCTTGCCGGGGGACCATCAGCTCCGGCAGAGCCGGAGGTTCTTGCCGTAGAAGCTGGGGTTCCCGCAGCAGCCCTCGTGCCTTTAGTCCTTGCTGTTGAGCCTCAGGCTCCAGCATGGGCACAGCAAATCGTCTGTTTTCTGCAAACTGGAGAACTTCCCGACGAGCCAGAAGAGATAGAGAAAATAACCAGGCAGTCAAGTATGTACCAGTTCGTTGACAATGAACTGTACAGAAGAAGACTCAATGGTGTCAGGTTGAAGTGCATTCCCAGAGAAGATTGACAGAAGCTGTTGGCGGAGATACATGGAGGCATATGTGGCCACCACATTGGCGCAAGGGCACTTGCCGGGAAGGCGTTCCGGCAAGGGTTCTTCTGGCCAGAAGCCCTCCAAGATGCAACTGCACAAGTAACCAAGTGTGAAGCGTGCCAGTTCCATGCCAAGCAAATCCACCAGCCAGCTCAAGCTCTCCAGACAATCCCTTTGTCCTGGCCCTTCTCGGTCTGGGGGCTCGACATCCTCGGCCCCTTTCCCCGCGCAGTCGGGGGCTTTGAGTACTTGTACGTAGCAATCGACAAGTTCACAAAGTGGCCGGAAGTGGAACCAGTGAGAAAGGTGACAGCACAGTCAGCGGTCAGGTTCTTCAGATCAATTGTTTGCCGTTTCGGGATCCCTAACAGGATCATCACCGACAATGGCACACAGTTTACAAGTCGCACCTTCATGCAGTACGTCCAAGACCTTGGCGCCAAGGTCTGCTTCGCTTCTGTTGCTCACCCGAGGAGCAATGGTCAACCGGAGAGGGCCAATGCTGAAGTGCTGCGCGGACTCAAGACAAGAACCTTCGACAGGCTGCGCAAGTGCGGAAGAAACTGGATAGAAGAGTTGCCGGCGGCTCTTTGGTCAATCAGGACGACACCAAATCGAGCCACCGGGCAGACACCCTTTGCTCTTGTCTATGGAGCAGAGGCAGTTCTCCCCACGGAACTCGTATACGGATCTCCTCGAGTGCTCGCTTATGATGAGCTCGAGCAAGAGCAACTGCGACAAGATGATGCATTGCTCCTTGAGGAGGAACGTCTCCAGGCTGCTGTACGAGCTGCTCGATACCAGCAAGCCTTGCGTCGCTATCATAGCCGCAAGGTCAAGGCCAGGAGTCTGGAGGAAGGCGATCTTGTTCTTCGGCGTGTTCAGTCCGCCAAGAATTCCAACAAGTTGATGCCGAAGTGGGAAGGCCCTTATCGGGTGAGACAAGTCACAAGGCCCGGCGTTGTCCGCCTTGAGACCGAAGAAGGCTTACCGGTGAGCAACTCCTGGAACATAGAGCATCTTCGCAAGTTTCACCCATAAGGCGTGGTTGCCGTGATCCGCTCCGGCAACCACCTTTTGTACAAGTCTTGCCGTTGTTGCATGTAAACCTTTGTACAAAGCCGGGCGCAGATCCCGTGCATCAGTAAAGTTTTCGTGCTTCGCACTATTTGCCATTTCCATGCTTTTCCTTGTTATTTGCATGCATTGTCTGGCACCTTGTGCAACGCACATCCCCGGTAAGCACTAGCAAGCCGTGAGGCCATATACTTGTTTTCCCTCCTCTTTTTCTTTTCTTTCCCTCTTAAGCAGAAGGAATATTCCTCGCGCACAAGTTTGCCGGGGGGGAAGGAGGTGGAGGATGAACCAAGTGCTGTTCAAGAAAGAGAAGCCTTGTCGGGGGACAAGCAATTTATGAAAGCTAAGTTACCAAAGTTTGAGTAATTCAAATTTTTAAATTTTAGTTGTCTTCCTTGAACAACCACACTTTGTATGGAAAACCTGTGCGCAGAGGAACCTACCCGTGGCTAGCCGCGCCCTTACTCTGTTTCGAGCACGCTCAACGGCTTAAGTGAGCTGCGACAAGTGTCACGCCCTTACTTCGTTTTCGAGTTCGCTCAGCAGTCTAAGTGTGCTGCGACTAGCTGCGGCAAGGTTACTTGCCGACGAGGTCTTTTGCCAGCAGGCTGCTAAGAGTCCAGCACTCAGCGCTCGCGGCAAGGGCCCCTTGCCGGCAAGTCCCCTGAAAGCGTAGGGTAGAAAGCATACAAAGTGGAGGACCAAAAGCAAGGGAGATAACACTGCATCGATTGATCAAAATGAGATTGTATATTACAAAGATAACTTGCCGTAATACTAATAGATTCTTGTTCATAACATGCCTTGCAGCGGCAAGGGAAACAGAAAGAAAGAAACCTAATCTACGCGGTCGCCTTCACGCCTTGTGATCTTGTTCACCTTGGCGACGATGTGGGCAACCTGCGCCCTCAACGCCTCCTGATCAGCGTCGTCCGGCAAGGTGCGGAGGACGTTGACAAGGTTGATGCCGGGGTTGCGGTAGACGATTTTCGTCAAGACACGCTCCAAGGTGCCCATGCAGAGCCGACGCGCCTCGTCGGCCAGCTGCACAGGGATCTTCTCCTGCAGCCTCGCAAGCGCCGGCGCGATTCCTCTGAAGAACAGACTTAACTTGGCGCTGTGGGGGAGATTCTCGTCCGGGGAGTACGCGAGATGCTCCGCCCTCAGCGCCACCATCTCCTTGTCGATATTGGCAGCGGAGGTAACCAGATCGTCAGTCCACTGCTCCACCGCCCGGCTGAAGTTGTTCGCTGAGACGGCGGCGCTCTCCACCAAGTTCCGCTCCTTGCGGAGCTCGTCCTTCAGCTTCGTCTCGCGGTCCCGGGCGGTGTCGAGCGAATCAGTCAGAGTAGAGACCTTCAACTCCAAGTCAGCAATAGAGTCCTTGGCGGCAGTGAGTTCGTCGCCTTTCTTGGAGAGACGTACCTGCAAGTCAGAGTTGGTGTGGGCATCTTTCTCCCGCTCCACATTGAGCGCGGTGACTCTGTCCTCGCTCGCCTTGAGGTACCGCTCCAGCTGCTCCACCTTAAGCTCCAGGTCCCTCTTGGCGGTCTCCGCGGCGGCTGCGGCGGCTTTCGCCTCCTTCAGGGCCCCGCCAATGGCCTGCTCCCGGGCGGAGAGGTCGTCCTCGTGGGCATCGAGGTCGACCTTCCGCTGGTTGAGCACTCCTTCTCGCTGGGACAGCTCCTCGGCGGCCAACCGTTGCTGCTCGTCCACCTCGGCCTTCTCCAGGAGGAAGGCTTGCTGCGCTCCGGCAAGCTCTTCGCGCTCCTCAGCCAGGTGGCAGAGGGCTGCTTGGTTGTCGGCGCGAAGCTCCGCGGCGCGCTTCTCCAAGTCAACTCCAGCCTTGGCGGCAAGAGCTTCCCGAGACTCTAGCTTCGCCTGCCTGGCCCGGTACAGAGCCAGGAGCCGGCGAAGGAGCTTCTCCTCTTCGGGCTCGTTGCTGCCGCCAGGCGCTTCAACAACCTTCAACCCCGCGGAGGCGAGGACCTCTCCGTCAAAGGTCTCTCCCTCCACGGGGGCTCGAGACGAGGACGCCCAAGGGACTTGTATAAAGATCCCGTTGGGGGCCTCAAGGTAGACACCTGACCGCTCCGTGGAGTCGGAGGGGTCGGCGGCCGGTGTAGCGTCCGACGCTCCTGCGGCCTCCGGGCCCGCAGTGTGGTCGCCGGCCTCTTCCCCAGCCGCGGCGTCGGCGGTCGGGGCGGTCTCTTCGACGGTCGGCTCGTCAGCAGCAGTGGCGTTGCCGCCGTCGCCGTGCACTCCCTCCTCGCCGGTGGCCTCCGTTTCCATCCGCTCCGGTGCAGGAGGATCTAGCAGAAGAAAAAGGAAAGAAAAGATCAAGCAAATATCCAAAAAGACAAGTTCAAGAAGGAAAAGCTACAAGGATTTACCTTCGCGGACTTCTTCAACGACAGGCTCCCTCACCAGGGAGTTCTCCCTTGGCGGCGGAGCAGTGGCCCCTGCTGGCGGAGGGCCGCCCGCGCCCTCCCTTGGCGGGGTGCTCACCCTTGTCCGGCTGCTCACCCTTGGCGGGGTACTCGCCCTTGGCGGAGTGCCCGTCCTTGGCGGAGCGTTCTCCCTCGCCGGGGAGCTCGCCCTTGGCGGGGAGGGTGGAGCGAGTGGCTCGTCGGGGGCGACCTCCTGGCGCTCCTGCGGCTGCGGCTCCACTTCTACACAAGACAAACGAGACATCAAGATATCAGATGAAGATGATCACCTCAAGCGCGCCCGTCAAACAGAAAGACAAAAACCAGACTTACGCTGGGGGCTGCGCTGGGGACTGCTCCTCGGAGCAGCAGGTTGATCCGGCAAGTTTGCTGCTGGCACGTCTCCGGTCGCCGCGGCGGGCGAGTCGTCTTCAACCTCGACCACAGGGATCTTGGCCCTCTTCGCCATCCGCTGGGTCAGGGTCCTGAAAGCAAAGCAAAACAAGATCAGAATCAACAAGGAAAATCAAGACAAAATCAAAGAAATTACAAGTTGCAAGTACTTACTCCTCTTCCTCGTCGTCGGAGCTGAGGGCGGAGAAGTCGAAATCCGCCTGAGGTGCTCCCGCGCGAGGAGCAGGAGGAGAAGGCTCCCTCGGGCGCTTGGCGGTCTCCGGGGCTGTGGGCTGCGAAGACCCAGCCTCCGTCGTCGCCGAGGGCCGAGGAGCAGAAGGGGCAGCCGTTCTGCTCCGGGAGGACCCCCCTCCGCTTGGCGCTGGTGCACGGGGCGCCTCCTTGAAGACTTTGCTCGTCTTGGTGGCGCGCGTCGCACAGGCACGCTGGCTGCTGTCGAGGCGCCTGCGGCCTCGCCGTCTCAGCTGCCTTGCGGAGGCGCTTCTTCGTTTGCTGCTTGGGACTTGCCGGAGGCGGGGAGTTCTCTGAGGACGAAGAGGCATCGTCGTCAAGTCCCAGAGATCCACCGGAGTCTTCATCAGCCTCGATGTCCTCCTCCTCCTCCCCGGCAGGCCCGCTGGACCCAGCACCATGCCCGGCGGCCTCGCTCCCTCCGGCAACCTCGCTCCCTCCGGCGGCGACCTCGCTCGTCCCGGCAAACTTCAGGGAAGGCACCCCGGCAAACTCCTCGGGCGGAAGCTTGAGCAGCTTGAGGATTTCCGCCTCCTCTGCTTGGCTCACCGCGTCCGCGGCCTGTGCCTCGTCCACAGTGTATCCAAACTCGCCCGCCGCTGCGGCTGCAGCGGCCTCCTCCATCCTGGAGGCGATGTAAGCTATATCCCGTGCCGTAGTGGCCCGGGTGAGTCCCTTGTTCTCCTCGGTGTTTTTGGGCGTCTCGACCAAGTTGTCGAAGAAGCTCAGCACGGTGTCCGGCGGAGGCTCGATCCAGGTGGGGACGACGCCGTGGGAGTCGCACGCGGGCATCATCGCGCGCAAGGAATCCCGGGCGGTACTGTTGCACAGCGGCACCACTCCCCGGGAAGGTCTGAACCACTCCGGATGGGCCGGGTCATGCTTGAAGAGCTCTCGGACCATCCCCTTCAACTCCAAGGCAGTGAAGTTATAGTTTAATCCAGGGCGCAGCCTCATGATATCCGCCGCATTGCCGAATTCCCAGGCGGCCCTCTTCCTTTCTTGTAGAGGGGCGATGCGGCGACGGAGGAAATCTGCCCCAACCTCTCCGATAGTCAAATTGGCGACCCGGAGATGAATAATCCTGATAAGGGCAATGCTAAGCTTGTTGTCCTCCAGGGCCAATTCGCTCCAATTCCTGCCGCGCACTATGGCTGTTGTGCGCGGCGCAGTGAAGGGCTCCGGCTTGTCCTCCACCACCCAACACCAATCTGCTCTCCACTCCTCCCACTTGCCGCGGAGTTCTCCCTTCAGGTACGAATCCTTCTTGTTCAGCCTGAAGATCCAGGAGATGCCGCCGGAAAGGGGAGCGCCTGATTCTACTCTAGGCATGAAGAAGTGGCGAAAAAGGGCGACGTTTGGATGAATCCCAACATAGTTTTCGCACAGATGTACGAAAACGGCCATCGTAAGGATGGCGTTGGGGGTGAAATCTAGGAGGTGGAGGCTATATGTGTTCATGATATCACAAAAGAACTCCGAGAACGGAGGGCACAGTCCACAGTGGAAAAATGCAGCGAAGAAGAAATACCCGCCGTGGAACATATCTTTGGCGATGGCGGGGAAGACATGGGTGCGGGGGTGAGCTTTGGTCTCCCTCGCCCAGAACAAATAATATTTGTCCCGCAGCTCCCTCGGACCAAGCCTTGGCGCGAAGACCGCGCACCTCTTCCGCAGGGCGGCCAGCTTCGCCGCCTGCTCGGACTTCTCCTTCTTGGCCTTGTCGTTCTTGGCCTTGTCGCTCTTGGCCTTGTCGCTCTTCGGAGCCATGGCGGGGGCGGCGAGGGAAGAGGCGAGGAGCTCGACGACGCCGCAGATGCGGAAGATGGCGGAGGAGGGGGCGGGGGCAAGCAGCAGCGGAGGTTTCTGGAGGATGAAGACGCAATGAAGACGATGGAGGGAACTGCCCCTGCTTCCTCTGCTTTTAAGGGGGAAGTGGGGGACGCTCCGCATTTCCCATTAAAGAAACAGGCCACGATCTCTCCCACGATGCCGCAATCGACGCGTGCCGTTAGGGAGGGATGCGGCGGATGCGGAAGGGGATACGGCTTGCCGTGGGCCGCGTGTGCCCGTGCACTGTTTTGGGCCTGGCCCAATAGCGCTCGGCACCGTGTGTGGCCCAGGCCCGGGGGCTCCTGTCGGTGTACTAAGATAGGGGTACCTTAGTACCCCAACTTGTGCACGGGAAGTAGCAGCTTCCCGTGGCAGGGCTTACCGCGTGCTTGCCGGAAACCTTTCTGGTCCCTATGAAGCCATTCGAGAACAAAGTATACAAGTCAGAAGATCAAGGCCCCGGCAAGAGGAGCTTGCCGGGAAGGCCGCACCAGGCTCAAGGTTATCACTTTAGCACAAGACCCTGGCAAGTGGAGCTTGCCAGGAAGACCAAGGAACACATGTCTCAAGAGATGCCTCGGCGCATCATGCGCCCCGGCGGGGCCCGGAGGGCGACAAGCTTCCGGGCCCGGCAAGATCATAGCCCCGGCAAGGTGCTTGCCGGGGGAACCTACGCTGTGTGCCCGCGCTCCAGCTCATCTGCCCACGCGTCGCCCTGGGGCCCTTCCAGGGACGCGTGGCGGACGGCCGTGCAGCCTGGGGCACACGGTGGCAAGCCACGGTGACAAGGCTATCGCCGTGGCGAACGGAGAAGCATGGACGGACGCTTTTGGGGTCGACGGCGACGGGCATTTAATGCCCTTGTCCCCCACTGTCAAGGTTAGGTGAAGACCACTGTTCATGCACTATTCACACACTGTTACAACTACCACCAAAATTACACTTTTACCCTCCTCTACATTGACACCTGTCGGTGACCCCTTTGAGCTATAAAAGGAGGCCCATGCACAACGTAGAAAGGGTTCGAAACCTAGACAACTCCCTCGCTCGGTGTAGCTAGTACTGTAGCTCTTTAAGCTCCCGAGCTCAAGAACTCAATACAACCAAGGCAGGAGTAGGGTTTTACGCGTCCGCGTGGCCCGAACCTGGGTAAACTGCCCGCGTGCGCTCCTCGATCTGCTCTCCGTGCTCCCTCCGCTCCCTTACCGCAACGTAGAAGGGGCTCCGGTCCCATAGGTGCTCGTGGGAGGACAGTTTCCCCCGACACGTGATCTGAGGATTATCCTCATTGCTGCACAGAGAATTATGTCCTTGATGCACCGCTAGGTGACATACCTATTGCAGGAGCAGATGTAGACGTTATGAACGTTTTGACAAAAGCTCGGTATGATGACTACTTGATAGTTTAAGTGCACCATGCTTTATGGCTTAGAACCGGGACTTCAAAAACGTTTTGAACGCCACGGAGCATATAAGATGTTCCAAGAGTTGAAATTAGTATTTCATACTCATGCCCGTGTCGAGAGGTATAAGACTTCTGACAGTACTTTGCCTACAAGATGGAGGAGAATAGCTCAACCAGTGAGCATGTGCTCAGATTGTCTGGGTACTACAATTACTTGAATCAAGTGGGAGTTAATCTTTCAGATAAGATAGTAATTGACAAAGTTCTCTAGTCACTATCACCAAGTTAGTAGAACTTCGTGATGAACTATAATATGCAAGGGATGACGAAAGGAATTCCCGAGCTCTTCGCAATGCTGAAGTCGGCGAAGGTAGAAATCATGAAAAAGCATCAAGTGTTGATGGTTAACAAGACCACTTGTTTCAAGTAAAGGGCAAAGGGATAGAAGGGGAACTTCAAGAAGAATGACAAGCAAGTTGTCACTCCCGTGAAGAAACCCAAAGCTAAAACTCAAGCCTGAAACTAAGTGCTTCTACTGCAAAGGAAATGGTCACTGGAAGTGGAACTGCCCTAGATACTTGGCGGATAAGAAGGATGGCAAAGTGAACAAAGGTATATTTTGATATACAGATTATTGATGTGTACTTTACTAGTGTTCATAGCAACCCCTGGGTATTTGATACCGGTTCAGTTGCTAAAATTAGTAACTCGAAACGAGAAATGCAGAATGAACAGAGACTAGTTAAAGGTGAAGTGACGATGTGTGTTGGAAGTGGTTCCAAGATTGATATGATCATCATCGCACACTCCCTATACTTTCGGGATTAGTGTAAAACCTAAATAAATGTTATTTGGCATTTGCGTTGAGCATGAATATGATTTGATCATATTTGTTGCAATACGGTTATTCATTTAAAGTCATAGAATAATTGTTATTCTGTTTACATGAATAAAACCTTCGATGGTCATACACCCAATGAAAATAGTTTGTTGGATCTTGATCGTGGTGATACACATATTCATAATATTGAAGCCAAAAGATGCAAGGTTAATAATGATAGCGCAACTTATTTGTGGCACTGCTGTTTAGGTCATAATGGTGTAAAGCGCATGAAGAAACTCCATAGTGATGGACTTTTGGAATCACTTGATTATGAATCACTTGGTGCTTGCGAACCATGCCTCATGGGCAAGATGACTAAAACTCCATTCTCCGGAACAATGGAGCGAGCAACAGATTTGTTGGAGATCATACATACAGATGTATGTGGACCAATGAGTGTTGAAGCTCGCGGCGGGTATCGTTATTTTCTGACCTTCACTGATGATTTGAGCAGATATGGGTATATCTACTTAATGAAGCACAAGTCTAAAACATTTGAAAAGTTCAAAGAATTTCAGAGTGAAGTGGAGAATCATCGTAACAAGAAAATAAGAGTTTCTACGATATGATCGTAGAGGTAAAATATTTGAGTTAGCGAGTTTGGCCTTCAGTAAAAACAATGTGAAATAGTTTCACTACTCACGCCACCTGGAACACCATAGTGTAATGGTGTGTCCGAACGTCATAACCGTACTTTATTAGATATGGTGCGATCGATGATGTCTCTTACCGATCTACCACTATCGCTTTTGGGGTTATGCATTAGAGACAGATACATTCACGTTAAATAGGGCACCATCTAAATCCGTGGAGATGACACCGTATGAACTGTGGTTTGACGAGAAACCTATGCTGTCATTTCTTTAAGTTTGGGACTACGATGCTTATGTGAAAAAGTTTCAACATGATAAGCTCGAACCCAAATCGGAGAAGTAAATCTTCATAGGATACCCAAAAGAAACTGTTGGGTACACCTTCTATCACAGATCCGAAGGCAAGGTCTTTGTTGCTAAGAGTGGATCCTTTCTAGAGAAGGAGTTTCTCTCGAAAGAAGTGAGTGGGAGGAAAGTGGAACTTGATGAGGTAATTGTACCTTCTCCCGAATTGGATAGTAGTACATCACAGAAACTGGTTCCAGTGATTCCTACACCAATTAGTGAGGAAGCTAATGATGATGATCATGAAACTTCGGGTCAAGTTACTGCTGAACTTCGTAGATCAACCAGAGTACGTTCCGCACCAGAGTGGTACGGCAACCCGGTTCTGGAAGTCATGTTACTGGACCAGGATGAACCTACGAACTATGAGGAAGCGATGATGAGCCCAGATTCCGCAAAATGGCTTGAGACCATGAAATCTGAGATGGGATCCATGTATGAGAGCAAAGTGTGGATTTTGGTTGACTTGCCCGATGGTCGGCAAGCCATCGAAAATAAATGGAACTTCAAGAGGAAGACTGACGCTGACAGTAATGTTACTGTTTACAAAGCTCGACTTGTTGCGAAAGCTTTTCAACAAGTTCAAGGAGTTGACTAC
Source organism: Secale cereale (assembly GCA_902687465.1). Classification (NCBI taxonomy): domain Eukaryota; kingdom Viridiplantae; phylum Streptophyta; class Magnoliopsida; order Poales; family Poaceae; genus Secale; species Secale cereale. Next base: position 887,070,228 of record LR738712.1, on the reverse strand, counting down.
GATGAGACTTTCTCACCCGTAGCGATGCTTAAGTCTGTCCGAATCATGTTAGCAATTGCCGCATTTTATGAAATCTGGCAAATGGATAACAAAACTGCATTCTTTAATGGATTTATTAAAGAAGACTTGTATATGATGCAACCAGAAGGTTTTGTCAATCCTAAAGGTGCTAACAAAATGTGCAAGCTCCAGCGATCCATCTATGGACTGGTGCAAGCATCTCGGAGTTGGAATATACGCTTTGATAAGTTGATCAAAGCATATAGATTTATACAGACTTGCGGTGAAGCCTGTATTTACAAGAAGTGAGTGGGAGCACTACAACCTTTCTGATAAGTATATGTGAATGACATATTGTCGATCGGAAATGATGTAGAATTTTCTGGAAAGCATAAAGGAGTGTTTGAAAGGAGTTTTTCAAAGAAAGACCTTGGTGAAGCTGCTTACATATTGGGCATCAAGATCTATAGAGATAGATCAAGACGCTTGATAAGACTTTCGATGAGTACATACCTTGATATTATTTTGAAGTGGTTCAAAATGGATCAGTCAAAGAAGGAGTTCTTACCTGACTTGTAAGGTGTGAAGTTGAGTAAGACTCAAAGCCAGACCACGGCAGAAAAATATAGAGAGAATGAAAGTCATTCCCTATGCCTCAGCCATAGGTTCTATAAAGTATGCCATGCTGTGTACCAAACATGTTGTGTACCTTGCCATGAGTTTGTCAAGAGGGTACAATAGTGATCCAGGAGTAGATCACTGTACAGCGGTCAAAATTATCCTTAGTAACTGGATGACTAAGGAAATGTTTCTCGATTATGGAGGTGATAAAGAGTTCGTCGTAAAGGGTTACGCCGATGCAAGCTTTGACACTAAATCCAGCTGACTCTAAGTATCAATCTGAATGCGTATTGAAAGTGGGAGCAATTAGCTAGAGTAGCTCCATGCAGAGCATTGTAGACACATAGACATTTGCGAAATACATACGGATCTGAATGTGACAGACCCGTTGACTAAACTTCTCTCACGAAGCAAAACATGATCACACCTTAGTACACTTTGGGTGTTAATCACATAGCGATGTGAACTAGATTATTGACTCTAGTAAACCCTTTGGGTGTTAATCACATGACGATGTGAACTATCAGTGTTAAATCACATGGCGGTGTGAACTAGATTATTGACTCTAGTGCAAGTGGGAGACTGAAGGAAATATGCCCTAGAGGCAATAATAAAGTTATTATTTATTTCCTTATATCATGATAAATGTTTATTATTCATGCTAGAATTGTATTAACCGGAAACTTAATACATGTGTGAATACATAGACAAAACAGAGTGTCCCTAGTATGGCTCTACTAGACTAGCTCATTGATCAAAGATGGTTATGTTTCCTAGCCATAGACATGAGTTGTCATTTGATCAACGGGATCACATCATTAGGAGAATGATCTGATGGACAAGACCCATCCGTTAGCTTAGCACTATGATCGTTTAAGTTTTACTGCTATTGCTTTCTTCATGACTTATACATGTTCCTATGACTATGAGATTATGCAACTCCCGAATACCGGAGGAACACTTTGTGTGCTACCAAACGTCACAACGTAACTGGGTGATTATAAAGGTACTCTACAGGTGTCTCCGAAGGTACTTGTTAGGTTGGCGTATTTCGAGATTAGGATTTGTCACTCCGATTGTCGGAGAGGTATCTCTGGGCCCACTCGGTAATGCACATCACTATAAGCCTTGCAAGCATTGCAGCTAATGAGTTAGTTGCGGGATGATGTATTACGGAACGAGTAAAGAGACTTGTTGGTAACGAGATTGAACTAGGTATTGAGATACCGACGATCGAATCTCGGGCATGTAACATACCGATGACAAAGGGAACAATGTATGTTGTTATGCGGTTTGACCGATAAAGATCTTCGTAGAATATGTGGGAGCCAATATGAGCATCCAGGTTCCGCTATTGGTTATTGACCGGAGACGTGTCTCGGTCATGTCTACATAGTTCTCGAACCCGTAGGGTCCGCACGCTTAAGGTTTCGATGATAGTTTTATTATGAGTTTATGAGTTTTGATGTACCGAAGGAGTTCGGAGTCCCGGATGAGATCGGGGACATGATGAGGAGTCTCAAAATGGTCGAGGCGTAAAAATCGATATATTGGACGACTATATTCGGACATCGGAAAGGTTCCGAGTGATTCGGGTATTTTCGGAGTACCGGGGAGTTACGGGAATAGAGGAGAGAGGCCAAAAGGAAGGAGGCGTGCACCCCCCTTCTGGTCCGAATTGGACAAAGGGTGCAGCCCCCTTTTCCTTCTCCCTCTCCCCCTCTTTCCTTCTCTCCTACTCCGGAAAGGAAAGGGGAATCCTACTAGGACTTGGGAGTCCTAGTAGGACTCCCCACACTTGGTGCGCCCCCTCTAGGGCCGGCCTCTCCCTCCCTCCTTTATATACGGGGGCAGGGGGCACCTCTAGACACAACAATTGATCTCTTGATCTCTTAGCCATGTGCGGTGCCCCCCTCCACCATAGTTCTCCTCGATAAATATTGTAGCGGTGCTTAGGCGAAGCCCTGCGACGGTAGAACATCAAGATCGTCACCACGCCGTCGTGCTGACGGAACTCTCCCTCGACACTCGGCTGGATCGGAGTTCGAGGGACGTCATCGAGCTGAACGTGTGCTAGAACTCGGAGGTGCCGTAGTTTCGGTGCTTGATCGGTCGGGCCGTGAAGACGTACGACTACATCAACCGCGTTGTTCTAACGCTTCCGCTTTCGGTCTACGAGGGTACGTAGACTCACTCTCCCCTCTCGTTGCTATGCATCTGGTAGATAGATCTTGCGTGATCGTAGGAAAATTTTATAATACTACGTTCCCCAACACACACAACTAGCACAACTATCTAGGTAGTCCCTACAAGCATCGGTTAGTCCATCTATTATATAATTAAATCAAGAGACAAACAAGCCATTATACGTATCCACATGTACAAATATTATTACCACCGTCTGATCAGAATAATGATGGCTGAGATTTAAAAGACTTTGTGTAACATATATTTGTCAGGATATTGGACTGTCACGTCTATATATGTATGTGCACACACGTAAGGTAGATCAGAGGAATTATAAATGGAAGCAGCAATTCAAGTTTTAAATAAGGAAGCATCAGTTGAGAAAAGCAATCATAAGGAGATGAGGCACTCAGATTATACTTTTCTTAAATAAAAGACCGCGGACTCTGCCTTTGAAAGGATTTGTGAAGCCAACGTGAGAAGAAAAAGAATAATAGACATGTGTAGAAGGAAAAGGATTGAAATAAAACTAATTAATAAGAGACCTGCATAAAAAGAAAGAATGATTAATAAAAAACTAGCGATGATGAACGCTTTGCCTGCAGAAACACGATAATTAGTATACATGCTAATTGGAGATAGTAGTATACGAGAACATACGTAATAGGATCTCCGGCAAGACTAAGCTGCACCGTGCATACAAACAGAACACGTACAGATCCATAAAAGAAGGCACATCATGTGCAGATTCTTCTGCGGGAGCGCAGGCCACTAGCCGAGCTCTCTTCTAACTTGCATGTATGTCCAACGTATGCGACAGCCGGGCCGACTCACATGCATGTCCAATGTATGAACCTTTCATCCATTAGACTTACTCTTCCTAATTTGGTTGAACTTAAAAATGGATATAATACAACTCTATCATAGGTGTGGAATTAGAAATTACAAATAAAGCAATATTACGAGTTTCATTCTACACATAGTATACAATAATCAATATTTGGGAAGAAATTGTACCAGGGAAATTAAAAATGCATTTAAGAGCACAACTCTTTGTATAGACGAAACCCATGATAAGAAACAGAGTAAAATTAGTGAACAAAGAGACAAATTTTGAAGTTAGCATGTGCGAAATTCTGGAATAATAGTAAAATGAAATATGCAAATTTCTCCATATAAATTGGTCAATATGGAGCATATGCTAACTTCAAAATTTTCAATATAAATTTACAAAGTAAATTGAAATATGCAAATTTCTCCATATAAATTTTCAACAAACCTATACACAGGACTCCTTCCCATATAAATAATTAAAATGATATACGTATCAAATTATTAAAAGTTTGACACGAGGAATAACTAAAATGTCTTTTATTAGTAATATGGAGCGAATTTCAAATCAGGTCCCTGCGTGATGTTATTTGCTTTCCATTTTCTATGATTTAAAATTTCTATCTAAGCATACCAATAAATAAACAAATCTACATACGCAAATGCGCGGGTGACACAACTAGTTATAAATGATATCAAGTATTTCATTTTCCTTAAGAGGATGATCAGGCAAAGCATTAAGTAACTGAATAAGCCTCCCCAAGCTTGAGGTAGATTATCTTCTTCAATTTGCACAAAGTTAAATATTTTATGTAGGGCAGCTTGTTTCTTATGAGCAGGAAAATATTTTTCAGAGAAGTAATAGATCATATCTTGGGGGCTACGCATGAAAACATGAGCAAGAGTATTAAAACATTTCTTAGCATCACCCTTTAATGAGAAAGGAAACAACCTAAGAATATAGTAATATCAATTTTTCCTCATGAGCATATAGGGTTGCTATATCATTTAGTTTAGTGAGATGTGCCACAATAGTTTCAGTTTCATAACCATGAAAAGGATCTGATTCAACCAAAGTAATTAACTCAAGATTGACATATAATTTTTAATCCTTATCAGTAACAGAGATAGGTGAAGTAGCAAACTTAGGACCATATTTCATTCTTGTATTTAGAGATTTTTCTTTCAGCTTACATAGTAATTTCTTAACATCTTCTCTATCATTACAAGCAAGAAAATCTCTAGCTATCTCACCATCCATAACATAACCTTCAGGTACCTTGGACAATTCAAATCTACGAGAGCTAGGTCTAAGGGGTGAATCGTAAATTTCATCAGTTTCAATAGATTCAATTTCTTTAGCTTTAGCAAGTTGTTCATCAAGAAATTCACCTAGTGGCACAGTATCATCAAACATAGTGCTAGCATCATCAATAGCATCATTCATAGCATGAGTAGCATCTTCAATTACTTGTGACCTATTAGAATGAATAGCAGTTGGTGGTGTCGCAAGTTGACTTAAAACAAAAGGTGAATCAAGTGCAGAGTGCAATGGCAATTTCTTACATCCTCTCATTTGAGAGGGTACAATCTTGGTTCTTGTATCTTTCAGATTCTTCATAGTGATCAACAGATATAAATCCCAAGTACTAAGAAAATAGATCTATGCTTCCCGACAACGGCGCCATAAAACGTTCTTGATAAGCCACAAGTATAGGGGATCACAAAAGTTTTCGAGGGTAGAGTATTTGATACGTCTCCAACGTATCTATAATTTTTGATTGTTCCATGCTATTATTTATGAAGTCTTGGATGTTTAATGGGCTTTATCATTCACTTTTATATCATTTTTGGGACTAACCTACTAACCCAAAGGCCCAGTCCAGATTGCTGTTTTTTGCCTATTTCAGGGTTTTGCAGAAAAGGAATATCAAACGGAGTCCAAATGGAATGAAACCTTCGCGAGAGATATTTTTGGAGGAAATCACGCACGAAAGACTTCAGAGCCAAGCCAGGGGACAGAGGGGCCACCCTCGAGGGTGGGGGCGCGCCCCCCTTCCTCGAGGGCAGCCCGTGTGGCCCCCGGTGCCCCCCTTCTTCCTATATATACCTACGTACCCCAGAAACTCCATACGCAGAGAGAAAACCCTAATTCCACTGCCGTAGCTTCTGTCCCCGTGGAGATCCCGTCTTGGAGCCTGTTCCGGGAGGGGGATCCATCACGGAGGCCTTCATCATCATCATCATCGCCCTCACCATGAGTTGTGAGTAGTTTACCTCTGACCTTCGGGTCCATAGCTAGTATCTAGATGGCTTCTTCTCTCTCTCTGGATCTCAATACAAAGTTCTCCTCGGTCTTCGAGGAGATCTATTCGATGTAATCTCTTTTTGCGGTGTGCTTGTCGAGATCCGATGAATTGTGAGTTTATGATCAAGCTTATCTATGAAAGATATTTGATTATTATCTGAACTTTCTATGTGTGCTCATAATATCCTTGCAAGTCTCTTCGAATTATTGGTTTGGTTTGGCCTACTAGATCTATAGTTCTTGCAATGGGAGAAGTGCTTGGCTTTGGGTTCAATCTTGCGGTGTCCTTTCCAAGTGACAGTAGGGGCAGCAAGGCACGTATTGTATTGTTGCCATCCAGGATAAAAAGATGGGGTTTTCATCATATTGCTTGAGTTTATCCCTCTACATCATGTCATCTTGCTTAAGGCGTTACTCTGTTCGTATGAACTCAATACACTAGATGCATGCTGGATAGCGGTCGATGTGTGGAGTAATAGTAGTAGATGCAGAATCGTTTCGGTCTACTTGTCTCGGACGTGATGCCTATATACAATGATCATGCCTAGATAGTCTCATAATTATTCGCTTTTCTATCAATTGCTCGACAGTAATTTGTTTACCCGCCATAGAATATCGCTATCATGAGAAAAGCCACTAGAGAAAACTATGGCCCCCGGGTCTATCTTTATCATATTACTTTCCCGTCAACTAGCCAATTTCTGTCGCCAATGCTTTCTTTACTTTCTGTTTCTATACCAAAAATAACAAAAATATAATTATCATCTCTATCAGATCTCACTATCATAAGTGACCTTAAAGGGATTGACAACCCCTTATCGCGTTGGCTGCGAAGTTCTTATTTGTTTGTGCAGGTGCGAGGGACTGGCGCGTGGTCTCCTACTGGATTGATACCTTGGTTCTCAAAAAACAGAGGGAAATACTTACGCTAATGTGCTGCATCTCCCTTTGCTCTTCGAGGGAATACAACGCAAGCTCAAGAGGTAGCAGTATTCAACCCAAATTTAAGATTCGACACAAGGGGGGCCAAAGAATATTTGCAAGTATTAGAAGTTGAGTTATCAATTCAACCACACCTGGAGAGCTAAATATCTGCAGCAAAGGGATTAGTAGCGCAGTAGTATGATAGTTTGATGGCAATAACAATAGTAGCAATAGTAATGGTAAGAGTAACAATAGAAGTTTTACAGTGATTGCAACAATAGCAACAACGAAAGTAACTTAGCAAAGATCAATATGCGTAAAGCATAGGCATTGGATCAGCGATGGATACTTATGTTGGATGACATTCATTATGTAATAGTCATAACCTACAACAACACAGAACTAGCTCCAATTCATCAATATAATGTAGGCATGTATTGTTGGAAATATGCCCTAGAGGCAATAATAAAAGAGTTATTATTATATTTCCTTGTTCATGATAATCGTTTATTATCCATGCTATAATTGTATTGATTGGAAACTTAAATACATGTGTGGATAAATAGACAAACTTTGTGTCCCTAGTAAGCCTCTTCAGGACTAGCTCGTTGATCAAAGATGACCGTGGTTTCCAGGTCATAGACATGAGTTGTCATTTGATAACGGGATCACATCATTAGGAGAATGATGTGATGGACGAGACCCAAACGTTAAACATAGCTTTTGATCGTATCAGTTGTTGCTATAGTTTTCTGCATGTCAAGTATAAGTTCCTATGACCATGAGATCATGTAACTCACTGACACCGTAGGAGTGCTTTGTGTGTGCCAAACGTCGCAACGTAACTGGGTGACTATAAAGGTGCTCTACAGGTATCTCCGAAGGTGTCTGTTGAGTTGACATGGATCGAGACTGGAATTTGTCACTCCGTGTGACGGAGAGGTATCTCCGGGCCCACTCGGTAATACGTCATCTCAATGAGCTCAAAGTGACTAAGTAGTTAGTCACGGGATTATGTATTACGGAACGAGTAAAGAGACTTGCCGGTGACGAGATTGAACTAGGTATGGAGATACCGACGATCGAATCTCGGGCAAGTAACATACCGACGAGACAAAGGGAACTGTATACGGGATTGCCTGAATCCTTGACATCGTGGTTCATCCGATGAGATCATCGAGGAACGTGTGGGAACCAATATGGGTATCCAGATCCCGCTATTGGTTATTGACCTGGGAGTGTCTCGGTCATGTCTGCATAGTTTCCGAACCCGCAGGGTCTACACACTTAAGGTTCGGTGACGCTAGGGTTGTTAGTGAGAACAGTGCATGGTTACCGAAGGTTGTTCGGAGTCCCGGATGAGATCCCGGACGTGACGAGGGTCTCCGGAATGGTCCGGGGACGAAGATTGATATATAGGATGAGAGTGATCGGAGTCCGGAAGTGTTCCGGGGAGCATCGGGGAGTCGTCGGATGACCGAAAGGGGTTTCGGGGGTCCCGGTAATTGTTATGGGCCCTATGGGCCACAAGTGGGAGACGCAGCAGCCCTCATGGGGCTGTGCGCCCCCCCTTGGGCCCTCTCCACCTGCGCATGGGGGGTGGCCCCCCCCCTAGGGCAGCCGCACCCTTTGGAGTGGGGGGCAAGGCACTTGGGGGGGGGGGGGAACCCTAGCCCCTGGGCCGCCGCCCCCTCCCATCTCCCCTTGGCCGCCGCCCCTAGGGGTAAACCCTAGGGCGCCCCCTCCCCTCTCTCCCCCCTATATAAAGAGAGGCAGAGGGAGGGCAGCCACACACGTTCGTGCCTCGGCGCTGCCCTCCCTCCACCGTAGAGATCTTCGTCTATTCCGCAGTGCTTGGCGAAGCCCTGCAGGAATCCTCCACCACCATCTCCACCACGCCGTCGTGCTGCTGGGCTTCTCCGTCAACTTCTCCTTCCCCCTTGCTGGATCAAGAAGGAGGAGACGTCCCCGAGCTGTACGTGTGAAGAACGCGGAGGCACCGTCCTTTCGGTGCTAGGATCTTCGGCGATCTGAATCGCGGCGAGTACGACTCCATCAACCGCGTTCTTGAACGCTTCCGCTTAGCGATCTACAAGGGTATGTGGATCCAACTCTCCCCTCGTAGATGCATCTCCTAGATTGATCTTGGTGAGCGTAGGAAAAATTTTTGTTTCCCATGCAACGTTCCCCAACAGTGGCATCATGAGCTAGGTTCTTGCGTAGATGCTTTCACGAGTAGAACACAAAGGGGTTTGTGGGCGTTGATGTTTAGATTGCTTCCCTCCTTGGTCTTTCTTGATTCAGCGGTATTATGGGATGAAGCGGCCCGGACCAACTTTACATGTCCACGTACATGAGACCGGTTCCATCGACAGACATGCGACTTTTGTTGCATAAGATGGCTGGCGGGTGTCTGTCTCTCCTATCTTAGTTGAATCGGATTCGACAAAGGCGGTCCTTGTAGAAGGTTAAATAGCAACTTAAATATCACCGTTGTGGCTTTGCGTAGGTAAGAAGCGTTCTTGCTAGATACCCATAGCAGCCACGTAAAACATGCAACAACAATTTAGAGGACGTCTAACTTGTTTTTGCAGGGTATGTATGTGATATGATATGGCCAATGACATGATGAGATATATTTGATGTATAAGATGATCATGTTGTAATAGTTAATATCGACTTGCATGTCGATGTATACGGCAACCGGCAGGAGCCATAGGGTTGTCTTTAATTTTTGTATGACCTGCGTGTCAATCATTAAGCGCTATGTAATGCTTTACTTTACCGCTAAACGGTAGCAATAGTAGTAAGAGCATGGTGGGCGCGCGACAACCCCGATGGCGACACGATGATGGAGATCATGATGATGGGGATCATGGTGTTACGCCGGTGACGATGGAGATCTTGCCGGTGCTTTGGAGATGGAGATCAAAAGCACGAGTTGATGGCCATATCATGTCACTTATGATTTGCATGTGATGTTAATCCTTTTATGCATCTTATTTTGCTTAGGACGACGGTAGCATTATAAGATGATCCCTCACTAAAATTTCAAGATAAAATTGTGTTCCCCCCGAGTGTGCACCGTTGCGAAGGTTCGTCGTTTCGAAGCACCACGTGATGATCGGGTGTGATAGACTCTACGTTCGCATACAACGGGTGCAAGCCAGTTTTGCACATGCAGAACACTCGGGTTAGACTTGACGAGCCTAGCATGTACAGACATGGCCTCGGAACACGGAAGACCGAAAGGTCGAGCATGAGTCATATAGTAGATATGATCAACATGAAGATGTTCACCATTGACACCACCTCATCTCACGTGATGATCGGACTTGGGTTGGTGGATTTGGATCATGCCACGCTCGAATGATCAGAGGGATGTCAATTTGAGTGGGAGTTATAAGTAATTTGATTAGTTAAAACTCACTTATCATGAACAATAGTCTAAGATGTCTTTGCAAATCTTTGGTTGTAGATGGCTCCCGCAATAGCTCCCCTGAATTTTAATGCGTTCCTAGAGAAAACTAAGCTGAAAGATGATGGGAGCAACTTTGTGGACTGGCTCCGCAATCTGAGGATCATCCTCACAGCTGCCCAAAAGGTTTATGTCCTAAATGCACCGCTAGGTGAACCCCCCGCTCCGGCCTCTGTGGACGTTATGAACGCCTGGCAGTCGCGTGCGGATGACTACTCAGTAGTGCAGTGTGCCATGTTGTATAGCTTGGAAGGAGGACTTCAAAGGCGTTTTGAACGTCATGGAGCATATGAGATGTTCCAGGAGTTGAAGTTCATCTTTGAGAAGAATGCCAAGATCGAGAGGTATGGGACCACCGATAAATTCTTTGCTTGCAAGATGGAGGAGAATTCGTCTGTCAGTGAGCACTTACTGAAGATGTCTGGGTACTATACCCGCATAGCTGATCTGGGACTTGTGTTCCCGGAGGAGGCTATCATTGACAGAATTCTCCAGTCACTCCCACCTAGCTACAAGAGCTTCGTGCAGCAGTATAACATGCAAGGGATGAACAAATCCATCGCCGAGCTGTTTTCGATGCTGAAAGTCGCTGAGGCAGACATCCAGAAGGAGTATCAAGTGTTGATGGTCAATAAAACTACCAGTTTCAAGAAGAATGGCAAGGGCAAGAAGGGTAACTCTAAGAAGGGTGGCAAGGCAGTTGCTCATCCAGTGAAGAAACCCAAGGCTGGGCCCAAGCCAGAGACTGAGTGTTTCTATTGCAAGGGGAACGGCCACTGGAAGCGGAACTGCCCCAAGTATCTGGCAGACAAGAAGGGGGCCAACAACAACAACAAACAAGGTATATGTGATATACATATTATTGATGTGTACCTTACCAACTCTCGTTGTAGTGCCTGGGTATTTGATACCGGTTCGGTTGCTCACATTTGCAACTCTAAACAGGAACTACGGAATAAACGGAGGCTGGCGAAGGACGAAGTGACGATGCGCGTGGGGAATGGTTCCAAGGTTGATGTGATCGCCGTCGGCACGCTCGCTCTTCGATTACCATCGGGATTAGTTATGAACCTGAATAATTGTTATTTAGTGCCTGCGTTGAGCATGAACATTATATCTGGATCTTGTTTAATGCGAGACGGTTACTCATTTAAATCAGAGAATAAAGGTTGTTCTATTTATATGGGTAATATCTTTTATGGTCATGCACCCGAAGTAGGGGGTTTATTCTTATTGAATCTCGATAGTGATGATACACATGTTCATAACATTGATGCCAAAAGATGTAGAGTTGATAACAATAGTACCACTTTCTTGTGGCACTGCCGTCTGGGTCATATCAGCGTGAAACGCATGAGGAAGCTCCATACTGATGGACTTTTGGAGTCTCTTGATTTTGAATCACTTGACACATGCGAGCCGTGCCTCATGGGCAAGATGACTAAAACCCCGTTTTCAGGAACAATGGAACGAGCAAGTGACTTATTGGAAATCATACATACTGATGTGTGTGGCCCGATGAGTGTCACGGCGCGCGGTGGATATCGTTATTTTCTCACCTTCACTGACGACTTAAGTAGATATGGGTATATTTACTTAATGAAGCATAAGTCTGAAACGTTTGAAAAGTTCAAGCAATTTCAGAGTGAAGTTGAGAATCATCGTAACAAGAAGATCAAGTTCCTATGATCTGATCGAGGGGGAGAGTATCTGAGTTATGAGTTTGGCAATCACTTAAGAAAATGTGGAATTGTTTCACAGTTGACGCCACCTGGAACACCACAGCGTAATGGTGTGTCCGAACGTCGTAATCGAACCCTATTAGATATGGTGCGTTCTATGATGTCTCTTGCCGATTTGCCACTATCGTTTTGGGGATATGCGTTAGAGACAGCTGCATTCACTTTAAATAGGGCTCCATCTAAGTCCGTTGAGACAACACCGTATGAACTATGGTTTGGTAAGAAACCTAAGTTGTCTTTTCTCAAAGTTTGGGGTTGCGATGCTTATGTCAAAAGGCTTCAGCCAGAAAAGCTCGAACCCAAAGCGGACAAATGTGTCTTCATAGGATACCCAAAAGAAACTGTTGGGTACACCTTCTATCTCAGATCCGAGGGCAAAGTGTTTGTCGCTAAGAATGGGTCCTTTCTCGAGAAAGAGTTTCTCTCGAAAGAATTGAGTGGGAGGAAGGTAGAACTTGATGAGGTTATTGAACCTCTGCTTCAACCAAAAAATAGCACAACACAGAAAGATGTTTTTGTGGAGCCTGCAGCGGTTGACGAGGAAGCCAATGATGATGATCAAGAAGCTTCTGATCAAGTTACTACCGAACCTCGTAGGTCGACAAGGGTACGCACTGCACCTGAGTGGTATGGTAACCCTGTCTTGGAGGTCATGTTGTTGGACAACAGTGAACCTACGAGCTATGGAGAAGCGATGGTGGGCCCGGATTCCGATAAATGGTTAGAGGCCATGAAATCCGAGATGGGATCCATGTATGAAAAAAAATATGGACTTTGGAAGTATTACCTGAAGGGCGGAAGGCCATTCAGAATAAATGGATTTTTAAGAGGAAGACGGACGCTGACGGAAATGTCACCGTGTATAAAGCTCGACTTGTGGCAAAGGGTTTTTCGCAAGTTCAAGCAGTTGACTACGATGAGACTTTCTCACCCGTAGCGATGCTTAAATCCGTCTGAATCATGTTAGCAATAGCTGCATATTTCGATTATGAAATTTGGCAGATGGATGTCAAAACAGCGTTCCTTAACGGTTTTCTTAAGGAAGAGTTGTATATGATACAACTGGAAGGTTTTGTCGATCCAGAGAATGCTGACAAAGTTTGCAAACTCCAACGTTCCATTTATGGACTGGTGCAAGCATCTCGGAGTTGGAATCTTCGCTTTGATGAGGTGATCAAAGCGTTTGGGTTTGTACAAGTTTACGGAGAAGCTTGTATTTACAAGAAAGTGAGTGGGAGCTCTATAGCGTTTCTAATATTATATGTGGATGACATATTGCTAATTGGAAACAATATAGAACTTTTGGATAGCGTGAAGGGGTATTTGAACAAGAGTTTTTCGATGAAGGACCTCGGTGAAGCTGCTTTCATATTGGGCATCAAGATCTATAGAGATAGATCGAGACGCTTGATAGGACTTTCACAAAGTACATACCTTGATAAAGTTTTGAAGAAGTTCAAAATGGATCAATCCAAGAAGGGGTTCTTGCCGGTATTGCAAGGTACAAAGTTGAGTAAGAATCAATGCCCAGTGACTGCGGAAGATAGAGAAAAGATGAGTGTCATCCCCTATGCTTCAGCCATAGGCTCTATCATGTATGCAATGCTGTGCACAAGACCAGATGTCAGCCTTGCCATAAGTATGGCCGGAAGGTTTCAAAGTAATCCTGGTATGGATCACTGGACAGCGGTCAAGAATATCCTAAAGTACCTGAAAAGGACTAAGGAAATGTTTCTCGTTTATGGAGGTGATCAAGAGCTCGTCGTAAAGGGTTACGTCGATGCAAGCTTTGACACTGATCTGGATGACTCTAAGTCTCAAACCGGATACGTATATATTCTCAACGGGGGAGCGGTAAGCTGGTGCAGTTCCAAGCAAAGCATGGTAGCCGATTCTACATGCGAAGCGGAGTACATAGCTGCCTCGGAGGCGGCAAAGGAAGGTGTCTGGATGAAGGAGTTCATGACAGATCTTGGAGTTGTGCCTAGTGCATTGAACCCAATGACTCTGTTTTGTGACAACACTGGTGCCATTGCTCTAGCCAAGGAACCAAGGTTTCACAAGAGGACCAGACACATAAAGCGACGCTTCAATTCCATCCGCGATTCAGTCAAGGAGGAGGACATAAGCATTTGCAAAGTACACACGGATTTGAATGTTGCAGATCCGTTGACTAAGCCTCTTCCACGGGCTAAGCATGATCAACACCAAGACTCTATGGGTGTTAGATTCATTACCTTGTAATGCTAGATTATTGACTCTAGTGCAAGTGGGAGACTGTTTGAAATATGCCCTAGAGGCAATAATAAAAGAGTTATTATTATATTTCCTTGTTCATGATAATCGTTTATTATCCATGCTATAACTGTATTGATTGGAAACTCAAATACACGTGTGGATGAATAGACAGACTTTGTGTCCCTAGTGAGCCTCTACAGGACTAGCTCGTTGATCAAAGATGACCGCGGTTTCCAGGTCATAGACATGAGTTGTCATTTGATAACGGGATCACATCATTAGGAGAATGATGTGATGGACGAGACCCAAACGTTAACATAGCTTTTGATCGTGACAGTTATCGCTATAGTTTTCTGCATGTCAAGTATAAGTTCCTATGACCATGAGATCATGTAACTCACTGACACCGTAGGAGTGCTTTGTGTGTACCAAACGTCACAACGTAACTGGGTGACTATAAAGGTACTCTACAGGTATCTCCGAGGGTGTCTGTTGAGTTGACATGGATCAAGACTGGGATTTGTCACTCCGTGTGACGGAGAGGTATCTCCGGGCCCACTCGGTAATACGTCATCTCAATGAGCTCAAAAGTGACTAAGTATGATACAGGGTGGAACCCTAATCAGCGGATCTTTCACGTTTGGAGGTTGGCACACGATGAACACGGGGAATCACAGGGGAAAGAAGGGGGAAACACAAGAGGAAAACACTCAATCAACACGAAAGCAATCACACAAATGCTAGATTCGCGATACAAGGTTGAGATCCATGATCCAAAGTCAACAACGGTGATACAGATAGTCTTCTCCGTGAGGAGGTCTTGGAATCCCGTGGGATCTTCCCGTTAGGGGTCTTGAATCCAGAGGTGGATCTTCTCCGTAGAGGCGCACCGGTCTCGTGGGAGAAATCCACACAAGTGTCAAATGAGCTAAACCACAGCTAACCCTAAACGGAATGAGGAGAGGAGTATATATAGTCTACGGGGCGAATGGGTACATGGGCCTCGGCCCAGGGGCTGCACGCAGGCAGATCAGGGGCCGGATGTCCGGGCGACGGCCCGGATGTCCGGGTCTTCGAAGGGTGCCGGACGTCCGGGACGAGGAGCCGGATGTCCGGGCTGGAGCGGTCAGGTTTCGGGCGCTCTCTGGACAGAGGCGCCGGATTTCCGGGCCCGGGGCCGGATGTCCGGGCCATGCTTGGCCGGATGTCCGGGCCCTGGCCGGATGTCCGGGCCCTGTAGCTTCAGTTGCTGCTGGCCTTCTGTAGTTGATGGCCCAGGTGCCGGATGTCCGGGCCATGGAGCCGGATGTCCGGGGCCTGGAGCTCCCTTTTGCCCTTCTCGATGCATCAGTTCGTCCGTGGCCTTGGGGACTTGTTCATCTTCACGCTCTTCTCCGAAGCGGTCTCCTTCACACCTGAGCACACAAAGCACACTCGCTTGAGGTAGCAACCATGTCTCGCAAGATTCATAAGGAAGTTGGGCTAGGAGTGACGTCACCTCGGTCTCGAAAGCTCTAGCACGAGCACGTGTCATCGGTCCTTGAGGCACTTGAGGGGGTGAAGGAGGGTCCATGGTGATGGCCCTAGGATACACCGTATCAAATGCTGTGCACGAGACCAGATGTCAGCCTTGCCATAAGTATGGCCGGAAGGTTTCAAAGTAATCCTGGTATGGATCACTGGACAGCGGTCAAGAATATCCTAAAGTACCTGAAAAGGACTAAGGATATGTTTCTCGTTTATGGAGGTGATCAAGAGCTCGTCGTAAAGGGTTACGTCGATGCAAGCTTTGACACTGATCCGGATGACTCTAAGTCTCAAACCGGATACGTATATATTCTCAACGGGGGAGCGGTAAGCTGGTGCAGTTCCAAGCAGAGCGTGGTAGCTGATTCTACATGTGAAGCGGAGTATATAGCTGCCTCGGAGGCGGCAAAGGAAGGTGTCTGGATGAAGGAGTTCATGACAGATCTTGGAGTTGTGCCTAGTGCACTAAACCCAATGACTCTGTTCTGTGACAACACTGGTGCCATTGCTCTAGCCAAGGAACCAAGGTTTCACAAGAGGACCAGACACATAAAGCGACGCTTCAATTCCATCCGCGATTCGGTCAAGGAGGAGGACATAAGCATTTGCAAAGTACACACGGATTTGAATGTTGCAGATCCGTTGACTAAGCCTCTTCCACGGGCTAAGCATGATCAACACCAAGACTCTATGGGTGTTAGATTCATTACCTTGTAATGCTAGATTATTGACTCTAGTGCAAGTGGGAGACTGTTGGAAATATGCCCTAGAGGCAATAATAAAAGAGTTATTATTATATTTCCTTGTTCATGATAATCGTTTATTATCCATGCTATAATTGTATTGATTGGAAACTTAAATACATGTGTGGATAAATAGACAAACTTTGTGTCCCTAGTAAGCCTCTTCAGGACTAGCTCGTTGATCAAAGATGACCGTGGTTTCCAGGTCATAGACATGAGTTGTCATTTGATAACGGGATCACATCATTAGGAGAATGATGTGATGGACGAGACCCAAATGTTAAACATAGCTTTTGATCGTATCAGTTGTTGCTATAGTTTTCTGCATGTCAAGTATAAGTTCCTATGACCATGAGATCATGTAACTCACTGACACCGTAGGAGTGCTTTGTGTGTGCCAAATGTCGCAACGTAACTGGGTGACTATAAAGGTGCTCTACAGGTATCTCCGAAGGTGTCTGTTGAGTTGACATGGATCGAGACTGGAATTTGTCACTCCGTGTGACGGAGAGGTATCTCCGGGCCCACTCGGTAATACGTCATCTCAATGAGCTCAAAGTGACTAAGTAGTTAGTCACGGGATTATGTATTACGGAACGAGTAAAGAGACTTGCCGGTGACGAGATTGAACTAGGTATGGAGATACCGACGATCGAATCTCGGGCAAGTAACATACCGACGAGACAAAGGGAACTGTATACGGGATTGCCTGAATCCTTGACATCGTGGTTCATCCGACGAGATCATCGAGGAACGTGTGGGAACCAATATGGGTATCCAGATCCCGCTATTGGTTATTGACCTGGGAGTGTCTCGGTCATGTCTGCATAGTTTCCGAACCCGCAGGGTCTACACACTTAAGGTTCGGTGACGCTAGGGTTGTTAGTGAGAACAGTGCATGGTTACCGAAGGTTGTTCGGAGTCCCGGATGAGATCCCGGACGTGACGAGGGTCTCCGGAATGGTCCGGGGACGAAGATTGATATATAGGATGAGAGTGATCGGAGTCCGGAAGTGTTCCGGGGAGCATCGGGGAGTCGTCGGATGACCGAAAGGGGTTTCGGGGGTCCCGGTAATTGTTATGGGCCCTATGGGCCACAAGTGGGAGACGCAGCAGCCCTCATGGGGCTGTGCGCCCCCCCTTGGGCCCTCTCCACCTGCGCATGGGGGGTGCCCCCCCCCCTAGGGCAGCCGCACCCTTTGGAGTGGGGGGCAAGGCACTTGGGGGGGGGGGGGAAACCCTAGCCCCTGGGCCGCCGCCCCCTCCCATCTCCCCTTGGCCGCCGCCCCTAGGGGTAAACCCTAGGGCGCCCCCTCCCCTCTCTCCCCCCTATATAAAGAGAGGCAGAGGGAGGGCAGCCACACACGTTCGTGCCTCGGCGCTGCCCTCCCTCCACCGTAGAGATCTTCGTCTATTCCGCAGTGCTTGGCGAAGCCCTGCAGGAATCCTCCACCACCATCTCCACCACGCCGTCGTGCTGTTGGGCTTCTCCGTCAACTTCTCCTTCCCCCTTGCTGGATCAAGAAGGAGGAGACGTCCCCGAGCTGTACGTGTGAAGAACGCGGAGGCACCGTCCTTTCGGTGCTAGGATCTTCGGCGATCTGAATCGCGGCGAGTACGACTCCATCAACCGCGTTCTTGAACGCTTCCGCTTAGCGATCTACAAGGGTATGTGGATCCAACTCTCCCCTCGTAGATGCATCTCCTAGATTGATCTTGGTGAGCGTAGGAAAATTTTTTGTTTCCCATGCAACGTTCCCCAACATGTATTCCATATATAGTCATGCGTGCATATAATAAGAACTAGCATGATATCTTTTGTCCTACCGTCCCATGGCATCGGGGTTCATAAGGAAATCTAAGGGATATTAAGGCCTACTTTTAATAGAGAACTGGAACAAAGCATTAACGCATAGTGAATACATGAACTCCTCAAACTACACTGGAAAGAAACCCAATTATTGTCACCTTGGGGTATGCGGATCATAACACATAATAGGTGTGTATAACTTGCAAGATAGGATCAAGAACACAAATATATTCATGGAAACATAAATGTTTCAGATCTAAAATTATGGCACTCGGGCCCTAGTGACAAGCATTAAGCATGGCAAAGTCATAGCAACATCAATCTCGGAACATAGCGGATACTGCGGATCAAGTCCTAACAAAACTAACTCGATTACATGATAAATCTCATCCATCCCATCACTGTCCAGCAAGCCTACGAAGGAATTACTCACTCCCGGTGGTGAGCATCATGAAATTGGTGATGGAAGATGGTTGATGATGATGATGATGATGATGGCGTCGAATCCCCCTCTCTGGAGCCCCAAACGGACTCCAGATCAGCCCTTTTTTGCTACTTCTTGAGCTTCATTGATTTTTTCTTTTGAAGAGGAAAGGGTGATGCAGCAAAGTAGAGATAAGTATTTCCCTTAGCTAAGAACCATGGTATCAATCCAATAGGAGGCACAAGCAAGTCCCCAATAGATGAACCTGCACAACTAACAAACACTTGCACACAATGCGAAAAAGGGGTGTTCAATCCCTTCACGGTCACTAGCAAGATTGAGATCTGATAGAGATAGATTTAAAATATAAATAAAAGGCAAAATAAACTAAACACAAATAAATTGCAGCAAGGTATTTTTGGGTTTTTGATTTTATAGATCAGAAAATATATGATAGAAAATAGACCCGTGGGCCATAGGTTTCACTAGAGGCTTCTCTCTTGAAGAAAGCATATGGTGGGTGAACAAATTACTGATGAGCAATAGATAGAAAAGTGCAAAGTTATGACAATATCTAAGACAATGATCATGAATATAGGCATCACATCCATCACAAGTAGACTGAAACAATTCTGCATCTACTACTATTACTCCACACATCGACCGACTCTTGCCTGCATCTAGTGTATTAAGTTCATAAGAACAGAGCAACACTTTAAGCAAGATGGCATCATGTAGAGGGATAAACCCAAGCAATATGACATAAACCCCATCTTGTTATCCTTAATGGCAACAGTACAATATGTGCCTCGCTACCCCTTCTGTCACTGGGTGAGGACACCGCAACATTGAATCCATCACAAAGCACCTCTCCCATTGCAAGAAAAACCAATCTAATAGGCCAAACCAAATCGATAGATCGGAGAGAAATACAAAGCTATCTTAATCATGCATAAAAGAGTTCAGAGAAGACTAAAATTACATTCATAGATAATCTGATGATAAATCCACAATTCATCGTATCTCAACAAACACACCGCAAAAGAAGATTACATCGAATAGATCTCCAAGAACATCGAGGAGAACATTGTATTGAACATCAAAGAGAGAGAAGACGCCATCTAGCTACTAGCTATGGACCCGTAGGTCTGTGGTAAACTACTCACACATCACCAGAAGGGCAGCACGGTTGATGTAGAGGCCCTCCGTGATCGAATCCCCCTCCAGCGGAGTACCGGAAAAGGCACCAAGATGGGATCTCACGAGAACAGAAGCTTGCGGTGGTGGAAAAGTATTTTGGGTTTCCCCTCTGGGGTAGGGAGAATATTTGGGTATTAATAGAGCTAGAATTAGGGTTAGGAGACCTCCAAGGGGCCCACAAGCCTAGGGGCACGCCCCTAGGGCTTGTGGCCTCCTCGCGGGTCTTCTGGCCTCCTCCCATAGCTTCCTAGGTTTCTTCTGGTCCAAGATAAATCATCGTAATATTAATATTTGATTCCATTTGGACTCCATTTGATATTCCTTTTCTGTAAAAGTCAAAAACAAGGAAAAAACAGAAACTGGCACTGGGCACTAGGTTAATAGGTTAGTCCCAAAAATGATATAGAATAGCATATTAATGCATATAAAACACCCAAAGTAGATAAAATTATAGATACGTTGGAGACGTATTAGCCCTCCCGGTGAATAACATGAGATGGCGGCAGCTCCGTATCGTAACACACGATGATTCCTTCTCTCAGATTTTTCTGGACGAATAGGTACTTATGGAGTTGGAGTTTGGGTTGTTGGAGCCACTAGGGGCCCACAAGCCCGCCGGAGTAGGCGCGCCCGTGGGCTTGTGGCGCCCAGGTGGCTCTCCTCTTGTATTTCTCATTGCTAGTATTTTTATATATTCTTAAAATATTCTCCATAAATTTTCAGCCCAATCCAATAATTTTATTTTTTGCACAAAAATAACACCATGGCAATTCTGCTGAAAACAACGTCGGTCTTGGTTAGTTCCATACGAATCATGCTAATTAGAGTCCAAAACAAGAGCAAAAGTGTTTGGAAAATTGGGTGCGCTTGGGACATATCAAGAATGAGCATGGATTAAGCTTGGGGATGTTGGTAAGTCTCCAACATATCTTTAATCTTGTGTGTTTCATGCCTATTATTCCTTTGTTATATAATATTTTAAAGATTTTTTAGGGACTAACCTATTAAGTTAGTGGCCAATGCCAATTCATTTTTTCCGCTATTTTCCAATTTTAGCAAAATAAAATACCAAAATTCTGAAAATTCCAAGATAATTCTAGAGGAAGTTTCAAGTCACTAGAGGATCTATATGCAAAGTTGGCACACCTGAGGAGGCACATGGTATGTACGCACCCAGGGCCCAAAGGCACCAAAAGTAGACGCATATAGCCCCCATGCATGGCTTTGGCACCCGATGGCTTTTTATACCCTAAAACACACCCTCAATTTACCGACATTTTTCTACCGCTACCACATCACGTTCAGAGGCTATCTTCATTTTCTTCCTTGATTTGGCACTCTGTAGTGTCGATGCTCGCATTCCAAAATGAGTTGTGAGGGGGGGCAAGTTTTTGGAAGTAGCCAAGATTTCATGTCTCCACATTGCAGTTCAATAACAATAGACATATGAGTTTCCTTACATGATTATGGCCAATTTGATGAAAACCCTAATAGCAATGTTGATCATGTGATGAGTTATCTATTGATGAAAAGATTTATAGATGCCTTTATTTTATTTTTAGATGTATATTTCTCTTTGCTTGCTTGTTCATCTTGTCCATTTTAGATGGTAATCAGTAGATGGAGTGGTGCGCATTAGTTGGGTTCAATCTTGCAAGTAAATTGCTACCGTGACAGAAAATGGAAAAGGCTTGTATTGTATAGTTTCCACTATGATTAAATGTTTGGTTGAGGACTAAAATGAGTCATATGAACAATAATATGCCATTTTTTATCAATGGAATTTTCAATGTTTACAGCTAAAGTTTGGATGTTACAGGGTATCTCGATATACAAGCGGATTATTAGCTAGAGATGTAGGAAGGGTCTTTGTCTATAGAATTGTCGGTGTACGACCTATGTAATATCAACACATCTCAAATGTTTGGCATGAGCATGAAACATTTCATTATGCACCTTTTCACATTAATTACAATGTTAAAAACACACTTTTATGTATTGAGGAGTTATATTTGGCATACATATTAACCACATTTCCATTTTAGCATAAGAATCACTTTCAAAAACTTTTATTTCAGTTTTTTTATTTATAAAATACAAAAATATTATCTACCATATTATATTTTAATTATCTTGTGCAAATAGCAAGACTAGCAAGATTGACACCCTTGTTAGCACAGTTGGGGACACAAGTGAAGTTTTATTTTTTGTGGTAGGAAATTATCTCTGTTACAGTACATAGTTACCCCACAGATTCATACCACAGTTTCTCACCAAGGGAAAGTTGTTGATTGTTACAAACTCATGCACTTGGACCCCAATAACATTTACTTGTTATATTCCTTTTTAGTTTCAGTGCCCATTAATGTTTTCTTGGTTTGCTGCACTAATGGTAAAAATGGATTTGTTTATTTATCTCAATACCAGTGTGTAGGATATTGATTTGCAATGGTATGTCAATGTTATTAGTGTAGTTCCCCTTAGTTTGTTACTTCATAATTAGGTGTTACATAGATTTGGGCACCATATATGGAGCATTAGCCAATTTTAGCACGTGTAGAAATTTCGGGTGTATGGGCATACTTCCTATTTGAATTGATATGCATTTTTGTTATGATTATATGTTGAAATAATACCTATGTTTGTTATTTTGTGTCACCGTGTTTGAGAGATGCTACTAGTAAACCCATGAACCATGGTCCAACTTCCTACATAAGAAAACACTTTAAATATACTTTACTACATATTTCAATTTTTGTAATTGTTTATTTGAAAAATTAATAACACATCTTTTAACATTATCGACGAGTAAATTATTACAAATAATATGCTAGTGTAATTAAAACTACACTAGAAATGTTGGATGCACGATGGGCTATGTTATATCTTATTGCTAGGTTGTTTAACGATGATAATTCCTAGTGTTTAAGTATGGAGTTATAATATTAGGGCTCTCAGTTAAGAAAAATTTCACTTGCTACAAACCCATATATTTGAGAGCAATATTGGCTACCAAAAATAGAAGTTGTAGTCATTAGTGTCCTCCTTCACGTGGAGAGCAAATGTTAAGGCACACTCCCATGGTCCATCCCAATAAGAGCCCTTGCATCAGCGCATCACCACTGATTTGTTCTACTTCTCCATCAGCCATCCGTTATTCGAAGAAGTTCAACGAAATTTGGATTTGGTATGCAACTTCATCTTGCATCTCATAATGTGAGATAATTATTGTATGTATGGTGAGAGTACGTATGGCTTGTATATGGTTATTTTGTAGTAGAAATATAGGGTTGTATTTATTTTACAAAAATCTAATTATTATGCACTCTCATTAGTAGAAGTGGATGGTAGATGATTGTTATACAAACAAAGTTTGATGCGTTCTTGTAATACAAGGTTATCGGTGATTGATTCATGAATAGATACTTGCACAATCTTTGTAAATATGGTAATTGAGATCCATGAAACTCCTGAACGGTGACTGTGTTATGGTCACTAAACCATGAACATTACAACTCATCATTCATCTACTCAAGAGAAAAATAAGGCAAGTCTAGGTTTTTCACAACAATCTTCCCATAAACTAGACAAGGAATTGATTTGTTTGCCAAATACTTTTTGAAGATTGAACTGAACTTTGGAGGTGGGTTGAGGTGGAGTGGAGCTGTAACAAAAATATACATAGTCATCAAAAGGGTTCGCACCTAGAGACACCATGTCCCTAGGAGACGAATATCTTTAGTGAAAAAAGAATCGATATACCATATGTCTTACTAAACAATGGAGAAATGCTTGGGAATTGCATAAACTTTGATTCAACAAAATTCATTTGCAGGTAAACATTTTTTTCATCCCCTTCTTTCACAGTTTTTCAAATATCATCCTAATCTAAGGTAGAGAGGGTTATAGGAATTGTTATTGTGAACGACGGTCCATCAAAATTTTCTGAAAATGTTTACAAGTTTGGAGACCATCTTTTATTGAACAATATGCATGACATGTAGTAAACAGGGGTAGAGACAAATCTTGATTTTATTGGAGTTAACCTACATGCGTGTACAACATGTTCTCTTTGTACCTTATTAATTATTCACGAGAAAAGAATTAGATCTAGTTTTTACAGGAAGCACAATAAGTTGCATGTAAAATATTATTTATATTAGCTTTCAGTGCTCTACCAATGCACTAACTAAATAAAATAGTTGTTATGTTCTAGTTTCTCAAGGAAGATTATAGAAGTGATTATTTACTATGGCTATTGATTAAGCTTCATAGTTAGATGATGAGATACAAATGGTTAGGTCATCTGGAAACATGAGAGAATGGATAATGGTACGAAAAGGCCTCACTCCAGGTAAATTATTGGAACTCATGCATCTTGTATAGAATAAAAATGATAGCCTTGATGAATGCCTTGAGCTCCTCAATAGTTACTAGAATGTTAACCATTTATATTGACAGTAAGGTGGTAGCAGACGTGCATGCATAAGTTCATATCACAGAATAACCATGCATCCATTTAGGTACGAGAGCGCTAATGATGAAGTCCATTTAATCATGTCAATAGATTTAGCTAAATGGATTTATTTAACATGAACACATTAAGATTCCAAGAAGAAACTTCGAAAGCATGTGTAAGTTCTTAGGGAATGGTAATACTACTTGGGATTATACGACCTTGAGTAAAAGCTTGCCAGGCTTCATAAATGTAGTCAGGTAAATGGTCTTTGAGTCTTAGCCAATGTTATAGTAACTATTTTATATAACACAAAGATTTTTAACCCGATGTATTAATTCAGAAATGTTCGTAAAATAAGTAAGTACAAAGCATGCTAAATAGGATGTCAAAGAACCAACAAACACACCACCAACTTTAGAACTACAACAAAACCTCGCAAAGTCCCGAGCCACTACAATAGCCTCCCTTTTAGTCATGAATCCATTTTTGCCTAGCTTGAGGTCAACCAAGGTAGATCTATCCCAGGATGGAATAGCTAAAAACGTATGCACAAATAAGCAATACGTCTCCAAGATTTGCCTAAATTCTTGCCTCGTATGCATCATTCTTTTCATCTTCAGATCACCAAAGTTAACTCTAGCATATGTTCTACTCTTGGTATCCTACTTGGAACTCTATCCACGATCAACTTATTTATCTACTCTTGACGTCTTTAGCAGTAAAATTCTGGCGCAAGTAACATTCGCAAAATTTCAACTCACTTTGATGATGCTTAAAAGAATCAAATTCCCATCACTGATGCTAAATTTTGCAATGAAGTTTGTTGGGTACATAATGCTAATGTCCAATGTATGACCAAAAGTGCATACAAAACTTTTTGCGAGTTGCCATGCTCAACATGTGAGAATCAAGACACTAGATCTCTAATCTAGAGATTCCAAGGTTTGGGAAAACATAAGTTTTCACCTATTTTCTAACTCGCACCATCAAGCCTCTCTTAAAGATCTCTTCATCTTCTGTTGCAAATTTGGAAAGATCTAAATTATATGATCTTAAACCACCGATCTAGGTTAATTAAGCAAGCATATGTGCTTCTAATGATCTTCTTTCCATGGTACAAATGAATCCTTGACTTACCATTATTCTAATTTCAAATCTAAGCTCCCTCCTAATCATGCTCATTCTGGTTCTATTTCCTCTCTTTCTCTAGGCCCTCAAGCATCTTTGAATATGGCATTCAACCCTTCCTAGGCAGGGAATGTTGCCACACTTGAAGTTTTTCCATACTATTACTTCTGATATCCCCATTTACATCCAAGTTTTCTCCTCTCCCGTTGATTACATGTTATAGGGGGAGGCTCGAGCGATGGTACTTGAAACGCAAACGACCTGAGATCTCTCTTAGAGAGACATATCCTTCATCACATGTTGCAAAACTCTCGTGGATGTCGCTTCTGCGAACAATCACCTACCACATAGATCTTTGCTTTCTTAGTTCTTCAATCAACGAAACAAGGATTTGATAGTCACTAAGTTTTCAAGGAACTCGAATGTTCTAGCTCATGCCCTTGCAAGATGTACTTTTAGGGACTTCCACAGCTTGCTTCTTTTAAGAACCATGTTTTGAAGTTCTCACTAGGGTGTTCTAGCCTTCTAGGCTTGGTCTAGCAATGGTAAATCTCGCTTCCTAGAATTCGGTATGTACTTTTCCTTGGATGTTGACGAAGGACTGAAATCCCACTCTGCGTACCCACCACGACGACTCATGAGTCCAATCTGTCACCTTCGACTTTAGGGGATAGTCACCTCTTAATCTAGCGGACAAACTAGAAGATCAAATGTAGATATATATCCTCTAAGGGATATTCATGCTGCTAATACATAATGCTAGATCATGGACAATGTGATGTGTGCCACCACGCCATCATGGGGAGGGTGCCTCTCAAGTCTTTAATGTCCTAAAGAATTAGTGGGAAGGTCAAACCATTAACTGCACGAACACTCCGTCGAACGCAAAGACAAGTTGGGTGGTCAATGTGTTCCTACTGTACCCAGCTCGGGATGGTGGCTTTCCAAGCCCAAACAGATAGTGAGATACGTGTCATAACAACACCGTGCACTCTACCTCAAACACTGTCATCCGTGACCAGTCACATACTCACACAAGACACGGCTGAGCGCCGAACGGTAGTAATGCTTACTCTCTTCATCCAAATATGTAGGACAAATACGTTTTTTGAACATGCATTTGACCATTGACGAGATGAATAATATATAAGATATATGATATAAGAATTATATCATTAAAAACTTCTTTCACATGTGAATTTGATGGTATGCTTTGTGTAACATGCATGTCATATATTATAGCTTGGAAAATCAAAGTTCCCCCTAATATTCACATATTTTTGTGGTTGATATACTATAACAAAAGTTTAACCAGAGACAACCTAGCCAAACGCAGACATGTAGAAGACAAGACTTGTGTCTTTTGTGAGGAATTGGAAACAATACATCATCTCTTCGTTGATTGCATTGTAGCTAAACAAGTTTGGGAAATTGTTGGTGAATACTCTAACATTTCTGAACCTACCTCTTTTGTCTCACTTTCTTCCTTTTGGAAGAACAGAAAATTTTGTGAAGCTTTGAACATAACTACTTCTGCTACCTTGTGGAGCTTATGGCGTTTGCGAAATGATTTTGTCTTCCAGGTGCGAAGATGGCAAAGTATATGATGTGCTTTGGATCTGCTGGGAGCAATGATCAGACGGTGGAAAATCCTATGTTCAGAAACTCAGGGTGCTCTTCTTCTTCAATGCTTAAGGCTCTTGGATCATCGAAGAGGAGAATTGCTTAGGATCGTCTGGAGACAATGAGCGCATGGAATATGGGGTTTACGCTGATGGGTTGCATATTCCTAGCTTTGATCCTTTATGCTTTCCCATTCGTTAAACCTCGGTTTGATGTATCCCTCCCGTTTAAACTTTGATGCTCTGAACCGATGTAATAGGGATAGTCTTAAAACCCTAGTTTTATGTCTGTGGCAGCTACTCTCGGGCTGTCGCCGAACGCTTTAAACTGTCCAAATGCTCTGGTTTTGCCTTGGCTTTAATAAAAGTTGGGGAGGGGGAAACCACTTTCGTTTCAAAAATAAATAGATATTATAGCTCTAACCCGTTGTCAGAAGTAAACTCGAAAACCGGATTATATACCCTATATATTTGGATAGAGGGAGTTCCAGTGACCGAGTGATTGCCTAAACTTATCGATAACCATGTATAGTCCAGCAGGTTTATCCTTCCCTTTCAATAAAAAACAATGACATGCCCTTCTTGGCACAACCAAGCTCTTTTTGATTTACCACAAGCACATTGGTTCAACCATGTTGCATCTTCCATCTCATTGGCAGACTCTTTCAACTGTGCAAGGAATACCCCATCCATTGTGGATATACTCCCTCCATTCCCTTATACAAGGCCACTATGGAAAATACATTTTGCATCTATACAAGGCCACTTACAGTAATCGAGGCAAAAATTAATGATGTTCCCTCGTACTAGCAACTTATTTAATACTTTCATGCATGTACTCATAATGACAGTGTACTACTTCCTTCTCATTTCTTCTTTGCGTGCATGCAGACACATTAATGATCCCGATTAACGAAAAAAGTTGGCTTTGCAGAGTAGTCATTAAATTCTACCTTGGTACCTGTAATATGAGTTTGTGGCCTTGTATAAGGGAATGGAGGGAGTATCATATATCACTACATCCCAGGAACAGAAATTCAAAGGAATAAATTTTAAGCCATTAACTTCATCCCTGGAGTTAAGCTTTAACCATTTTTCGTCCGAGGAAAGCTGCATCGGAAGCTGCGCCGAAGCTGCACCATAATTAATGCCAGGGCAGCCACTCAAACAGACATTTCAGCATGCAGCCAGCCAAAGAAACCGACTATAAATCCTGAGCCCAGCACATACCCCATTAGACCAAGCTGCTGCGTGCCATTGAAGAAGAATCACTCACAAAGCTAGTGACTAGTGACCCCTGCCCAGCAAACAGCTACTCCTACTTCCGAAAGATCGGCCATGGGAAGCATAGGAACCACCAACGGCAACGGGATCGGGCATGGCAGTGCCGCGGTGGCGCGGCGGCAGCACGCCGAAGGCCCGGCGGCCATGCTCGGCATCGGCACGGCGAACCCCACCGGCGTCGAGGTGCCCCAGAACATCTTCGCCGAGAACCTCTTCCGCGTCACCAAGAGCGACCACCTCACTGAGCTCCAGCTCAAGCTCACCAGAATCTGTACTACCACCACGTTAACTACAGTACAATTTGCATGCATGGATGTTTTTTCCTTGCTACTGCTAACAATTTATGCTTCATTTTTGGGTTGCAGGCGAGAAGACGGGCATCGACAAGCGGCACTTCCACCTGACGGAGGAGACGCTGGCGGCGCACCCGGAGCTGTACGACCACGAGGCGCCGTCGCTGGACAACCGCATCGCCATGACCGTCGACGCCGTGCCCAAGCTGGCGCAGTGCGCGGCGGCCAAGGCCATCGCCGAGTGGGGCCGCCCGGCGAGCGAGATCACCCACCTCGTCTTCAGCACCTACTCCGCCTGGGGCGCCCCCAGCGCCGACCTGCGGCTGGCCGCGCTGCTGGGCCTCCGCCCCACCGTGTCCCGCACCATCCTCAGCCTCCACGGCTGCTACGGCGGCGGCAGGGCGCTGGGCCTCGCCAGGGAGCTCGCCGAGAACAACCGCGGCGCGCGCGTCCTCGTGGCCTGCGCCGAGATCACGCTCGTCTGCTTCGGCGGGCCCGACGGCGGCAACCTCGTGGGCCACGCGCTGTTCGGGGACGGCGCCGGCGCGGTCATCGTCGGCGCCGGGCCCTTCCGGGACGGCGAGCAGAGCCCGATCTTCGAGATGGTCCACGCCACGCAGACCACGGTGCCCAAGACCGAGCACGTGCTCGGCATGCAGGTCTCCGGCAGCGGCGTCGACTTCCACCTCGCCATCCAGGTGCCCACGCTCATCGGGCAGAACGTGGAGCGCTGCCTCCTCGACGCCTTCCGCGGAGGAGACGACGGCGGCGACGACGACGACGACGGTGCTCATCTTCCGTCTCCACTATCCGGGAACGGGAAGTGGAACGACCTCTTCTGGGCGGTGCACCCGGGCGGCCGGCCGATCCTGGACAACATAGACAAGGTGCTCCAGCTGGAGCCGGAGAAGCTGGGGGCCAGCCGGCACGTGCTCCGCGAGTACGGCAACATGAGCGGCGCGACCATCGTGTTCGTGCTCGACGAGCTGCGCCGGCGCCGGAGCCTGCTGCCGGAGTGGGGCGCCATGCTGGCCTTCGGACCCGGAGTCACAATTGAGACCATGGTCCTCCGCTGTCCACGCTAGCTGCTGCATCGATGGTCATCGTCCTCCTTCTCAAGACTACTTAATTAATACCATTATTATACGTATACGTACTACGTATTTGTGTGTGCACTCGTACGTGTGTCAAACTAAATGGACACGTACGTACGTCAGTCCAATCAAATGAAGGCCGCAAACGGCCACGTCCCACTGAGCTTTCAGTCCATGTCCCATACATACGACTAGCTAGCTACAGTAGTAATTATGTATGTACTACCTAGGTGTAATAAAATGTACACTTATTTTCCTAATATTTTCGAGAACGGCATTTTGGAGCTCGGCCTTCGTGGAGGCTGTTTTTTCCGAAATATTCAAAATAATATTTTTCGGTTTCAAAAAATTCTGTAAAAAATTATACTCCCTCCATTTTTGTATACAAGGCCACAAACCCATATTACAGGTACCAAGGTAGAAATTAATGACTTCTGAAAACTACTCCCTCCGTCCAGGTGCATTGGGCATCTTAGCGATTTTAGAATTTCCAAATGAGTAAGGCACGAAGGAATTAAATCAACCTCGTATCACTCCCATGCCTCGTTCGCTTCACCCTCATGCAAAAGTTTTCAATCTTATGGGCAATAACTCTGGTTGTATGCGTTTCGTGCTGCATGTTGATTGGTAAGGCAAATGAATTGCAATTAATTAGCTCAACTTACAAGATTTATAATGCTAATTATATCTAATATTACGGCCAATCCCATCACACCTAGATCATGGTGCAGCTCCTTAGGCGCCCAATACACCTGGACGGAGGGAGTAGTCTTTTCTCCTCGCTTGACGTGTTAATTAATGTGTATGTTTCTTTCCAACACACAACAAGACAACTCTCTCATTCCTGATTGGTTGATTAATGCGGTGCATGCAAACCAACATTTAACTCCTGCATGCATGCATAGGGTATTAATGTCCTCGGTTGCTAGTACGAGGCAAACCTCATCAATTTTATCTCGATTGGTGTTAGTGGCCTTATATAGTTGCAAATTGTAACTTTGATAGTGGCCTTGTATACAAAAATGGAGGGAGTACAAGTATACGAGCATGTAATGTGGATGTGTGTAAGATTTTAGGATGAAATACTCTGAGATGCGATATATGCAAAAAGAACAAATTCATGGACTTTTGGGATGAATATTATCATGTGTTAAAAGGCCATAGATTTTTAAAAATTTTATTTTTTGCACAGCCCTCATTTCAACGTATTTCGTCCTCCAAATTTATATGTCTGTATTTCATTCAGATTGTTTTGAAGTGTAAAAATATGAAAAATTTGGAATTTTGAACTTTTCAAAAAAAAAACGGCCTCCATGGAGGCCGAGCTCCAAATGAAATTTTCGAATATTTTCCAGCTATAAACAGGTGTTTGTGAAGGCGGTCGAGATAATTTTTGAACTTTTTGAAGGATTTGTGGTAGGAAATCCACGTACTGCTCAGAAACATGAAGGTGTGTTACAAGAAGTTGAGGGTTGAACTGCGATTAAATCAATAGCTCTGGTGTACTCC
>LR738712.1:887013531-887037168 GCA_902687465.1 Secale cereale | reverse complement strand
CCCCTCCCCAAATTCAAAATCGAGATCGCAGGGAGGACAACCAAAGCAAAAAAATAAAAAATGGCCCCCTCCATCTCCATGCTCCCCACCCCCTTCATTCAAAATCGCACCACCGCTTTCCTCCTCCCACACTCACCCACTCACTGCCCTCGAGCTCAGCTCAGCCCGAAAACCAGCTCACACAGCACAGCAGCTAGGAGGAGTAGGATGAGGCCGTGATGGGCGAGGTGGTGCTCATCTCCCGCTCCAGCGACGGCTGCGGGGGAGGCGGGGGCATGGGGGAGAGGAAGGCGGACCATCAGGAGAGGCAGGGGCAACAGAGGCAGGTGCTAAAGCTGCTGCTAGCGGCGCTGCGCAAGTCGGTGGCACTGCCGTGCCAGACGGGGAACGCCGACGACCCGTCCGCGACCGCCGCGGGGGGCTGGGGGATCCACATCAGCTGGCCCACCGACGTCCGCAACGTCGCGCACGTCACCTTGGACCGCCTCCAGGGCTTACTCGGCCTCCCCGGCGAGTTCGAGCTCCAGATCCCCTACCCGGCGCACAGCGCCAGGTAGGTTCCTCATAAATGAACTTTGCCCTGCTGACATCCATGTGCCAGCACAGAAGCGATTTGTACCTCAAGTGCACGTCCTGGGCCAAGTTAATGTACCTCCGTTGTAGGTTTTGTAAATTTTTGTCTGAAACTAAACCTGTTGAATAAATTAGCAATTCATCATATGGTTTAATCCGAAATATCATAAAATTAATCATGACAGAAGCAACTA
The DNA here is from genome assembly GCA_902687465.1 of Secale cereale. NCBI lineage: Eukaryota > Viridiplantae > Streptophyta > Magnoliopsida > Poales > Poaceae > Secale > Secale cereale. Next base: position 887,036,401 of record LR738712.1, on the reverse strand, counting down.
AAGCGAGCATGCAAATATCTAGTACAATGGGGAAACAGATCCAATCTACGGCAAGTACTAGACATAGAAATTGTAGCGAGATCTGATACAGATGAGAGAGAGATGCATACGTTGCAGCAGCTGTAGTAGCGGCTGTGTTGTCCCTGGTCTGGGCCATGTCCTCGTCGAGGAAGAGGTTGCCGATGTCGGGGAAGAAGTCGTCGTTGGGGAAGTGATCGTTGTCAGCAGTCGAGCGAGAGCTCTCCCCAAAAACCTGATCGCCCCTCTCCCGTACAGGATCGCAAGAGGCGTGGTTCCGGAGGCCTACTGTCCCTTCTTCTGGTGCACGCCGGAAGGAGGGATGGAGAAGGCTTGAGTGGCGGCGCAATATTTTGGAACGGTGAGAAACCATACGAAAACAATCTACTCCCAAGGCTGGCTTGGTATGGGTTTATATAGTGTATGTTGGGAGTCAAAGCAGCCGCCATAAACGCGTCCGTTTATGATTTAGAAATTGCCGTACTTAACACGTCCGTTTATGAAATAGAAACAGTAACAATAAACGCGTTTGTTAATGAGTCAGAAACGGTCGTAATAACCGCGTCTGTTAATGAAATAGAAACAGACCCAATAAACGCGACCGTTACTAATTAATCAATGACTCATTAATTTTCTCAATTAACAAAATAATAATGTGTCAATGAGAATTTCTGAATTTATTTGGACTAGTAAATACTAGTAAATTCCAACAATCCCCCACAAAATCTCATAGACACATCTCCTCATTTTTAAGTTCCAAAGCATTGTTTATATACCGGTACTTAGTGGAGACTGTTAAGTTGAACTTCCACCTAGAATGTTATGTTACACTAATTCACAACTTGGATAGTGGACTATGCCTTGAACTACAAGTTTGCTGTGATACCAGTTTCACACAACGTCTAGACCGATACTAGGCTGCCGCAAGGCTTCCCCGCGGTTGGAGCTTATGCGTCATACTCTGAAGGCCTTTCATGAGCTTATTAGAGAACACCCAATTCTCACAGATTGCGACGTTCAACAATCAAGCTCATATAGGTGAGTTCCTCAAGAGATGCTCTGTAGGACACATCTCCGCTTATATAAGTAAACCACTTGGAACACATTAAGACAAATGTCAACCTACCATACAGATTAGGAGAATATTGCATCTTCACGGAGTGGGATAATATATAAGAATACTCTCCTCTCAGCTGACCAACAGCTTGTCTCTTACTTCTAATTCACGGGATCTCCGATCACATAGAGTAGGTTACCACTGTGGACAACTCATACCGTGGGTCTCAAACTCATCTCCCTCGATGCATTATCTATCACATTACGTGATAAACCCTTTGTGAAGGGATCTGCCAAGTTTATAGTCGTTTGGATATAATCCACTGTAATAACTCCGGAGTTTTTCAGTTTCCTGACAGATTTCAATCTCCTCTTCACATGCCTTGATGACTTCATATTATCCTTAGAACTGTTCACTTTGATGATCACGGTTTGATTATCACAGTTCATTAGGATCGCGGGTATTGGTTTTTCAACCACAGGCAAGTCCATCAAAAGCTCACGAAGCCACTCTGCTTCAACAGTGGCTGTATCTAATGCTGTGAGTTCTGCTTCCATAGTTGACCTCGTTAAGATGGTCTGCTTGCAAGACTTCCAAGAAACAGCGCCACCACCAAGTGTAAATAAATAACCACTAGTGGCCTTAATCTCATCAGCATCAGATATCCAATTAGAATCACTATAGCCTTCCAGAACCCTCAGGTTTCCGGTATAGTGAATTCCATAGCTCGCTGTGCCTTTTAAATAGCGCATAACTCTCTCAAGCGCACGCCAATGATCATCTCCCGGATTGGAAACAAACCGGCTCAATTTGCTCACAGCAAAAGAGATATCAGGCCTCGTGGCACTCGCCAAATACATAAGCGAGCCTATAATCTGAGAATATCTCAGTTGATCTCTAGCAATCCGTCGATTCTTTCGAAGCAACACACTAGGATCATATGGAGTTGGAGAAGGCTTACAGTCGCTATACCCGAAGCGACTCAAGACCTTTTCCACATAGTGAGATTGAAGCAGTGTAATCCCACCATTATCATCTCTCAGCAGCTTGATGTTCAAGATAACATCAGCCACTCCTAGATCCTTCATCTCAAAACAACGAGATAAAAAATCCTTAACTTCCTTAATTAAATCAAGATTGGTTCCAAATATCAGTATGTCGTCGACATATAGACAAAGAATAACTCCATCGCCCCCAACATGGCGATAGTACACACATTTGTCAGCTTCGTTTACAACAAAGCCTTCAGAAGTCAAAGTCCTTTCAAACTTCTCGTGCCATTGCTTAGGAGCTTGCTTGAGGCCATATAATGACTTCAATAACTTACACACTTTTCCTTCCTGACCGGGCACTACGAAACCGTCTGGCTGCTCCATATAAATTTCCTCATCCAACTCTCCATTAAGGAAAGCTGTCTTAACGTCCATTTGATGAACGAGAAGACCATGCGAGGCAGCCAAAGACAGTAGCACTCGGATAGTGGTCAATCTAGCCACAGGTGAGTAAGTATCAAAGAAGTCTTCACCTTCTTTCTGAGTATAACCCTTGGCCACAAGCCTTGCCTTGTACTTTTCAATTGTACCATCAGGCCTAAGATTTTTCTTGAACACCCACTTACACCCTACAGGTTTACACCCATAGGGACGATCGGTGATCTCCCAGGTTCCGTTGGCCAGGATGGAATCCATCTCGCAACGGACAGCCTCTTTCCAATAGTCAGCATCAAGATATGCATAGGCTTCTGAAATAGTCCTAGGTGTGTCATCCACGAGGTACACAATGAAATCATTATCAAAGGACTTTGCAATCCTCTGTCTCTTGCTCCTAACAGGAACTTTATTGTCATCCTCCAAGGGATTCTCAACGTGTTCTATTGGAATGGTGGGTTCAGGAATCTCAGTTATTTCCTGACTCGATAAAATAGGTATTTCCTGATTTGATGAGCTAGCCATATCCTTCATAGGAAATATGTTCTCAAAGAAAGTCGCATCATTCGACTCCATAATCGTACCGACATGCATGTCGGATACCTCAGATTTTACTACCAAAAATCTATAACCGATGCTATTAAAAGCATAGCCCAGAAGAACACAATCTACGGTTTTAGGTCCAAGCTTGCGCTTCTTGGGAATTGGTATATTGACTTTCGCCAAACAACCCCAAGTACGTAAGTAAGAGAGTTTCAATCTTTTCCTTTCCCATTCCTCAAATGGAGTAATGGTTTTATTCTTTGTGGGAACTCGGTTTAGGACATGACATGCAGTCATTAGCGCCTCCCCCCACCATGCCTTGGAGAGACCCGAAGTGTCTAACATGGCGTTAACCAAATCAGACAGAGTTCGGTTCTTTCTTTCAGCCACCCCATTTGACTGAGGTGAATAGGGAGGCGTCCTCTCATGGATAATACCATGTTCCGCACAAAACGAATTGAATTCATTTGAAAAATACTCTCCACCACGATTAGACCTAAGCCGTTTAATTTTACGATCAAGTTGGTTCTCTGCTTCGGCCTTATAGTTTTTGAAGTAAGTTAAAGCCTCATCTTTTGTTTTCAGAAGATACACATAACAATATCTAGTGGAGTCATCAATGAGTGTCATAAAGTATTTCTTTCCACCCTTTGTCAACACGTCATTCATCTCACAAAGATCAGAATGTATAAGTTCCAGTGGTGCTAAATTTCTTACCTCCGCAGTCTTATGGGACTTGCGAGGTTGCTTAGCTTGAACACACACTTGACATTTGGAACCTTTCACAGTAGTAAATTTCGGAATTAAACTCATATTTGCTAACCGCGTCATGCAACCAAAGTTAATATGACAAAGTCGTGAATGCCAAATATCAGATTCATTATCGTGGCAAACATGATTAATAACTTTAGTGCATAAGTCTGACAAAGATAGGCGGAACAAGCCTCCGCACTCATAGCCTTTACCAACAAATTGTCCATACTTGGAGATTACAACTTTATTGGACTCGAAAACCAACTTATAACCATCTCGACATAAACGCGAACCGCTGACGAGATTCTTATTGATGGAGGGCACATGATGCACGTTCTTCAGTCGCACGATCTTCCCCGAAGTAAACTTCAGATCGACCGTACCAACACCACGAACAGTGGCATGCGACCCGTTCCCCATCAGCACGGGGGAAGTCCCTGTGACCTGGTAAGAAGAGAACATGGAGGCATCAGCACAAACATGTACATTGGCACCTGTGTCAATCAACCAATCAGGAGAATGACAAATTGAAAGAATGGTAGGAATTATACCGTACCCAATATCCTTCATCTCAGTGTCAGACATGACAACATTAGCGGTCTTGCCGCTATTCTCCAGCTGCTGCAGCTCATGCCGTTTGGGGCATCTCGGAGCCCAATGGCTCAGGTCGCCACAAACGTGGCATGATCCCTTCTTCTTCTTAAAGTTGGTAGAGGACGATGGCTTAAACTTGTTGTCAGGCTTGCCTTTACCCTCGTATTTCTTCTTGTTATATTTAGGCTTGTTGGGCTGGTAGTTTTTCTCCTGCACCATGTGCGCAGCAGAACCTACCTCAGCAACCCGAGCACGTGTATCCTTTGCTCTCGCCTTCTCTTCCACATCAAGAGATCCGATGAGGTCCAAAACGGAAAACTCCTGTCTCTTGTGTTTCAGAGAAGTAGCAAAGGTGCCCACGAAGGTGGAAGCTTGGCAATGATGCCACCGGCCACAAATTTGTCCGGTAAATTACACTTAAAGTGCTCAAGTTCCTTAGCGAGTGACTGTATCTCATGAGCCTGTTGAACAACAGAACGCTCATCAGTCATCTTATAGTCATAGAATTGCTCCATGACGTACAACTCGCTACGAGCGTCCGAGACCCCAAACTTGGCCTCGAGCGCGGCCCACATGTCCTTGCCATTATCAAACGACATATAAGGATCCACAATGGAATCATCAATAATACCGAGGAGGGCTGTCTTAAACATAATATCAACCCTTTCAAAGGCTTCCCGCTGTGCAGGTTCAAGATCGCCCTCAGGCATGCCCTTGGTGGCCGCATAGCAGTTCATGGATTGAAACCACAACACTGCTCTCGTGCGCCACCTCTTATAGTTCACACCCTTGAACCGATCGGGCTTTGTCGACGTAAGAAAAGCAGGTGTAGCAAATTGCCTATAATCAGGTTTTTGGATTGTTGAATAAATTAGCAATTCATCATATGGTTTAATCCGAAATATCATAAAATTAATCATGACAGAAGCAACTAAAGCGAGCATGCAAATATCTAGTACAATGGGGAAACAGATCCAATCTACGGCAAGTACTAGACATAGAAATTGTAGCGAGATCTGATACAGATGAGAGAGAGATGCATACGTTGCAGCAGCTATAGTAGCGGCTGTGTTGTCCCCGGTCTGGGCCATGTCCTCGTCGAGGAAGAGGTTGCCGATTTCGGGGAAGAAGTCGTCGTTGGGGAAGTGATCGCTGTCAGCAGTCGAGCGAGAGCTCTCCCCAAAAACCTGATCGCCCCTCTCCCGTACAGGATCGCAAGAGGCGGGGTTCCGGAGGCCTACTGTCCCTTCTTCTGGTGCACGCCGGAAGGAGGGATGGAGAAGGCTTGAGTGGCGGCGCAATATTTTGGAACGGTGAGAAACCATACGAAAACAACCTACTCCCAAGGCTGGCTTGGTACGGGTTTATATAGTGTATGTTGGGAGTCAAAGCAGCCGCCATAAACGCGTCCGTTTATGATTTAGAAATTGCCGTACTTAACACGTCCGTTTATGAAATAGAAACAGTAACAATAAACGCGTTTGTTAATGAGTCAGAAACGGTCGTAATAACCGCGTCTGTTAATGAAATAGAAACAGCCCCAATAAACGCGACCGTTACTAATTAATCAATGACTCATTAATTTTCCCAATTAACAAAATAATAATGTGTCAATGAGAATTTCTGAATTTATTTGGACTAGTAAATACTAGTAAATTCCAACAAAACCCACCTGCCATGTTCTTGCACCAGGAGCACAATTACCTCTTAACTTTTGTAATAGTAGCGTTTTAATGTTTTTTTAGAGAAAATCATTTTATGTTTTAGTGTCTGCTTCTGGATTTAATCACCTACTGGGCTGCAGTAGTTGGTGGCTAGCGACGATCAATGTTGGCATGTTGCGCCAGGAGAATGTCCAAAGAACAAGGGAATGTATCTATCTCTAATCTTACGTAGTAGTACTTTCTCTTGGGGGTTCAGTTCAGGTGAGATGTGGTTTGCCTGAACTCCTTTTATTTTCCTTTCCTTTTTTTGCATTACATGACCTGACTCTTGTCATTCTTATTTCATTCATGAAATCCACACATGCAAGGTAGGCAACTCTTTGGTGTTTCAAATGTACTCTGTTACATTCAGAAATAAACACCTCATGTTTGATGATATAATACACGAAAACTCAGTGTGATCAGGTGCTCTACAGTCTCCATAGCATTTTCTTTGATAATTTGGTAGTACAAATAAACTAAGAAAACACAAACCGTCTAACAGTTGCTCCGTTTTAATAAAAAAATGGGGCGGGGAACCCCTTTTGGTCAATAAGACCATCTAACAAAACTAAGGAAACATGAACATAATTATTTGGCCACGAGAGACTAAAAGTCTGGAGGCAGAAACCATATAAACTCGTTACCACAGTCCTTGTTGCAACGGTAATGGTATACCTTGGACATGATCCTCCGGAAGTAAGGCACGTGCTCATAGCTGCGGCAGTAGACGACGCGACTACCGAGGTCCAAACGCTTCATGTAGCTCTCACCCTCGAAGGGCGACGAATGTCCCTTGAGGTAGTAGATGCAGTTCCTGTAAACCCCACCCCGCACGCCAGCAGCCGACATGTGGACCACCTTAGAGCACCCTGGGCTCAGGAACAGGGCATGGTCCTCCAAGCTGGTCACCTCCATCAATGTGTGTTTGTATCGCGTCTTCTCGTCGCCGCCGGCAAGCTCATACACCAAGTATGTCGCTTCGCCATGGATGTTGGTCCGCTCCACCGCGATCGCCACCTTGCCATGGAGCTCAAAGATGTGTTGCGCGTGACACGTCACCCCCAGCGCGCACGGGATGCAGGCCTTGAGGCCTGAGATGACGTGCGTCGTGGCGATCACCGGCGCACCACCGTCATCGTTCATGGCGACCTCGAACTTGACCAGCTGATCGCTGCGCGAGATGCCGTATAGGAACAGTTTGTTGTTGCGGGAGAGGCCATTGCAGAAGGAGATGTCCACAAGCTCTTCGTATCTTCTGGAGGCGCATCCTGCCGTGGTCCACCCATCGTCCGGGCAGCCAACCCTGCAGAGTGCGAGCTTGCATATTCCGGTAGTCGCGGCCAGGATACAGCTGCTCCACGAAGGGTCCCCGGAGAAGACGATCTTCTTGACGGCCGGCCGGACTGTTACAGCCTTGAAATCCGAGTCGTAATATATAGGGACGTTTGAGCACGCGCACTCGACCGCGCTCTGCTTTGCTGAGAGCGCGACCTCGACGCCGGAGTGGAGGTTTACGATCATGAGCTGGTGCTGGCGGTCAGCAGACGTGCTCGTGGCCGCGATCCAGCCGCCATCGTGACATCCAACGAGATGCATGCCGGGAGTCACGGCCGACCGGAGCGGGACGCGCACGGCCCTGCCGCCCTCGGGACTGTACGCCCGCGCCGCCTCACGGCCGCTGGCGAACGGCCAGGGAAGCAGCAGCGGGAGGGCCGGTAGCGGCGGAAGCCACGACACGGCGGCGCGCCAAGGAGCACAGACGGCAGCGAAGCCAGCGCGGTCGTGCGCCGAGGAGAAGCCGCGGTAGACGGCGACGAGGAGGTCGGCGGGGAGCTCCGACCACGCCCGCTCGTTGCCGGCTGCCATTGATTAGTTCTTGATCTTTTATTGTATTGGGCCGTATTTGGATTGCGTGTCGGCGGCGGCGCGAGAGTATGGATCGATCGGCCGCCGCTATATAGGTAGCAGAACCCTAACTTTGGCGTGCTGACATGCAGTTTGCTTGGTGCCCAAAATTTTCAAACTATGTACGTAGGAGTATAGAACATGTTTTGAAGTTCTAGATAAATCCGATAAGCAACTTTTTTTTGCTTCCTTCGATAAACAAATTCTCACATGTACATCCTAGATATTCATGTATTTTTTCATAAATATATATGTATTCTTGGTTGTCCGCGCATAGATATACAGAAGCGCAGAACTACAATCAAGAATAAAATATCTATTTTCTAAAGAAAAGTATATTTTTTTCCGCAACTTCTGGTAAAATCTAGATTTGGTCCCTTAACTTTGAAATCGGACAACCTGCACCCCAACTCCTGAAATCGAATAAGTTATGTCCCTCCTCTTGGTCGACTCGATTTTAGCGCTGACTCACCCCAGCTTTGACTGGTCAATGCTGACGTGGCAAAGGAGACCCAAAAATCGGACGTGTGTGGCATGGCAAAGAACTCACATCCCTCCCATCTGGCAGCCAGCCTCCCTCTCTTTTCAGCTAACCACCGGCAGTGGAGCTGCACCAAACCCTCCCCCAACCTCGTCTCTAATAGATGACGCGCGGATCACCCACGGGCTCAACCTTGATGGACTCCTCGTCGAGCTAGACAAGGGAGGCACTACTGGGAAAAAGGCTTATTGATGGGGTCATATTAGTTGCAGGCGCAATTTTAGCGCGGTAAACTGGCAAATTACTAGTGGCAAATGAAAAATCATGCTTGAGCGTGAAGAGAAATCAAGGCCAACCAGAACACGTTGCTTTTTTACATGTGAATCTGGCCAGGTCTAACCGATCTAGCCTCTATTACTCTGCGGTTTGACGCAGAATAGCTTAAGCCAGAGCCCGAAGTAGGGCTTGATGTAGAGGAAGGCCTCACAGATGATGATGCAGGAGGCGATGGAGGATGGAATTGGGGGCAGCTTGTGAAATTGTATTCCATAGATATACAATAGGCCCAGGAGGAACTGGTGGATAGGAAATCCTAGACCTCGGATGATGTGGCAGATGAAAACTGCGTGTTTGGCCTCCCGAGGTTCAGGAACCCGAGAGATGGAGTGGGTTGCCTTCGTGATGAGGGGGAGCGGCACCGGACATCGCTGCAAGATGGGAGGTACCCGACTGCCTGGATCTCGGCAATGTCCCCGGTGGTGACAATGGAAGGAAGCCACAACACCCTCTTGCTCGCCGCCTTCCTCAGCAGCGGCCGCCATCATGGTGCAATTCTCCTTCCCGGCCATTGCTTCGGATTGGGAAGGAGGAAAAAAGGGGATTGAAGGGCTGTGCTTGGGCTCTGTTCTCTAGGCGCTGGAGCTTGAGGATTGCAAGATCAAGGAGCGAGAGGGAAGGCGTAAAAATGAATTGTTTCCATCATTTGCCCGTTATCAAACAGTATAAATATAGAAGGGGCCCACTGCGTGACAGCAATTTTGTGAGGAATTTGTACTGATGATGTCGCCCAAAATCCGTGGCATGATCACTTTATTGACGGGACATGGCAACAGCAACAACCTCGTGTTACGCTAAACACGACATAATGACTACTGATGGGACCTTTCGGTTCTACTGTACGTGGTGGCGATTCGGGTTCATTCAAAATTGACAGAACATGACCCAACATGCGCGCCCACTCCGGCACAGGAAGACTTTACCGCGCTAAGATAGTTAGGTGAGGGAGGGGTCTTCAGATCCGATGAAAAGAAAAGTACTTCTCGGGAAGCTCATTTGGGGCTCCTCGGATGTACGAGGTATGTTGTTCCTCAGACAAAATTATAGTTAATTTGCAGGGAGATGTGTTGAACCATCTTGCAAGATCAAAGACCAACAACGGAGAACAAGTCGACATAGGATTTTTCTTGGCTTGGAATTCCAGTTCAGTGGCTACTGATGGTTTCCGAGATAAGGGGTGCTAACCACATCGGGCCCCAAGCACGGTCTGGGCCAAGGACCCGCAAGAATGGTCTGGTGATGTTTTGCATCATCGAAACATGTCAACACCGCATGTGTGTGCGCTATGTGGAGCAGAGGACAATTGGCGCCATTCCCTCATTGACTGCAATTACGCCAGGTGCGTGTGGGCTCTATCAAATGATGATATGGTGTAGCACATGTGTATGCATAGAGATGATCAGGCGAAGAGATGGCTCTTTTTGATGAGCGAATCACTACCACAGGAGGAGTTTACTATCATGATTGTCACTCTATGGGTAATATGGGCAGCAAGGAGGAAAATTGTCCATGAAGGTATCTACAAAACCCCATTCTCAACACATGGTTTTGTGACTAGCTACTTGGCGGATTTGAAGCAGATACAGAAACCTGTTGAAAAACCTCTGTCAGCTCCGAGAATCCGCCACTCTACCTGGCAGCCACCTCCGGATGATCATGTGAAAATCAATGTTGATGCGGCTGTACCACGTGCTGGCGGAAGGGGGGCTGTGGCTGCTGTCTGCCGCAATGCATCTGGTGAGTTCTTGGGAGCATCGGCTATTATCTTCAACAATATTGATGACCCAGAAGTTCTCGAGGTCCTAGCGACCAGGGAAGCATTGGCTCTTGCAGAAGACTTATATGAGCAGAAAGTTTACATTGCTTCGGATTGCATGGTCGCGGTGGAGGCGATCAAAGGAGGAACGGCAGCAGTTTACGGAGCGGTGATACATGAAATAACAGATAGAGCTCGTTTTTTCTCTTCTTGTAGCTTTAATCATGAGTTTCGAACCTCGAATTTTGAGGCCCACAACCTCGCGAAGCATGCGTTAACGTTGGGGACCGGCCGCCATGTTTGGTTAGGCCACCCCGGCGATCTTTTGTTCGTCCATGTAAACAATGTGACGGTTGAATAAAAGCTTGGCGAGTTTGTCTCAAAAAAAAAAAGTTGGCCACCTTTGTCAAGCCCATGACGTACTCAAGGCCCATGACGTTTTCAAGATGGAATCTTACAAAGATTTGGCGGGAGCAATTAGCTAACGAGCGCTCCTTCGGGAGCCTCGCAGCGATCAGCGTCACTTGGCGCGCTCTCAGCCATTCGCCACGTGTCGCGTTCTGGACGCTCCCTTCAGATTTTGTTTTTTATTTTATTTTTCCGCACGCGCTTTCGGCTTATTGAACGGGTTTTTTTCCGGGTTTTTTGACGTTTTGGTTTTTCACCGGTCTTCCTTAGCTTTTTGACGAAAAAAAAATTCGTAAAAAAATATTGTGCGAAAAATACGTTTCTTCGCGAGAGGCATGGTTGTGCTTTCACAAGAGTCACGGCCGTGCCTCTCAGAAAGAGTAAAAAAACGCGTTTTCTGTTTTTTTTTCTTTCGCGAGAGTCACGTTTTGCTTCCGCGAGAGGCACGGTTGTGCTTTCGCGAGAGTCACGGCCGTGCCTCTTTCGGAAAGGAAAAAACGCGTTTTCTGTTTTTTTTTTCTTTCTTTCGCGAGAGTCACTGTTTTGCTTCCGCAAGAGGCATGGTTGTGTTTTCGCGAGCGTCACGGCCGTGCCTCTCGGAAAGAAAAAAAATGCATTTTCTGTTGTTTTTTCTTTCGCGAGAGTCACGGTTTTGCTTCCGCAAGAGGCACGGTTGTGCTTTCGCGAGAGTCACGGTTGTGCTTTCGCGAGAGTCACGGCCGTGCCTCTTTCGAAAGGAAAAAAAAACGCGTTTTCTGTTTTTTTTTCTTTCTTTCGCGAGAGTCACGGTTTTGCTTCCGCAAGAGGCATGGTTGTGTTTTCGCGAGCCTCACGGCCGTGCCTCTCGGAAAGAAAAAAAATGCATTTTCTGTTGTTTTTTCTTTCGCGAGAGTCACGGTTTTGCTTCCGCAAGAGGCACGGTTGTGCTTTCACGAGAGTCACGGCCGTGCCTCTTTCGGAAAGGAAAAAAACGCGTTTTCTGTTTTTTTTTCGCTAGTCACGGTTTTCTTTCCGCGAGAGGCACAGTTGTGCTTTCGCGAGAGTCACGGCCGTGCCTCTTTCGGAAAGGGAAAAACCAGTGCGTCCGGTTCGGTTTTTTCGTCTGTTTTTTTGTCCGGTTTTTTCTTGAAAAAAAAGTTCGTCAAAACCTATCAACATGGGATCTAGTTTTGAAGATCTCGACGCGAGGAATTCAACGGTGAAAACGGTTCGAGATTTGGATGCACGGTTTAAGAGATAAAATATTTTGAATAAACGAATCTACGAAAAAAGGAAAAACACTCAGGTAACGACAAGTGGCGCACATGCAGCGCGCCACTTGTCGCAACATGGGGGTTTGGAGGTGATCTTTGCAACGAGTACTCCTCAATTCGTGATTTCGAGATTTGGCGCACACTCCAAGACACGATGTAATCATCGGCATGTTTATCCCTAAATGAAATTCCACATCGTCAGGATTTTTTTTTTTTGGCAAAACACGCGTGACGGACAAAACTGAGAATATGACCTCCCTTTATTAGTAAAAAATAAAAAAAATAAAAAGTATAGAGTATAGACAATTAGACATAGATATAGAGGTATATATATAGATATACTCGATACATATTCAGAGGACGTCATGCCTTTTCCCAACCCAAGCCGCCGCCGAAGGTCTCATTCATACCGTCTCCTTGCCAATCTCTCCTCCGTCTTGCAGCCTCATCAGCAGCACGAGGAGTGGAGACCATTTGTTTTTTCCTTAGTTTTTATTTATCTGGAGGCATCGACAAGATTGTGGCGGTGAAGGCCTGTTGGGTTAAGGTCTCTCCGTGCTCTTCCATCCTCGACAGCGTCTGATCCAATGTCGGGCGAACGGGTTGTGGTTGTTTGTGTCGCCATATATGGTGACTCTCGTGAGATAGTGGCGATTGGTGTGTTTATCAAGGAGAGCGATTCACTGGCTTTTAGAGCGGTGACTTCGACGTCTTCTTCCATATTGTTAGAGGCAATGGTACGATTTCTCCAACTCTGGAACATTGATGATAGATTGCAAGCATGTACTACATGCGGTGATGTTCCAACTGATGTTTCTTCAATGATTTATACAACTCCTCTCAAACTGATGTTTCTTCAGTGATTTATACAACTCCTCTCAAACGACGAGTGACTATTGCAGTCTTCAAAGCTTAATATTACGAGGTCGGTTGCAGGTGTCCCTTTCCTTTGCATTTGGTTTAGTGCAATTTTTAAAGGAACAAGAAGATTGCTATAATATTTTTGTGAATAAGCATCCGGATCTGTTATAAAATTTCATGAGAAGTACAAAGCAGCCCAAACATTAAAAAAATTACATCAGACAAATGAAAAAACACTGTCATCGTCACAACAAGCCACCAACACGCTGTTGTCGCCGTCCCCTACTAGAGCCGGCGTGATCTTGTCGATGACAACCAAGAAGTCTTCGTGCACGTGCCCCTAAGGACCAGTTCCATGGAGTCCCAGTCTTGGTCGTTAAACCATTGAATCCATCTAAAGTGTCTGTCACCAGATCTCACCATTGCACAAGCACGACGAAAAACCTGACCTCACCGAAGGCGTGAATGTACGTCGGAGTTCAGTCAATTGCGTCCAGGAGGACGAACTTGAGGAGGAACGGAGCTTGGAAGACCAACTCGAAGAAAAAATGCCGCCATCCATCCGAACGCCTCCTGCATGGACTAAAACCCCTAATCTAAACTATTATGATTTTCAATGTAAAGTTTACTTTTTACTGGTCGTTCAGCGTTCAGTTCTCTTTCTATTGTATACTGGCGTTGGTTTAATTTGCTTGGAAATTATCATATCTATTTTTTTGTAATACGAAAATTATCATATCTAAGAAACCCTTTGGATGTCTTTAAAAAACTAGTTTCTAGCTTTCTTGGAGTATTTCATATGCATATAATATAATAAAATTGATCGGGAAAAAAGATCACGTATTTCCATGGCAATCATCCGATACACACCGGTGCTCCTATCCGTGTCGGCTTGGACTGCCTTCGTACGTATCCGTCTTGGCTTGGACTCGGGTCACCTCTCCAGGTCCCCGGCCGGCCGGTAAATAAATATGGCAACAGACCTTAGAATCAGCCACCAAAGAAAAGCCAGACGTACTACGAGAGCTCAGCTAATTCCCAACTCCGCCAGCTCCGGGTCCATCATTTTGACGTCGATCCCATCGGGATAGCTCGGCGGCCGGCACGCGGCGCCATGATGAACCCGGAGATGATGCGGCTGGCGGAGGAGCAGGTGCGGCGCATGTCCCCGGACGACCTGGCCAGGATGCAGCGGCAGCTCGCGTCCAACCCCGACCTGGTGAAGCTAGCATCCGAGAGCATGATAAACATGACGCCTCACGACTTCAAAGTAGCCGCCCAGCAGCTCAACCAAACCAGCCCAGAGGAGATGCTTTCCATGGCCGAAAAGTTCACCACGGCTAAGCCCGAGGACTTCGCCGCCATGAAGGCCCAAGCCGACGCTCAGATCTCACAAGCCATATCCGGTGCCAAGGCGCTGAAGCAGCAGGGGAACGAGCTTCACGGCCGCGGGCGGTACGCCGAGGCTGCTGCCAAGTATGGCCTCGCCAAGGATGGCTTGAAGAACGTGCCGTCGGCAGCCGCGCACACGTTAAGGGTGCAGTGCAGCCTTAATCTCATGTCATGTTACCTGAAATCGGGCAGGCTCGAGGATTGCGTGAACGAAGGTTCGGAGGTTCTTCTAGGTAGTGATGGCTCGAGTAATGCCACCAAGGCATACTACCGGAGGGGTCAGGCGTACAGAGGACTGGGGAACCTTCAGGCCGCCGTCGCTGACTTGAGTAATGCCCATGAAATCTGTCCCGAGGATGAAACCATTGCTGAGGTCCTGAGAGACACAGAGGGAGAACTTGCAGCTGAAGGAAGTCTGCCAAAAGGAGTTGTTATTGAAGAGGTTGTAGAAGAACTGCCAACCTTCCAGCCTCCGTCTTTGCAAAATGTGGCGGAGAACCATGATGAAATAGTAGTAAACAACCAGACGCCATCCAGTTCTACAGCTGACATGCAAGAAGCCGTGAGAAAATCCATGGAAGACCCGGCTATGCGGCAGATGTTTGTGTCCATGATGGAGAACATGAGTCCCGATGTGATGGCAGACTTGAGTCAGAAGTTCGGCATGAAGCTCTCCAAGGACGATGCTGCCAAAGCTCAACAAGCTATGTCTTCATTATCTCCAGAAGCTCTAGACAGAATGATGAGGTGGATGGGCAGAGCACAGCGAGGAGTAGAAGTAGCAAACAAGACAAAGAACTGGCTCCTAGCCAGGAAGGGCTTGGCCATTGCCATTGTCATGCTTATCTTGGCCTTGATCCTCCTGCGGCTTGGATTCAGTGTCAAATCCATGTTATGGGTGTGTAGTCAATTAACTACATGGCTTTTCGCCACAACCAATAAATACAAGTGAAATTTCATGTATAAATTTGTGAAATATTATAAGAATTAAAGAGAGGTTTACAGTTCTGGCACCCCCACAGCTTGCATTATTCATCTATATGTTTTGTCCTAGAAATTGGGAATGAATACTTGGTCTTTGTTTGTTCTTTGTCATATGTATTTATATATCGCAAATTATAGAAGTAAATGGGAGAGTTTTTATTTACCTTGAGGTATAAGCTGACCCTTGATGTGTGATGTTATGAATGTCTCATGTTATTTTGCAGCCAAAAAATAAATACAATATGTTCTATTGTTAACTGATAAAATCATAAAAAGTACATTTTTGGTGGTTACTGCCTAAGAACACACTGGTACTAAGTGGCAATTTAACTAAGCTGAGAGATGTGAGAACATGAGCGGCACAAATTACATAAAATCAGAAACTTAATTAATCAATTGCTAAAATTGCAATATAGACATAAAATGATTTGGCCTCCGCGTCGCTCTTGCACTTGGGTGGCATGCAAAAACATGAGCGGTGACTGATTTGTGTCCCAGCCGAACTACAACGGCTTGGTCAATTCCAAAAGATGAGTCATAATTTTTCCCTATTAAAACACATGAAGATATCTATGCACTAGTAGAAAATCTACTTCGCGTTCACCTCATTAGTCCCGGTTTGTAATTGGAGCGGTACTAATGGACCCATTAATGCCGGTTCCAACGGCTAGGGAACGGGAATCATTAGTCCTAGTTCGTTTTGAACCTCTAGTGACGTTTCGTGACACGAACCGGGACTAAAGGGGTGGTGGCAGACCTGTGTCAGGCTGGGGCACCACGAGCACATTTAGTACCGGTTCGTGTCACGAACCGGTACCGGTACTATAGATGCACCTTTAGTCTCAGTTGGTATAACCAACCGGGACTAAAGATGCTCCTATATAAACCCTTCGTCGAGCCCGAGCTATCCATTCTTCCCCTTTCCTCTCCTCTATGTTCTTCCCCTCTACCACGAGCTCATAACCGGGACTAAGGGTGCTCCTATATAAACCCTTCGTCGAGCCCGAGCTCTCCATTCTTCCCCTTTCCTCTCCTCTATGTTCTTCCCCTCTACCTAGAGCTCATCTTCCATTTTTGCCAGAAAAAATCAAGATTTGAAGGCATCCCATCTATCCAAGTGTTTACAAAGGTTAGCAACTTTGTCCTTTCATCTCTCATTGCTAGATTTGCTCTTGCAATGCTCTATAAAGTATAGTGATTTGTGGGTTTTAGTTTGGTAGTATTTATATGTGGTAGTTTATTTGATTTATATGCAATCTGAGCTCAAATTAACTTCTTAGTTTGCATACGTAGGTGTGATTTACTTAGTGTCTTCCCGTCCCCGTCCTAACCACCGTCGATCGCCTGCACCGTCCCACGATGCAGGCACCACCTTGGCGAGCCTCTTATTTCTTATCCTTTTTATAAAAAAAATATCATGTTTGTGCGATCTAGATAGGTACTTGTATAATTTTCTTACTCGTACGTTCTTTGTTATACATAGTGTCATGGTTTTGATATCCGTCCCCATCAGCCCTCGTCCGGTTTATGATTCAGATGTGGTATATTCTCTTTTATGACTATTTGTTGCATTTCGTGTTTATGACAAATTATGCTCATCAAGTTGACATAGATATTTTTATCTAAGAGGTATGTGAACCAAAAATTCCAACCGACCCTCTTATCAAGAGGTTAAATTTTGTTGAAAAAGAATATGAGTATTTGAAAGAAAAATTGAAAAGAATTGAGGAGGAGAAGATGGAATTGGAGTTTTATGTGTTGTCCATGTGCTGTCTGTAAGAATGATCGGAATTACTCTAAGTCAAGAACTATTCACGTCCACCTATCTAAGTCCGGTTTCATGCCACACTATAATGTTTGGACCAAGCACGGAGAAGAGGGATTCTAATGGAAGAGAATGAAGAAGAAGAGGACGACGACAGCTATCTGGCCATGGGTTCCCTGAATACGATGATACAACTATGGAGGAAGAAGCTGAGCCGGCAATGCGGGAAAAAGCTTAAGAAGAGGCATCAGATGATCCCGCTGATGATCTTGGTCGGGCCTTTGCCGATACAAGAGAAATTGCGCAACTGAAAAGGAGAGGCTGAAGTTGCAGCGCATGTTAGAGGATCTATTGTACCCAAATTGCGAAGCTGACATGAAAAAGTTGGGCATCACATTGAAATTGCTACAATGGAAGGCAGAGAACGGTGTATCTGACAAGAGATTTGAAAAGTTGCTGATAATGTTAAATAAGATACTTCCAAAGGACAATGAATTGCCCGACAGTACGTACGAAGCAAAGAAGGTTGTCTGCCCTCTAGGATTAGAGGTGCAGAAGATACATGCATGCCCTAATGACTGCATCCTCTACCGCGGTGAGTACGAGGATTTGAATGTATGCTCAGTATGCGGTGCAATGCGCTATAAGATCAGTCGCGGTGACCCTGGTGATGTTGAGGGTGAGCGCCCCAGGAAGAAGATTTCTGCCAAGGTGATGTGCTATGCTCCTATAATACCACGGTAGAAATGTTTGTTCCAAAATAAAAAGTATGCCAAGTTGATGTGATGGCACAGAGAAGACCTGTAATGCCCAGGATGGGACTATACCTCCTACGTGTCGAGGCACGACTTAAAGGTATAAGCCCATCCTAGAATGATCTCAAGTTTGGTATCTTTGCACAACTCATGTAAAAGAGGGATTAAAATGCAAAAGGAGATAGTTGGCTTACACTCGCCACTTCACACAATACATTACATAAACAATCATCATTCAGAACATCACAACCCGACTACGGGTGAAGATCCAAAAGAAAGATACCAAAACAACATAAAGCCACAGGTCAGGATCGAATCCTAGTAGAAACCACTACTGAACATCGAAACGTCACAAGCAAACGGACACACTCTTCATCGAGCTCCTGATGAAGAACTGAACCAACTCCTGCATCAAACTCGGCTGAACCTGCAACTGGTGTGGTGGAGTAACTGTGAGCCACAGAGGACTCAGCAATCCCGTTCCCGGGTAACAAGACTATTTAAGCCTTGGGTGTGGACAAGGCTGAAGAAAGAATGAGAGGTGAAGGAACAAACAAGAGTCTGCAGCAGCAACTAGCACTAACTTACGTAATAGAGAGCGAGAAGAGAAATGCAGCGGTCGAAAGAATGATCACGAAGTGATCCTAGCTAAAACCGGTCAAACATAACCCCACCGTGTTCAACTCCCGAATCCCTATTCGGAAACTGACAGTCACGGTACACACGCTGGTAGTGTATTAGAATCATTGTGTCAAGTTATCTACAACCGGAATTAACAAGCTCCCATCTGCCACATAACCGCGGGCACGGCTTTCGAAAGTTCAAACCCTGCAGGGGTGTTCCAACTTGACCCATTACAAGCCCACGATCCGCGGAGTCGCAACTCCATAGTTGGGAAGACCCGAGTATTCTCGGAATCCCGTGCTCAAGTTAAACCGAACTAAGGTAAGGCTAATCCAGCAAATCCTCCCGGCGTGCCGACACCCTGATAGTAGCCGCGCGTATCTCGTCTCAGGCCACGTCCGGATGAGCAGTACGTACAGATACCGAAGATCCCAGCGAACTGGGTGGTATCCGCAAGTGGCTCTAGTTTGGGACCAACACCATCAGCACTGGCCCCCCCTGCTATGTAGAATTAAGAAAGAGGGTTTGCAAGGCCCTTATGAAAGTTTTTATTAGTTTGTTATTAGGCAAATAGTACCAATGTTGGGATTTGCTGGAAAAGACTTAGCACTTAGCGGTTTATCAAGGGGGTCCCATACACCCCAACCGTGTTAGGAACGCAATAATCAAGGAACATAACACCGGTTTATACGGTTCCTAACGGCATGAGTGGAACAAAACACCAAGCAAAAGGCTTAGCCTTCCACCCTGCCAGTATATAGATGATTTCATTTAAGCATTTATATAGTGTGATATAACCCAACCAAACTTCAACATGAAGCAAGCATCTTCGATCTTCACCTGCAACTAACAATGCTATAAGAGGGGCTGAGCGAAGCGTACTTAGCCAAGCAACGGTTTGCGTAGGTAGGGTGGTTAAACATGGCAATTGGTTACAAGTAGGAGGCTGACAAGAAGAACATGGGCATCGAGGCAAAACTAAAGATCGAGACTACTAGCAAGAGGCAAAAATAGTAATGGTATCCGGGTTCGGTCATCTTGCCTGGGATTCCACAAGGGAGAAGAACGGATCCAAGAAGAAGACGGAGCAACACAGTCGAGCGGATCCTCACAACTCCGGAACGAAACCGAAGCTAACAAGAGAAGCAACCGGAAAGAAGGAAAACAACACGGTAAACACACACAACAACATGGCATACGATGCACAAACAAGAATGATGCATGTCCGGTTTAAAAATGCAAGGCATGGCAAAGTGCACAAACAAATACTACAAGTTAAGTGGAGATCAATATGCAACGAGTTGCATATTGACGAAACACCACATTAATTATTTAGTTGACTCTCATTATTTACAAGACAAGATTAATTGTTTTTTAGCATGGCAAGAGGTGAAACATAAAGAAACTACACTATTAAGACATTTTAAATGAGGCCGGAAATAACAACAACAAGTCCGGAAAATCCCCATAAGCATGTTTAATAATTATAAGCAAACAACAATTAAACATTCTCATGTTGTTATCATGATGCGGATGACATGAACAAGTTTATGCACGTTTTATTAACAGGTTGACTTAAGAGGATAAGAAGCATTTGTCACCGTGGTGGAACGAAAGGGTGCCACGGCAACGATCCGAAAATGATGCAACAGCACCATATCGGTTCCGGTTTCTCGGTGAGGGACCGGTGCAAAACAAAAGGTGGAGTGAACGAGTTGAACAAGATGAAAGAGGTGGGGTGATCCCGTTGCCGGGTTCCCACGGGTCGGTGACGAGGCAACCGAGGAACACAACAAAAGGTCGGAACGGGCACGAAGCACACACGGGAGACATTTCATACAACCACAACAAGCATTCACGGGTCACGGGCACGGCTCGGGGCTATACCTTCGAAACACTCGTTTCGGGGCGGTTCGAGTTCGTAGTGGAAGTAGTCGTTCACGGCCGTAGAGGGAAGTAGTTGTTCTCGGGCGACGGTAGAGGTACTCGTTCCGTTCGTTCGTAGAGGTACTTGAGGTTTCGGCGACGGTTGTGGTACATGGTGCTTCCGGACGACGGTAGTGGTACTTGGGTCTCCGAGTAGTCGTTCTCGAGCTCGTAGCCGTTCGGTCGTCGAGGTACACGTGTCGTACACGGATGTAGGGGTACTTGTCGTTTTCCGGGCGTCGGTAGACGAACTCGGGCGTTTTGTAGATGTTCACGGATCCTCGGACTCGTACACGGGTCTCCTGTCCAAAATATTACAGCACATGGCAGCACACAAACAAAGCAAAAAAAAACAGCAAGGCGACGAGGCAACCGAAGGCGGCAGCAACAGTAAGGAGGAGGAGGGCCTCGGAGCTGCTGGTGCGTGATTCGAACGGGGCCGGAAGGGATCCGCGCCGGAGGGGCCATGGCGCTGGCGGACGCGTCCAGAGGAGGGCCGCGGTCGCGGGCACCCGGTTGCTGGCGAACGGGCGCCAGGCGAGCTCGCGAGGGAGGCGCTCGCTTGGGGGGCACCGGCTGCTGGCCGCTGGAGGACGGGCGCCGCACGGGAGGAAGGCGCCTGCGAGGAGCTGAGGTGGATGCTGGTGGCCGGCGCATCGGGCCTGGCCGCGGCGTGCGGAGGCGAAGGGAAGGAGCCTGGCTGGGCTCGAGGCAGCTTCGCTCCTGGCGTTCGAGCGGCGAGGCGGCTTGGGCGCCAGGCGCAGAGGAGAGGGGCGAGGGGAGAGGCAGACCAACACGAGGGAGCGGGCGCTGGGGGCTCCTGCCTCGCGAAGGAAGAGGCCCGGGCCTGGGCTCCTGGCGCTAGAGAAGGGGCGCGCTCGCGGCTGGAGTGAGCGGGACGAGAGGGAGACTGGGTCGGGCGCTGCGGTGCCTGGGGCGAGCGAGGTCGGGCACGAGCGAGAGAAGAGGGAAACGGGGGAAGGTGCGGCGGCTCGAGGGAACGAGGGGAGAAGGGAGCGATGGCTGCGCCTAGGGAATTGGTGGGCTAGGGTTTCGGCCTGGATGGGCCAGGGAGAGAAGCGGGCCGGCCTGGTGGAGAAAAGGAGGAGAGGGGCAGGTGCGGCTGGGCCAACGGGAAGAGGGAGGCTGCTGGCCTGGAGGCCTGGCTGCTCCTTTTGTGAAAAAAAAACTGCTGCTGCCTCTTATTTTGCTGATTTGGCAGAAACAAAGAGAGAAGAAAAAGAAAGAAGAGGGAGGGTTAGGAGCCGAATAGCACAAGGGAATATTTTCCCGGGCTCGTAAAAATGAGCACGACCGGAGAAAATACAAAAAGGCCAAGACGGAAAAATAATTCAAACATATTTGAATTTTAATTCAAATAGTTTGAACTAAGACTTGATTATTTAAGTCTCCAAAAATGTTCCAATTTTTGGAGGAACCTCGAAACAACGGAAAAGAATTATTGGCAAGATTTAGAAGGTGAACTCGAAGTAAAGAAGCATGGGGAAATATGCAAGTGTGTTACGGTGATTTCCAACAAATGGAATATTTTAAATATAGCTCCATAATTATTAGGAGGCTTTTATATGTTATAAAGAGAAGACATCTTCCCTCGATTTAAATGGACCGAAGGTCCACACGGTTTATTTAGGTTGAGATGCAAAAATAAAATATGACATGATGGCATGATGACATGATGCAATGCAAAAATAAATAACACAAGCTCAAAAGAAACCCACGGGCAACCCGGAACATCTGGAACCTTCTGGGACTCTTCTGGAATCTTCTGGGACGTCGGTCTCGGGCGTCACAAGACCGTAAGAAAGACGGGAAGTTGAGAGTACCCGCTGACGGGTCGCAGTGGAGAAAAATCGAGAGAAAGTTGGTGGACTTTGCAGGTGACAAAGGAACGTATGGTTTGGTCCAAACGTAGATGACATTAATCCTTTTAGGGAGCAGAGCAGCAATCATAGCACCTAGCATGTGACTCTATGTATGTATAACCTTCCTCCTTGGTTGTGCATGAAGCGAAAGTTCATTATGAGGTCAGTGCTCATCTAAGGCCAGTGCTCATCTAAGGCCAGCAGTAGTAGTAATACAGGAGCTTTAACCACTCCTGCATTCTTAATTGTGGGTAAAGTTGAAGAAGATATGAACAAATATCACTCATCCAGAATTTATTTAAATAATATTAGTAGTATCTCAGCCTTGACAACGAACCTCTTGCTCGTATCTACATCAAATTAGTTAATTAGACGGGCAATCACTTGAACCTATCTTGCAATGTGCTGCAAAGCCCTGTAGGCAACTGATTACAAATTCAGTT
>LR738712.1:886953350-887013373 GCA_902687465.1 Secale cereale | reverse complement strand
CACCCCCTCCCTCAGTTGAAAATTCAACAAAAGTAGATGGATAACATGTATTGTTGAGAAGGTTGTTTGGAACTTAGAATGATGTTATATCAGATAGAAGAATTAATGTTTGGATCGGAGTGAGTAACTGTTTAATTTTTCTTCCAGAATAGGAACACGCTAGGGGGTGCACAAGTAGTTGTGACGAACAGCAAACTTAAACATTGCTTATTTAGTCTTAGCTACAAACAGACTTATTGTTCTTCGCATGGGCCTATCTAACCACGTCTCACTATTAGTGTCTTTGTCCAAGAATCCTTTTCAAAACAACAAATTATTTACTACTGTATTTCTAGTTTTCTACTCTTAAATGCTTTCAAGCTGGTAAAGGTGATTGTAGTTTTTGAATAAATAAGAATGTGGCCAAAGATAGTTATAGGAAACAAAGTGACTAGTTATCAGTAATGCTATGTAGCATAGTGATACATCATTTAGCATAATGATACATCATTTTAAGCTTACACCATTAGCTGCGGCTGCAATAAGAGAAGGTAGTACATACTACTCCCTCCGTTCCAAATTACTCGTCGTGGTTTTAGTTCAAATTTGAACTAAAACCATGACGAGTAATTTCGAACGGAGGGAGTACTTATAAATGCCAGGTCCATATTACTATTTTTGAATTAACTGACAGGACTAGCATAACTTATCTGATGTGGTTATTTATTTTAAAGAACAGTTATAAAACCTGGGCTTCTAGTAACAAACTAGCAGCTATTACATTGCAGAACTTTGCTCAATTTATAAGTCATGCCCAGATTAGGCATAGTTTTTTTACCAGTTTAATTTTGCCGGTCCCCGGCAAAAAGCCCGTTAGAGTGAGAAGTTCGAAACCTTTGGGCCACAATAAAAATATTGAACAGAATTCAATGTGCACTCAATGCAATGTTCAGAATGTTGGGTAGTTGACAACAAATTTTTGTACTAAGCTACATCATGGTCAACAAATATCTGAAGATTCTTCCAAAATAGCTTTAATTTGACAACAGACTAGAAATTCAATAGACTAGAAAATATTGGTCATGTCCTGATGGACAACTCAATTAAAACACAAGATTAGGAACACACCAGTGCATAAGTAGTAGGCAACGAACGGCAAACTTAAGAGCACTTAGGCTTGGCAACAAGCAGAATTATTGTGTTCTCTCAACTGAACAAAATAAAGAAATAATGATGTTCATTAGATGTGATAAGCTGCATGTTGTGCAATCTATATAAAAGACCTCCATATTGTTTGACATCATCGATGGAAGGCCATGAAGTATCTATAAATGAAATTAACATCTCTTTACACTATGTATATGCAGCAACATATATATAGAAGAGAACAGCAGGCAACATCCTATTACTGTAAAAGATGCCACCATTTTTACTAAACATGGTAGTATAAGCTTACATTCAGCCCACACGAACGGAGAAGAAGTGTCACAACACTTAGTACTACATGAAAGCAAATATATAGGGGACTAGGTCATTCATAGAACTAAGCATTACACATTGGACTGCTTGTCGCTTACAAAATATCTACGGCTAACCAGCGTTGTTCAAAGCCGCGAAAGGCATGAACCTGAAAAGTATAATTTGGAACGCTAGGACGACATATCCAAACCTTACAAAATATCTACCGCTAACCAACATTGTTCAAAGCTGCTAAAGCCATGCACTTGAAAAGCACAATTTGGAACGCTAGGATGACAAATCCAAACCTGTGCTACAGAACTAGAAGAGTAGGCACACACAAACCCAACAACTGATTTTTACAAAGGCGTTAGTGCCACCACGTTAAGTGCATGAAAGCAGCAGCGACTTTCAGCGATCACCCAACAACCAAATCCGCAAAAGAGGGAATATAAGGTAGGCCACCCAGGAAATCTCCAGAAGTGCACATGAGATGCACTTCCTTGCTATCCATATCATATGACAGATTCACCTCCTTGCCATCAGTAAGGAAAATCAAATTATGATCCGGATGAATTGCGAACAACTCATACTCATAGGCCCTGTCCTCTTCATCGCAATTGCAACCCTCTACGGCAGATTCCCTTCCAAACAGTTCCGGAACGTCAACAGTATGCTTTAGGGTCCACTTTTCAGTAGCATAATCCTCAAGTACCCACACAGAGAGTTCGTAATAATGAGGATGCATATACCAGGCATGCAATTTCCCTTGAGAACACCCAATTGAACTATAACCAGAACTGGCTTCTTCCATTCCTTCCGGCAAAGCAATTTCCCCACAAACATCCCCCTCCACGTCCACTACGGCTATTATAGGTTCGTCGATCACCAAATGCAGAAAATGCATCATACCATTCAGGAAGGCCCATTCTGCAGAAAAAGAAGGATACTCGCTGTTATCCCCCCACTCACTGTTCCGAGTCCATCGCCCGGTTTCCGACGAGTATATCGCCACATCGTCGCACACCTCAACCAGGGGCGAAAACACCACAAAGCGGGACGGAACGGCCGGGTCGAAACCCAGGAAGGGCTGCACCACTCTGAAATACGCAGGCTCACCATCCTCTTCGTCCTGCCACACTATAGGAGGCAGCACGGTCCACTGCCCGGTCATAGGATTGCACACGACGTAATCGCATTCCTCGTCTTCCTCCGATTCCCGGCATTTGCAGAGGAGAAGGCTGCTGCTGCATTGCTCGAGCTTGACGCTCACGTAGATCTCACGGAGGAAAGGGAGCGAAGCGTCGACCAGAGGGGCGCCTCCCCCGGACAGATTGCTGAAACGGAGGCCGCCGTCCGAGCGGTGGGTGTGGAAGAATCCGGAGAGGGTCTGTGGCGCCCTCCTTAAGACGGCCGGGTGGGAGCAGAGGACTCGCCACGCCTTGGACACGCACCGGAAGCGGCAGAGCGACCGGTAGGGCACCCGCGACAGGATCTCGGCGAAGGGGAGGCTCGCCGCCGGCGGCTGCCTCGGCCTCCGCCTCGTCCTCCTCCCCTGCCGATTCAAGAGACGGACGGCCCCTTCAATCAGTCAGTCCCGATTCCCATCCATGGATCGATGAAAGATCGGAGGAGGGGATGCGGAGCGGACCTGAGAAGCGAAGGCGGGGAACGGCGGCGTGGGACGGGACGGAGCACCCTCGTCGCGGCGGCCGGTCTCCGGCGGGTGGTGCTGCTCCGTGGGGGCACGCCGGCCTCGTCCTGGCGGCATCGGGGATCGGGGATCGGTGGTACCTCGGGGCGGTCGGCTCGACCGTCGCCGGAGCTCTAGGGTTCGGAAGCCGGAAAGGGAAACAGCAAGCGGCGGCCGCGTTATCTTGTCCCCTGACTGTTTGCCTGGATCTGGATGATGGACTTTACCGCTTCTTCCAGAGTCTTGCCGAGATAACTACTAAGAGTAGTACTAAAATAATGGCATGTATATCCACAAAAAATAATGGGCATGTATATCCATATTTTTTTTGAACACAGTACAGACGCAAGCGCTCATACATACGCGCATACACTCAACCCTATGAACGCACACACGCATAACCTACCCCTATGAGCACCTCCGAGAGACTGAGCCGGCATATCATCTTGAGATTTTACGAAGTCACCGTAGGCGCCTCGTAGTCGACGGGAACGTCTCCTCCCACTGAAAGCATGTCGCCGGAAATCCTGAAATAAATCCAGGATATATGCGAGCACCAGGATTTGAACCCTGGTGGGCTGGGGATACCACTGTCCACCTAACCAACTCAACCACAGGTTGATTCGCATATATCCATATTTTTATTAACACACGCATGGATCAACGTCCCTTCGTGTTTGCCAGATTTTTTATGCCATGTAGGACTGGGCTGGTGTGTGAGCATTCATCTGGTCGCCCACACGTTCGTTTCACCACGCGAAGGTGCTGGTGTGTTGGCGTTTAGCAGTTCGTCCACACGCCAGTTTTCAACACACGCAGAGGGGCTGGTGTGTGGGCGTTTATCAGTTTGCCCACACACCCGTCTCCTCTCCTACACCAAAGCTATCAGTTGCCATGTGTTTTGCAGGGTACATGGCAACTGCCCTAGTGTGCTTGTAAGCAGATAGCAACTCTCTCTTTACCCGAACATGTTATTTTGCCATGTCTTTTTGTAGTGTTACATGGCAACTGCCTAGTGTTTAGTAGATGGCAACTCCTAAAGATACCACCGCGCCCACACGCCCGTCTCCTCTCCCATACCCAAAGCTGTTAGTTGTCATGTGTTTTGCAGGGTACATGGCGACTGCCCCTAGTGTACTTGTAAGCAGATGGCAACTCTCTCTTTACCCGAACATGTTATTTTATCATGTCTTTTTGTAGTGCTACATGGCAACTGCTTAGTGTTAGTAGGTGGCAACTCCTAAAGTTTTCAAATCATGGCAACTATAATAGACCAGATAATACATGGCAACAACTGCAGTTATCCAAAAATGTCATGTGGCACTTGACCTGAGATGGCAACTGCAGTTGAGCAACCATGGCAATGTAGTTGTCAAACATGGCAACTGTAGTTCAGCAACATGGCAACTGCAGTTAAACGAACAAGAAAGATGGTCCGGACCATGGCAACTGCGGGGACGCGTGGTGACTGTCACGCGGGGCGTGTGGGCGTTATTTATTTTGCCCACACGTAGGCGTGTGCAAAAGACCGCGAGGCAAAAAAACAGACGTGTGGGCATTACTTGTTTTGCCCACACGTAGACGTGTGGACTGATTCTCTTAGATACCACACAAAATGTGTGGCCAGACCCCTTAACGCCCACACGTATGGGCGTTATCAGGTCCCTTCTATTAAATTACTCTACCTTACATGGATGCAAATTCCCCATTTGTTGCATTTTTAGTGGCGCCCAAGGGTATGATCGTCCTAGAAGGTGAGTAAAATCCAAGGCTGTCTCTTTGTCCATTGTATCCCAAACTAATTGGTGCCCGTCCATTTACAGGATTTGAGGATAAATCAGTGGTAGATATAGTGTTCCCAAATAATTTACAATAAATTATGCTATAGATATAGTACAGCCTTGAGCGGACTGGCAAGAAGGAAACACGAACAATGATTGAAGCGCCCCACCTTAATACCACTCAAACCCTAGAAAACGGTTTGATGCTATGTGTTGGTTACTTGCTCCAATGCCTGATCACCAAAAGAAACACTCCAACTTCCCCGTGCAAAAGGGGGTTGCAACTCCCTTGATACTTCCTCGATATCATGAGACACTGATACGTCTTCAACGTATCTACTTTCTAAACCGTTTTGTCTTTGTTTTGGACTCTAACTTGCATGATTTGAATGAAACTAACCCGGACTGACGCTGTTTTCAATAGAACTGCCATGATGTTGTTTTTGTGCAGAATAAAAAGTTCTCGGAATCGCCTGAAAATCAACGGAGAATTATTTCGGAAAATATAAAAAATACCTGCAAGAAGATCCACACCAGGGGGCCCAGGGCCTGTCCATGAGGGTGGGGGGCGCGCCCCCTGGTGACTTACCGACGTATCCCCAAATCCTATATATTCCGTTTCGGGAAGGAATTAATCAGAGAGAAGGAATTATCACGTTTCACGAGACGGAGCCGCCGCTAAGCCCTAATCTCTCTCGGGAGGGCTGATCTGGAGTCCGTTCGGGGCTCCGGAGAGTGGAGATCGTCGCCATCGTCATCATCAACCTTCCTCCATCACCAATTCCATGATGCTCACCGCCGTGTGTGAGTAATTCCATCGTAGGCTTGCTGGACGGTGATGGGTTGGATGGGATCTATCATGTAATCGAGTTAGTTTTGTTAGGGTTTGATCCCTAGTATCCACTATGTTCTGAGATTGATGTTGCTATGACTTTGCTATGCCTAATGCTTGTCACTAGGGCCCAAGTGCCATGATTTCAGATCTGGACCTATTATGCTTTCATGAATATATGTGTGTTCTTGATCCTATCTTGCAAGTCTATAGTCACCTACTATGTGTTATGATCCGGCAACCCCGAAGTGACAATAATCGGGACCACTCCCGGTGATGACCATAGTTTGAGAAGTTCATGTATTAACTATGTGTTAATGCTTTGGTCCGGTACTCTATTAAAAGGAGGCCTTAATATCCCTTAGTTTCCAATAGGACCCCGCTGCCACGGGAGGGTAGGACAAAAGCTGGCATGCAAGTTATTTTCCATAAGCACGTATGACTATATTCGGAATACATGCCTACATTGCATTGATGAACCGGAGCTAATTCTGTGTCACCCTAGGTTATAACTTCTACATGATGAATTGCATCCGACATAATTTCCCATCACCGATCCAATGCCTACGAGCTTTACCTATATTGCTAGTTGCTTATTTACTTTTCCGTTGCTACTATTACAAAAACTACAAAAACACTATCGTTACTTTTATTGCCGCTACCGCCACTATCATATTACTTTGCTACTAAACTATCTTGCTGCAGATACTAAGTTTCCAGGTGTGGTTGAATTGACAACTCAGCTGCTAATACTTAAGAGTATTCTTTGGCTCCCCTTATGTCGAATCAACAAATTTGGGTTTAATACTTTACCCTCGAAAACTGTTGTGATCCCCTACACTTGTGGGTTATCAAGACTATTTTCTGGCGCCGTTGCCGGGGAGCGTAGCTCTATTCTTTAAGTCACTTGGGATTTATATCTGTTTATCACTATGAAGAATTTGAAGGACTAGAAATCCAATATCTTACCCTCAACTACGAGGGGAGGTAAGGAACTGCCATCTAGTTCTGCACTTGATTCTCCTTCTGTTATGAGTAAACTTGCGACACCTACTCCTGCTATTGAATCTGATATGTCGTATGTTCTTGATGATGCTACTTCTGCTATGTATGATGAAACTACCTCTATGCCTGATACTGTGCCACTAGGTGAATTTCTAGATGAACAAATTGCTAAGATTAAGGAGAATGCAAATGTTGAAACTGATGATATTTATGAAAGTGATGATGAAACTACTCCCAATAGATATGAATTGCCTGTTGTGCCTGAGGGTTATGTTATGGATGAAGAAACTGTTAGAGACTTTCTTGCTTGCAATGATAGATATGATCTTAAGAAGTTATTAGCTAAGTTGAAAGAAAAGTCCTTGAATGCTAGAATGAAACATGACCCTGCTTTTGCTACTTCAGCTATCTGTGTTACTGATAAGGATTATGAATTCTCTGTTGATCCTGAGTTAATTACTTTGGTTGAATCTGATCCTTTCCATGGCTATGAGTCTGAAACTGTTGTGGCACATCTTACTAAGTTGAATGATATAGCCACCATGTTTACCAATGATGAAAAGATTCGTTACTACTATATCCTTAAGCTATTTCCGTTCTCGTTAAAGGGTGATGCTAAGACTTGGTTTAATTCTCTTGATCCTGGTTGTGTGCGTAGTCCCTAGGATATGATGTATTACTTCTCTGCTAAATATTTTTCCGCTCATAAGAAACAAGCTGCCTTACGGGAAATATATAACTTTGCTCAAACTGAAGAAGAGAGTCTCCCACAAGCGTGGGGGAGGCTTCTCCAGTTACTTAATGCTTTGCCTGATCATCTTCTTGAGATGCATGATATACTTGATGTCTTTTATAATGGACTAACCGATGCTTCCAGAGACCACCTGGATAGTTGTGCTGGTTGTGTTTTCAGGGAAAGGACAGTTGAACAAGCTGAACTACTATTGAATAATATGCTGGACAATGAAAATAATTGGACACTTCCTGAACCAGCCCCTAAGCCAACTCTGAAGAAAAGATGTGTTCTATTTCTTAGTCCTGAAGATATGCAAGAGGCAAAGAAACCTATGAAAGAAAAATGTATTAAAGCTGAAGATGTTAAGAATTTACCACCTATTGAAGAAATACATGGTCTTGATAACCCGACACAGGTAGTAAAGGTAAATTCTCTCTATAGATTTGATGAAGGTGATATTCCTCGTTAGAAGTCTGCTAGCCAATGCTTAGATGAGTTTGACAATTTCATTGTGAAACAAGAAAACTTCAATGCTTATGTTGGTAGACAATTACAACACAATGCTTATATGATTGAAAGCTTGAGTGATTATCTGTCTAGAGCTAAAGGTGAACTGAAACTCATTAGTATACATGCTTCTATGGTTACTACTCAAGTAGAACAAGTACTTAAGGCTCAGAATGATTTGCTCAATGAATTAAATAGTAAGAATAATGACTATGCTGTTAGAGATGCTACTAGAGGTGGTAAAATGACTCAAGAACCTCTGTACCCTGAAGGCCAGCCTAAGAGAATTGAGCAAGATTCTCAGAGAGCTAATTTAGATGCACCTAGTTCTTCTAAGAAGAAGAAAAAGAAAAATGATAGGACTTTGCATTCTCCTAGTGAATCTGTAGCTGACAAATCTGAGAATCCCAATGATATATCTGTTTCTGATGCTGAGACACAATTTGGTAATGAACAAGAACCTAGTGATAATATTAATAATGATGTTCATGCTGATGCTCAACCTAGCAATGATAATGATGTAGAAACTGAACCTGATGTTGATCTTGATAACCCACAATCAAAGAATCAACATTATGATAAGAGAGACTTTGTTGCTAGGAAGCACAATAGGGAAAGAGAACCATGGGTTCAGAAACCCATGCCTTTTCCTCCGAAACCATCCAAGAAAAAGGATGATGAGGATTTTGAGCGCTTCGCTGAAATGATTAGACCTATCGTTTTGCGTATGCGTTTGACTGATGTGCTTAAAACAAATCCTTATGCTAAGTATATGAAAGACATTATTACCAACAAAAGAAAGATACCTGAAGTAGAAATTTCCACCATGCTTGCTAATTACACTTTTGAGGGTGGAATGCCTAAGAAATTAGGAGATCCACGAGTACCTACTATACCTTTCTCCATTAAGAGAAACTATGTTAAAACTGCTTTGTGTGATCTTAGAGCCGGTGTTAGTGTTATGCCTCTCTCTTTATATCATAGACTTGACTTGAGTAAGTTGACACCTACTGAAATATCTTTGCAAATGGCTGATAAATCAACTGCTATACCTGTCGGTATTTGTGAGGATGTGCCTGTTGTAGTTGCAAATGTTACTATTCTAACGGACTTTGTTATCCTTGACATTCCCGAGGACGATAGTATGTCTATTATTCTTGAAAGACCTTTTTTGAATACTGCAGGGGCTGTTATTGATTGCAACAAAGGCAATGTCACTTTTCATGTCAATGGTAATGAGCATACGGTACACTTTCCGAGGAAACAACCTCAGGTCTACATTATTAATTATATTGGAAAAACTTCAACTATCACTATTGGAGGTTTTGAGTTTCCTATTCCTACTATCAAGAAGGCATATGACATACTTATTGTTGGGGACATACATATCCCCATTGAGGTAACATAGTGTTATTCGAAAATTCTCCGGTTTCATGTTACTCAGAAAGAGTTTATTAACAAGACCTGATCAACCTTGTTAATGGATTCCTTTTGATGAGCATGGGATAGGTGAATCTAGATAGCATAATCTTCTGTACCCTCTTTTTTACTTTCTGTTAATTAGGATAAATAAGGCAAAAATAGCATTTTCTGTCTGTTTGCAAACTTACCCGTGCAATAAAAAAATATCCCGAAAATAAAAGTTCTCCAAATGTCATGAAAATGAAATATGATTTTTTCTAGAATATTTAAGAAAATATGGCACTGAACACACAGCGAGGGGAGCTAACACGTGGCCACGAGGGTCCAGGGCGCGCCCCCCTGCCCAGGGCGCGCCCCCTGCCTCGTGGGCCCCACGTGGCCCCCTCCACTTATTCCTGCACCCATGCTCTTCTTCTTCCTCCCAAAAAACCCCCAACCAGCTCAAACCCGAGTTCTAGCTCATCTAGCTGCCATTTTCGATCTCCTTGCTCAAAGCACCATTCACCAAACTGTTTGGGGGAGATTGTTCCTTGGTATGTGACTCCTCCATTGGTCCAATTAGTTTTTGTTCTAGTGCTTTATTTGTTGCAAATTTATGATGCTGTGGTGACCTTGTTCTTGAGCTTGCATGTCAAATTTTCTTGGTCCCAAGTAGTTCTAATGCATGACATAGCCTCTAGGCACTTATAGGAGTTGTTGCTATCAATCTTGTTGAGTTTGGTTAACTTTTATTGTGACTTACTAAAAATTTCAAAAAAATTCAGAAAAGGAAAATGTTAAAAAGATTATTGAGAGGCTCCTCCAGCAAGAGCTCAGAGGAGAAGAAGAAAGAAGAAAATAAGAAGCCCAAGTATAATCTTCCTCGCATGGCGGAAGTTCGACCGTGCGAATGGCCGTGTAATAATTTCATGATGTCCGCCGGTATTTACGAAGACTTTTATTGGTTGGCAAGTAATGCAGGCCTCACCGACTTCCTCAACGATCAGAAAGAACAGTATCTCATACTCACCAATATTTTCACGCAAAGTTTTCATTTTCATTCTAGGAAAACACCACCTACAGTGGAGTTTCACTTATATGATATGGTTAAGGAGATATCACTTTTAGATTTTTGTGAAATATGCAAAGTACCCTTCGGAGGTAGACTTGATGAACCACGTCGTGAAGACGTTGAAGGGTTTATTGATATGATAGCTGTAGGGGAAACTAGACAAGTTTCAGGGGCAAGAATCACTAGTATACACTTCCCTGTTCTACGCTACTTTGCTTTATTTGCTAGTAGATGTTTAATTAGTCGCGGGAATAGTGGAAATCTCAGTGCCCCTGATATTATCATTTTACGCCATGCCATGTTTCAAGACACAACTTTTAGCCTGGGCGCCGTCGTTGCCAAACGATTGAGTCTAACCGCTCAAAGGGGCCCCTCTTTGGAGGCATCTTTGCTTCTCGCCTTGCTGAATATTTTAATATACCTATTAGGCATCATGAGAAGGAAGAAAAATTGCTTGCCCCTGTTTATCTAGACTACAAGAGCATGGTAGCTCATGACTTTATTGTTAAAGACACGAATATGCAGCTTAATTATAAATTGAGGTTTGACGAAATATACTGTGAAATTGTTACCTTGCCTGCACCATCTTTGTTTGATCTGTCCACATGCAAGTACCTCATTACATCAGATGCCTTCTACAAGTACCAAGGCTAGGCACAAGCTTAAGAGCCTGAGCCAGAACCACGAGTCGATCCTTCTCGTCAATCTGTTTATGGGTGGGAGCTGGATGAGCTCGCCAACTAGTGGCATCCAGAGGGCACATCTCAGTACACTGGAGGGAATGGCTTCGATCCGTGGCCATAGACCAACTTAGGCCAAAAGCCTAAGCTTGGGGGAGTAAGTGTTTCTCACCGACTTACATTCATGTTCACACACTTATTCTAGTCGTCGGTGCTCACACTCTTTCACTGTACCATCCTTGCTTAGTTTTCAATTTCTTTTTCTTAGTCTTTTTCTTGTGTGCTAGAAAAACCCAAAAAAACAAAAAATAATACTTATAGCTTCTAGCTAGTTTACTTTCTTTGCTTGTAGTAGTAATTAAAAAAATAAAAACCCAAAAATATACCCGTTCTTCTTTTGCTTGTTGGGAGCTTTCCCGTGTAAATAGTTTCTTTTCTTTTCTTTAGGGGTTAAGAGTAGAAGACCATGATTGAAATGCTTAGTGGCTCCCATATGCCTTGTTGTTGATTTAACCTTGAGCCATATTACCTTGTCTTCTCTCTTGTATTAAAAGTCTGCAGATTCCAGCTTAGTCCAACACACGTGCACTATTATTATTATCCACACCGTTCGGTCGTGCGAGTGAAAGGCAATAAGGATGATATATGATGAACTAATTGAGATGAGAAAAGCTGGTATGAACTCGACCTCTCTTGTTTTTGTAAATATGATTGCTCATCGTTCCTGATTCAGCTTGTTATGAATGAAACATGTTTTCAATGACAATTAGAGATCATAGTTGCTTATGCCATGCTTAATTAGCTGAGAGTTTATAATGGTCAATCTTGCGTGCCAACATGATATTAAAATGGTTGTGATGTGGTATGATGGGTGGTATCCTCCTTTGAACGATTTAAGTGATCTGACTTGACACATGTTCACGCATGTAGTTGAAACAAATCAACATAGCCTTCACGATATTTATGTTCATGGTGATTTATATCCTACTCATGCTTGCATTCATTGTTGATTAATTTTAATACATTTTCATGACCGTTGTTGCTCTCTAGCTGGTCGCTTCCCAGTCTCTTTCTAGCCTTCACATGTACTAAGCGGGAATACTGCTTGTGCATCCACTTCCATAAACCCCAAAGTTATTCCATATGAGTCCACCATACATTCCTATATGCGGTATTTACCTGCCGTTCCAAGTAAATTTGTATGTGCTAAACTATAAACCTTTAAATGAATTTATGTTTTGTATGCTCGAACAGCTCATGTATCAACTAGGGATGTCTATATCTTCCATGCTAGGTGGGTTATTCTCACGATAAGTGGACTCAGCTCATCATTCATGAGAAAATGGATGGTAATCGGGATGCCCAGTAGTCCCATGCTCAAAATCATAATAATTAAACAAAACTCCCCCAGGGTTGTTGCTTGTTTGGACGGTACCCCATGGATTCGGATGGCCGTGGAGTGTGCTTGTTGGTGGTTGGGGGAGTATAAACTTTACCATTTGTTTGGCAACCTCCTATAATGTGCGTAGCATGGGAGATATCGAGATTATTGGTTGTTATGTTGACAATGAAAGTATACCGCTTAAAATGTCATTCAATCTCTATTTAAAAATCGAGCTCTGGCACCTCTACAAATCCCTGCTTCCCTCTGTGAAGGGCCTATCTATTTACTTTTATGCAGAGTCATCATCCTCTTATCAAAGAGCACCAGTAGGAGAGCACCTCTGTCGTTGCATGTATTACAATTAATTTGCATTGAGTATGATCATGACTGGATCTCTTTTACCATGAATTACAATGTCTAGTCAGTCCTTGATCCTTAAAGGTGCTGTGCATTTATGTTTTGCGGTCTCAGAAAGGGCTAGCGAGATACCATCTTGTTATATCATATCATGATTGTTTTGAGAAAGTGTTGTCATCCGAGGTTTATTATTATTGCTCGCTAGTTGATTATGCCATTGATGTGAGTAGTCTTGAGACCTGAAAGTTATTGTGAATGTGGTTAGTTCATAATCTTGTTGAAAACCTGAATGATAGCTTACATATTTACAACAACAAGAGAAAACAGAGTTTGTAAAAGTTTTTCTTTATCAGTTTCAGTTTATCAACTGAATTGCTTGAGAACAAGCAAAGGTTTAAGCTTGGGGGAGTTGATATGTCTCCAACCTATCTACTTTTCCAAACCCTTTTGCCCTTGTTTTGGACTCTAACTTGCATGATTTGAATGGAACTAACCCGGACTGACGCTGTTTTCAGCAGAACTGCCATGGTGTTGTTTTTGTGCAGAATAAAATGTTCTCGGAATTGCCTGAAAATCAATGGAGAATTATTTCGGAAAATATAAAAATACCTGCAAGAAGGTCCACACCAGGGGGGCCAGAGCTTGTCCACGAGGGTGGGGGGCACGCCCCCCTGCCCAGGGCGCGCCCCCTACCTCGTGGGCCCCCTAGTGACTTACCGACGTATCCCCAGATCATATATCTTCCGTTTCGGGGAGGAAAAAAATCAAAGAGAAGGAATTATCACATTTCACGAGACGAGCCGCCGCTAAGCCCTAATCTCGGTCGGGAGGGCTGATCTGGAGTCCGTTCGGGGCTCCGGAGAGTGGAGATCGTCGCCACCGTCATCATCAACCTTCCTCCATCACCAATTCCATGATGCTCACTGCCGTGTGTGAGTAATTCCATCGTAGACTTGCTGGACGGTGATGGGTTGGATGGGATCTATCCTGTAATTGAGTTAGTTTTGTTAGGGTTTGATCCCTAGTATCCACTATGTTCTGAGATTGATGTTGCTATGACTTTGCTATGCTTAATGCTTGTCACTAGGGCCCGAGTGCCAAGATTTCAGATCTGAACCTATTACGTTTTCATGAATATATGTGTGTTCTTGATCCTATCTTGCAAGTCTATAGTCACCTACTATGTGTTATGATCCGGCAACCCCGAAGTGACAATAATCGGGACCACTCCCTGTAATGACCATAGTTTGAGGAGTTCATGTATTCACTATGTGTTAATGCTTTGGTCCGGTACTCTATTAAAAGGAGGCCTTAATATCCCTTAGTTTCCAATAGGACCCCGCTGCCACGGGAGGGTAGGACAAAAGATGTCATGCAAGTTCTTTTCCATAAGCACGTATGACTATACTCGGAATACATGCCTACATTGCATTGATGAACTGAAGCTAGTTCTGTGTCACCCTAGGTTATAACTTCTACATGATGAATTGCATCCGACATAATTTCCCATCACCGATCCAATGCCTACGAGCTTTACCTATATTGCTAGTTGCTTATTTAATTTTCTGTTGCTACTATTACAAAAACTAGAAAAACACTATCGTTACTTTTATTGCCGCTACCGCCACTATCATATTACTTTGCTACTAAACTATCTTGCTGCAGATACTAAGTTTCCAGGTGTGGTTGAATTGACAACTCAGCTGCTAATACTTAAGAGTATTCTTTGGCTCCCCTTGTGTCGAATCAACAAATTTGGGTTTAATACTTTACCCTCGAAAATTGTTGCGATCCCCTACACGTGTGGGTTATCAGACACATATTTCACTCCATCACCATCCCATCTGATGTCACCTGCTCGCCCCATCATCTACCCTCTTGTGCCAACCTGTAGCGCCCTGATTTAGATCGCAAGCGACCTAAGTAGGAAGGAGGGGGTCTGGAGAAGGGGGCTAAGAGAAAGCTTGAAGAAGGGGATGAGTGAGGGGAAAGTAGGTGAGGATTTCAGAATTCTTTTTCCAATAGCATATCGGATACAATGCCCTCCAGGGCTTAAGTACCCATGCGACACGCCCTTACAAGTGGAACCCACACACACCTACACTTGGCCATGCCAACTGGCAGTCACGTGGTGGTGCCTCACACCACCGGTGTGACATTCTCCCCTTCTTGAGAATCAGCCCCCTCTTCCATGGTGATGTCGTTCCAGATCTTGGCTAGCGGGTAGCGCCGTTGAAGCACTTCATAATCTTCCTAGGTGGTTGATGGAGGAGTTGTGTCCCAAGCCACTTGAACTTGAATCACAAGAGCATCACCCCGCTTCATCATTCTTCTGTCTAGAATTTCCACTAGCATGGAATCCACTGTTGACAAATCTACAGCTGCAGTCAGTTCAGAGAACACCGGAGTGTAGTTGGGTGTGAATGGCTTCAGTTGGGAAACATGAAACACTGGGTGGATGCGACTGTCAGGAGGCAATTCCATCTTGTATGCTGAAGGACCAATCTTGGTGACGATGGAGAAAGCCCAAAGAACTTGGATGCTAACTTGGCACAAGGGCGACTGGCCACGGATTTCTGCACACACGGCTGAAGTTTCAGGAGAACTTGATCACCAACCTGAAAGACGCGCTCTGTGCGATTCCGGTCTGCAAACTTCTTGTACTTGGTCTGCGCTCGTGCCAACTACATCTGTAAGTTGTCCTTGTGAAGTGCCCAGTCCTACTGTTCTCCATCCCTCAATGTCATGTGTGCGGCCGGCCAGGTGGCCATGCTCCCCTCGTTTTCTTCGACCCCGTACAGCGCCTTGAACGGAGAGCAACCCAGGGAGGAGTGGAAGGAGCAATTGTACCAAAACTCAGCAGAGGGCAGCCAACGACACCATTGCCGCGGAGTATCGTGAACAGCGCAACACAGTTACATCTCCATGCATTGGTTCACGCATTCGCTTTGTCCGTCTGTCCAAGGGTGGTAGGCAGTGGAGTAGAGGAGCTTGGTGCCCGCGCCGGCGAGAAGCTCGCGCCAGAGCACGCTGGTGAACACCTTGTCGCGGTCGGAGACGATGGAGGAGGGAATGTCGTGTAGCTTGACGATGTTGTCCCAGAACACTTTGGCCACGTGGGTCGCCGTGAATGGGTGTCGCAATGGCACAAAGTGCGCGAACTTGGGAAGCGTTCGACCACCACCATGACTGTGTCGTACCCCTCGGATTTGGGCAGGCCTTAGACGAAGTCCATGGTCAGATCTTGCCACGGGTCTATGGGAATGGGCAGTGATGCCAACTTGCCCGCTGGCTTGCGCAGTTCGTGCTTGGCTTGCTGGCAGACCTAGCATTGCCGCACGTAATCGTCGACGTCTTGCCTCATGCCCTTCCACTTCATGCGTTGGTACATGGTCATAGAGCCGGAGTGGTCACCAATGGCACTGTCGTGCATGGCGCTAACCAGCTTGGTGTGGAGCACCGTGTTGGCGCCGATCCACAGCCGTCCGTGGCGACAAATGACCCCGCGGTACAGCTCGTACTCACCGTCATCGGGGCTATGTAGAGTGAGTTGCTGTAGCCGTTCTTTGGCATCTGGATCCGTTGTGTACGAGTTGGACACCTCCTGGATCCACATCAGCGGCGTCGTTGTCAATCCCCCCCCCCTTGTACTGGAACTTGAACTGCAGGCCGACGAGCTTGGACATGGCACGACACTGGACATCGGTCACCGGATGATGATCATTGAGCGTGCACAGGCACTTGTGGTCCATGAAGATGGTGAACGGCCCGCATTGGAGGTACGAGCACCATTTGTCCACGACCATCATCACGGCAAGGAACGCTTTCTCATATGTAGAGAGCTTCTGATTCTTCACTCCCAAGGCCTTGCTGTAGTAGGCAATGGGGTGGCCCTCTTGGACGAGCACCGCGTCGATGCCTATGTCGCACGCGTCCGTCTCGATGGAGAAAGGCTTGTTGAAATCAGGGAGTGCGAGCACGGGCGTGGTCACCATTGCCTTCTTGAGTGTGTCAAATGCGAGCTGCGCCGACTCGGGCCACGTGAAGCTTTTCTTGGTGAGTTGTTGCGTGAGGGGCTTGGCAATGATCCTGTAATGGGGCACGAACTTGCGGTAGTAGCCGGTGAGCCCCAGGAAGTCGCGGAGCTCGGTGGCGTTGGTTGGTGTGGGCCACTGTGCCATGGCATCCGTCTTCTCGAAGTAAACCACACTTACATATTTAAACTAAGAGTTATTTTGAGCTCAAATTGCATATAAATCAAATAAACTACCACATATAATTCCTCCCAAACTAAAATCCACAAATCAATATACTAATAGAGCATTGCAAGAGCTAATCTAGCAATGAGAGATGAAAGGAGAAAGTTGCTAACCTTTGTGATCACTTGGATGGATGGGGTGCCTTCAAATCTTGATAAATTTTGTCAAAAATGAAGGATGAGCTCGAGAGGAGAGGAAGAAAACAGAGATGAGAGAAAAGGGGAAGAATAGAGAGCTCGAGCTCGATGAAGGGTTTATATATGATGATCTTTAGTGCCGGTTGCTTATACAAACCAGGACTAAAGGTGCATATATAGTCCCAGTTCGTGGCATGAACCGGGACTAGAGGTGTTGGTGGGGCCGCAGCCTGACACCAGCCTGCCACCACCTCTTTAATCCCGGTTCGTGGCACGAACCGGGACTAGAGGTTCGCCACGCACCGGGACTAATGAGCACCGCCCGCCTAGCCGTTGGAACCGGCACTAATGGTCACATTAGTCCCGGTTCATTTACAAATCAGGACTAATGAGCTGAAAATTAGGCTATTTTTCTACTAGTCTACCTCCTAGATAAAAATATCTATGTCAACTTGATGGGCATAATTATCATAAACATGAAATGCAACAAATAGTTATAAAAGAGAATATACCACATCCGAATCATAAACCGGACGAGGGCTGACGTGGACGGATATCAAAACCATGCCACTATATATAACAAACAACGTACGGGTAAGAAAATTATACAAGTAACTATCTAAATCACACAAACATGATTTTTTTTAATAAAAAAGATAAGAACAAGAGGCTCACCAAGGTGGTGCCGGCGACAGGATGGTGCAGGCGATTGCGATGGTTAGGACGGGGACGGGAAGGCATTAAGTAAGCCACACCTACATATGCAAACTTAGAAGTTATTTTGAGCTCAAATTGCATATAAATTAAA
This sequence comes from Secale cereale, assembly GCA_902687465.1. NCBI lineage: Eukaryota > Viridiplantae > Streptophyta > Magnoliopsida > Poales > Poaceae > Secale > Secale cereale. The sequence goes on along the minus strand of LR738712.1, from coordinate 886,995,284 downwards.
TAAACCACCACATATAATTACTCCCAAACGAAAACCCACAAATCACTATACTTAAAGAGCATTGCAAGAGCTAATCTAGCAATGAGAGATGAAATGACAAAGTTGTTAACCTTTGTGAACACTTGGATGTATGGGGTGCCTTTAAATCTTGACAAATTTGGTCAAAAATGAAGGTGAGCTTGAGCAAGAGGGGAAGAAATAGAGAGGAGGAAAGGGAAAAAACAGAGAGTTTCAGCTCGAATTGGACGAAGCACTATATATAGTGATCTCTGTAGTCTCGGTTGGTTATACAAACCGGGACTAAAGGTGCACCTCTAGTCCCGGTTTGTGACCCGAACCGGGACTAAATGTGCTTGTAGGAGCCCGAGCTTTACACAAGCCTACCACCACCCCTTTAGAGCATCTCCATCCGCGCCCCCAACACGCCCTCCCCAGGCATTTTTTTTCGCACCAGCGCCCAAAAATCGGCCCAGCCACGCCCCCAGAAGGCCATTTTTCGCCGGCTCGGGCCGAATTTGGTGCCAGCGGACCCAGGCCAAACCCGGTGCGCTGGGGGCGCTCGAGGGCGCCGGGCGAAATGGTTTTGGCGCTAACTAACCGCGGGCTCGCCGAGTCAGCAACACTCGCCTCGTCGTCCCCAGAACACCTCGGTTTCCCGCGGGGAATCAATGCCAAGGCTACCGCCGGTCAGCCCTCCATTGATTCCTCACGGGGCGGCTCTTCACGGGCGGCGCGGCGACGCCTCTCTCCCCGCCACGTGTACACACGGCTCCCGGCGGCTATTAAAACCATCACCTCCCCCCTCGTCTCTGGCCACACGCCGCCATGCTCTGCCTCTCTCTCCACGTGCGCAACCGCCGCCGACAATCCTCCCCTCTCTCCCCTAGCCCAGCCGCGATGATGTGCGAGCGGTTCCCCGGTGACGGAGCGGCGGCCAACGGCTTCGGCCGCCGCTCGCTACACGCGTGAGAGGCACACTTGCTCTTCGAGGCCAACATCTCGGAGCCTCCAGACATGCGCGCTGGGCCTGGCGGATGGTGGCTCAGCACCGGTGGCGTCCCCATTCCCCTAGTGCCCGACGTCAACGCGCGCGCCGACTACTTCACCAGCGAGGTCGACCACGTTCGGTCGTCGCTGACCAAGGAGCAGCGCACCCTCCCGTAGTACGCCGCCGACAACCACGAGGCGTGTGCGGCGTACTTCCAGCACCGGCAGGTGATACGTCTGCAGCGTATCTATAATTTTTTATTGTTCCATGCTATTATATTATCCTTCTAGGATGTTTTATGGGCTTTTATATACACTTTTATATGAATTTTGGGACTAACCTATTAACCTAGAGCCTAGTGCCAGTTTCTGTTTTTTCCTTGTTTTTGAGTTTTACAGAAAAGGAATATCAAACGGAGTCCAATTGACGTGCCAATTTTTGATGATTTTTTCTGGACCAAAAGAAGCCCCCGAAATAAAGAGTTGGGCCACGAGAGCCACGGGCTGCTCACGAGGGTGGGGGCGCGCCTTGGGCAGGTGGTGGCGTCGCCCTATCTCGTGGACGGCCCGGAGGGCCCCCTGACTTGTGCCCCATGCCAAAAAATCCTATAAATACTGAAACTTTCGGAAATTAACCTAGATCGGGAGTTCCGCCGCCGAAAGCCTCTCTAGACACCAAAAACCAATCTAGACCCCGTTCCGGCACCCTGCCGGAGGGGGGAACCCTCACCGGTGGCCATCTTCATCATCCCGGCACTCTCCATGACGAGGAGGGAGTAGTCCACCCTCGGGGCTGAGGGTATGTATAAGTAGCCATGTGTTTGATCTCTCTCTCTCTCTCGTGTTCTTGAGATGGCATGATCTTGATGTATCGCGAGCTTTGCTATTATAGTTGGATCTTATGATGCTTCTCCCCCTCTACTCTCTTGTAATGGATTGAGTTTTCCCTTTGAAGTTATCTTATCGGATTGAGTCTAAGGATTTGAGAACACTTGATGTATGTCTTGCACGTGCTTATCTGTGGTGACAATGGGATATCACGTGATTCACTTGATGTATGTTTTGGTGATCAACTTGCGGGTTCCATGACCTTGGGGATCTATGCATAGGGGTTGGCACACGTTTTCGTCTTGACTCTCCGGTAGAAACTTTGGGGCACTCTTTGAAGTTCTATGTGTTGGTTGAATAGATCTTTCTGAGATTGTGTGATGCATATCGTATAATCATGCCCACGGATACTTGAGGTGATAATGGAGTATCTAGGTGACATTAGGGTTTTGGTTGATTTGTATCTTAAGGTGTTATTCTAGTACGAACTCTATGATAGATTGAACGTTACTACGGACTCTTGAATAGATCGATCAGAAAGAATAACTTTGAGGTGGTTTCGTATCCTACCATAATCTCTTCGTTTGTTCTCCGCTATTAGTTACTTTGGAGTAACTCTTTGTTGCATGTTCAGGGCTAGTAATATGATCCAATTATGTTATCCTTGTTGAGATAACTTGCACTAGTGAAAGTATGAACCCTAAGCCTTGTCTACTATCATTGCAATACCGTTTATGCTCACGTTTATTGCTTGCTGCCTTGCTGTTTTTATATTTTCTTATTACAAAAACCTATATCTACCATCCATATTGCACTTGTATCACCATCTCTTCGCCGGACTAGTGCACCTATACAATTTACCATTGTATTGGGTCTGTTGGGGACACAAGAGACTCTTTGTTATTTGGTTGCAGGGTTGTTTGAGAGAGACCATCTTCATCCTACGCCTCCCACGGATTGATAAACCTTAGGTTATCTACTTGAGGGAAATTTGCTACTGTCCTGCAAACCTCTGCACTTGGAGGCCCAACAACGTCTACAAGAAGAAGGGTGCGTAGTAGACATCAAGCTCTTTTCTGGCACTGTTGCCGGGGAGGTTAGTGCTTGAAGGTATATCTTTAGATCTTGCAATCGAATCATTTAGTTTCTTGTTTTATCACTAGTTTAGTTTATAAAAGAAAACTACAAAAAATGCAATTAAGGTCACCTCATATGCTTCATCTTTTTAATATCTTTCGTGAAAATGATGGGAAGGAAAATTGTGCTCAAGTACTAGAAGAAGAATTACATAGAATGCTTGGCATAAAATATGTGCATGATGAGCATGATTGCAATGTTGTTAGTATGAATTCTTTGAATACACATGATGCTAATGATATGCAAAGCCACAAGCTTGGGGATGCTATGTTTGATGAAGGTGATATTTTTAGTCCCCCAAGTTTTGATGAGTAAATTTATTATGATGAAAGCATGCCTCCTATTTATGATGATTATATTGATGAAACTGGATTTGGAGAGGTCATGAATTTATTTAGTGATGAATCCACTATCTCGGAAGAGGTTCCAATTGAGTATGAGAACAAAGTTGCTATATATGATGATTATTGTGATGACTCGTATGCTATTAAGAATAATGATAACCATGATACTTGTCATCATGATTTTAGTTTTCAATTGGATTATGCTTCACATGATAGTTATTTTTTTGAGTTTGCTCCCACTACTATTGATGAGAATGAATTTGCTTATGTGGAGAGTAGTAAAATTTCTATGCAAGTAGATTATGAAAAGAATGATTTATGTGCTGGTTATATGGTTGAATTCATTCATGATTCTACTGAAAATTATTATGAGGGAGGAACATATGCTTGTAGGAATTGCAATAATATCAAGTTTCCTCTCTATGTGCTTAAAGTTTTGAAGCTATGCTTCTTTTGCTTTCCTATGCTAGTTGATTATTGTTCCCTAAGTTGTTTGTTTACAAAATCCCTATGCATAGGAAGTGGGTGATACGTCGCCAACGTATCTATAATTTATTATTGTTCCATGCTATTATTTTTGAAGTCTTGGATGTTTAATGGGATTTATCATTCACTTTTATATCATTTTTGGGACTAACCTACTAACCCAAAGGCCCAGTCCAGATTGCTGTTTTTTGCCTATTTCAGGGTTTTGCAGAAAAAGAATATCAAACGGAGTCCAAATGGAATGAAACCTTCGCGAGAGATATTTTTGGAGAAAATCACGCACAGGAAGCTTGAGAAACATGTCAGGAGATCGAGGGGCTGCCCACGTCGGTGGGGGGCGTGCCCCCCTTCCCAGGGCGTGCCCCCTGCCTCGTGGCCCCCTCGAGCGTCCCCTGGTGCCCTCCTTCTTCCTATATAAGTCTACGTACCACCGAAACTCCGTGAACAGAGAGAAAACCCTAATTCCACCGCCATACCTTCTGTTCCCATGGAGGCCTTCATCATCATCATCATCATCACCCTCACCATGAGTTGTGAGTAGTTTACCACAGACCTTCGGGTCCATAGCTAGTATCTAGATGGCTTCTTCTCTCTCTCTCTGGATCTCAATACAAAGTTCTCCTCGGTCTTCGAGGAGATCTATTCGATGTAATCTCTTTTTGCGGTGTGTTTGTCGAGATCCAATGAATTGTGAGTTTATGATCAAGGTTATCTATGAAAGATATTTGGTTCTTCTCTGAACTTTTTATGTGTGCTCATAATATCCTTGCATGTCTCTTCGAATTATTGGTTTTGTTTGGCCTACTAGATCTATAGTTCTTGCAATGGGAGAAGTGCTTAGCTTTCGGTTCAATCTTGCGATGTCCTTTTCCAGTGACAGTAGGGGCAGCAAGGCACGTATTGTATTGTTGCCATCGAGGATAAAAAGATGGGGTTTATATCATATTGCTTGAGTTTATCCCTCTACATCATGTCATCTTGCTTAAGGCGTTACTCTGTTCTTATGAACTCAATACACTAGATGCATGCTGGATAGCGGTCGATGTGTGGAGTAATAGTAGTAGATGCAGAATTGTTTTGGTCTATTTGTCTCGGACGTGATGCCTATATACAATGAGCATGCCTAGATAGTCTCATAATTATTCGCTTTTCTATCAATTGCTCTACAGTAATGTGTTTACCCGCCGTAGAATATCGCTATCATGAGAGAAGCCACTAGAGAAAACTATGGCCCCCGGGTCTATTCTCAACATATCAATCTACATCTACTTTACTTTTATCGCTTTTATTTGTTGTTCTTATAAACTAAAAATACCAAAAATATAAACTATCATCTCTATCAGATCTCACTCTCGTAAGTGACCGTAAAGGGATTGACAACCCCTTATCGCGTTGGCTGCGAAGTTCTTATTTGATTGTGCAGGTGCGAGGGACTCGCGCGTGGTCTCCTACTGGATTGATACCTTGGTTCTCAAAACTGAGGGAAATACTTATGCTAATGTGCTGCATCTCCCTTTCCTCTTCGAGGGAATACAACGCAAGCTCGAGAAGTAGAATGAAGAATTTCTGGCGCCGTTGCCGGGGAGGCTTACGCGAAAGTCATATACCAAGTACCTATCACAAACCCTTATCCTGCGCATTACATTTATTTGCCTCTCGTTTTCCTCTCCCCCACTTCACCCTTGCTGTTTTATTTGCCCTTCTTCCGCCATGTGTTTATCGTTCGCTTGCTTCTTGTTTGCTTGTGTGTGTTGGATTGCTTGCTTGTCACTATGGCTCAGAACAATACCAAATTGTGTGACTTCTCCAATACCAACAACAATGATTTTATTAGCACTCTGATTGCTCCTATTACCGATGCTGAATCTTGTGAGATCAATGTTGCTTTGTTGAATCTTGTTATGAAAGATCAATTCTCTGGCCTTCCTAGTGAAGATGCCGCTACCCATCTAAACAACTTTGTTGATTTGTTTGATATGCAAAAGAAAAGGGATACGGATAACGATATTATTAAATTGAAGTTATTTCCGTTTTCACTTAGAGATCGTGCTAAGACTTGGTTTTCCTCTTTGCCTAGAAATAGTATTGATTCGTGGAATAAGTGCAAAGATGCTTTTATCTCTAAGTACTTCCCTCCTGCTAAGATCATCTCTCTTAGAAACGATATTATGAATTTTAAGCAACTAGATCATGAGCATGTTGCACAAGCTTCGGAGAGAATGAAATTGATGATACGTAATTGCCCTACACATGGTTTGAATCTATGGATGATTATTCAGAACTTTTATGCTGGCTTGAATTTTGCTTCTAGAAATCTTTTAGAGTCGGCTGCGGGAGGCACTTTCATGGAAACCACTTTAGGAGAAGCTACCAAACTCCTAGATAATATTATGGTTAATTATTCTCAATGTCACACCGAAAGATCTACTAGTAAAAAAGTGCATGCTATCGAAGAAATTAGTGTTTTGAGTGGAAAGATGGATGAACTTATGAAATTATTTGCTGCTAAGAGTGCTTCTTTTGATCCTAATGATATGCCTTTGTCCACTTTGATTGAAAATAGCAATGAATCTTTGGATGTGAATTTTGTTGGTAGAAATAATTTTGGTAACAATGCTTATAGAGGTAATTTTAATCCTAGGCTTTTTCCTAGTAATTCCTCTAATAATTTTGGTAATTCCTACAACAACTCTTATGGAAAGATGCCTTCTGAATTTGAAACTAGTGTTAAGGAATTTATGATCTCGCAAAAGAATTTCAATGCTATGCTTGAAGAGAAATTGCTTTAGGTTGATGAATTGGCTAGAAGTGTGGATAGGATTACTCTTGGTGTTGATTATTTTAAACTTAGATCTATCCCACCTAAGCATGATATCAATGAGTCTCTCAAAGCCATAAGAATTTCCATTGATGAATGCAAAGAAAGAACCGCTAGAATGCGTGCTAAAAGAGAAGATTATATTAAATCATGTTCTTCTAGTTATCATGAAAATAAAGATGAAGATCTGAAAGTTATTGATGTGTCTCGTATTAGATCCTTGTTTTCTAGTATTAATCTTGATGAAGATAGGATTGGAGATAATTCTCCTTTAAGGTGTCCCAATGATTTGGAGTTTTTATATCTTGATGCTAAAATTGCTAAAAGTGGGAGTGAAGAGATTAAAACTTTGCGTAGTGATGAACCAACTACTTTGGATTTCAAGGGATTCAATTATGATAATTGCTCTTTGATTGATTGTATTTCCTCGTTGCAATCCGTGCTAAATTCTCCGCATGCTTATAGTCAAAATAAAGCTTTCACTAAACACATAGTTGATGCTTTGATGCAATCTTATGAAGAAAAACTTGAGTTGGAAGTTCCTATACCTAGAAAGCTTTATGATGAGTGGGAACCTACTATAAAAATAAAAATAAAAGATCATGAATGCTATGCTTTGTGTGATTTGGGTGCTAGTGTCTCCACTATCCACTACTAGGAAAAGGGCTATAGATGATATGGCCACTAATGGCGCACCAGACATGTGGTGCGCCATTAGTATATACTAATGGCGCACCATGTGTTGGTGCCCCATTAGTGTCCAAATACTAATGGCGCACCAGACATTCGGTGCGCCATTAGTAACAAGTTCTTTTTTTATAGATATACTAATGGCGCACAGTGGCACAGTGCGCCATTACTAGTTTAACTAGTAATGGCGCACCTCCAACTCAGTGCGCCAGTACTATTTTTTTTGCAAAACTACTAATGGCGCAAATCTCACTAATGCGCCATTAGTAACACTGGTTACTAATGGCGCATTGATGAGTGGTGCGCCATTAGTAAAGTGGGACCAGCTAGATATTTTGGACAGCCACACCTACACTCACTTTCCCCACTTCATTCTCTCCACCTCCTCCTCCAAGCTTGTGTCGGCTGCCTCTTCCTCCTCACCTCATTTGATAGGTAAGTAAGGGGGGAAAGCTATCTTTATGTTGTAGATCATTTTTTCTCCCTCGAGCTCCAACAACCGTGCACATGCACTTTTTATGGCCTAGCTAGATCTATGTATGTTTGTGGTGTTGCATATTTTGTGGTGTTGCATATATGTTTGTGTTTGCAGGTACTGGTATTTGAAATGCGATAGTTGCCAATATTTTGCCAAAATGTTGATTCATTTCCGTTTCGGCGAGAATTTTGGCACTAGGCATTCTTTTTTGTCCTATTTTTAGGGAAAGTCATGCCAAAAAAAATCTTGGTTCTAAAATATCGTTTTGCTCTACCCCGTAGGCGACCATGGTCCGCACGATGACCGTAGGCATCGTGAATAGGTTTTTGAGCTCCGCGAAGGCCGAGATGCTTCAAAAGAACGAGATGGAGATAAGATGTCCGTGTCGAAGATGCAAGCTGAAGAGCCTTATTGCGGACCCGGATTCCGGGCAGGTGCGGGACCACCTACTCTTGCGTGGTTTCATGGATGGCTATCGGTGGCAAGGTGATGAAGATGACTATGAAGTCGTCCATGGCCGGGCAAGAAATGAGGAAGGGCAGCAAGACAACCACCGCGGCGAGGGCGGGCGAGAAGACGAAGAATCTCCAGGACATGATCATGACGGTGATGCTGTACACAGTCATCATGTAGAAGATGTCGGACATGATGATGAGGAAGATCAAGACGAAGGGCATGATCATGATCTAGATGAAGATGCCGGAGCAAACGACGATGGAGGCTGGGTGCAGGACCCTCATATTCAAGAGCTGCTTCTCAAGCAGACGGATAAAGCAAGAGCTGCCGCCCAAGAGAAAGCCAAGCTGTATCAACTAGAGGTAGACGCGGTTACTCCATTGTATGAAGGATGCAGGCCCGAGGATACCCGCCTGAAAGTAACGCTCATGGCTCTGGAGATGAAGGTAAAACACAAAATGACCGACGCATGCTTCGACGAGAACATGTCATTCTGGCACGAACGTCTTCCCAAGGGGAACAAGTGCCCGACCAGTTTCGAGGAGGCGAAGAAAATCGTGTGTCCTCTGGATTTACCGCACGTGAAATACCATGTGTGCATGAACAATTGCATCATTTATCGGGACGAGCACGCGGAGTCTACCATATGTCTGGTGTGCGGCGTCACTCGATACAAGAAGCGGAAGAAAGCTCCTCGAAAAGTGGTGTGGTACTTTCCGATCACTCCTCGTCTGCAGCGGTATTTCGCGGACCCTAAGGTAGAAAAGCTCCTGCATTGGCACGCGGATAGGGAGGAGAAGAAGTGAGAAGATGACGGAAATGATCCGGAGATAAATAAAAAAGACAAGATGCTGAGTCACCCTAAGGATGCGAGCCAGTGGCAAGCGTTGAACTTCGAAGACCTAGAATTTGGGAACAATCCAAGGAACATCATGCTGGGCACGAGCACCGATGGAGTCAATCCGTTTGGCAGCCAGAGAAGCACACATAGCACCTGGCATGTGTTTGTGCGGATGTACAACCTTCCCCCCTGGTTGTGCATGAAGAGGAAGTACATTCACATGAGTATGCTAATTGAAGGGCCGAAACAACCAGGGCCGAAACAAATTATTGTCGAGCAATTGATAGAAAAGCGAATAATTATGAGACTATCTAGGCATGATCATTATATATAGGCATCACGTCCGAGACAAGTAGACCGAAACGATTCTGCATCTACTACTATTACTCCACACATCGGCCGCTATCCAGCATGCATCTAGTGTATTGAGTTCATAAGAACAGAGTAACGCCTTAAGCAAGATGACATGATGTAGAGGGATAAACTCAAGCAATATGATATAAACCCCATCTGTTTATCCTCGATGGCAACAATACAATACATGCCTTGCCGCCCCTACTGTCACTGGGAAAGGACACCGCAAGATTAAACCCAAAGCCAAGGACTTCTCCCATTGCAAGAACTATAGATCTAGTAGGCCAAACCAAACCAATTATTCGAAGAGACTTGCAAGGATATTATAATCATACATAAAGAGTTTAGAGAAGAACCAAATATTTCTCATAGATAATCTTGATCATAAACCCACAATTCATCGGATCGCGACAAACACACCGCAAAAAGAGATTACATCGAATAGATCTCCTCGAAGACCGAGGAGAACTTTGTATTGAGATCCAAAGAGAGAGAAGAAGCCATCTAGATACTAGCTATGGGCCCGAAGGTCTGTGATAAACTACTCACAACTCATGGTGAGGCGATGATGATGATGTAGAAGCACTCCGTGGTAGATCCCCTCTTCGGCGGAGCTACAGAACAGGCCCCAAGATGGGATCTCACGGGAATAGAGGTTACGACGGTGGAACTAGGGTTTTCTCTTTTGCTCTGATGGTTTCGGGGTACGTAGGCTTATATAGGAGGAAGGAGGGCACCAGGGGCCTTACGTGGGACCCACGAGGTAGGGGGCGCGCCCCCCACCCTCGTGGGCACCACGTGGCCCCTACTCCGTGGTTCTCAAGTCTCCCGTGCATTATTTTCTCCAAAAATATCTCTCCCAAAGGTTTCATTCCGTTTGGACTCCGTTTGATATTCCTTTTCTTCAAAACCCTGAAACAGGCAAAAAATAGCAATCTGGACTGGGCCTTTGGGTTAGTAGGTTAGTCCCAAAAATAATATAGAAGTGTCTGACAAAGCCCATTAAACATCCAAAACATCATAAATAATAGCATGGAACAATGAAAAATTATAGATACGTTGGAGACGTATCAGGCATCCCCAAGCTTAATTCCTGCTCGTCCTCGAGTAGGTAAATGATAAAAACAGAATTTTTGATGTGGAATGCTAACCAACATAGTTTTTCAATGTAATTCTCTTAATTGTGGCATGAATGTTCAGACCTGAAAGATTCAAGACAAAAGTCTATATTGACATAAGAAATAATAATACTTCAAGCATACTAACAAAGCAATGATGTCTTCTCAAAATACTATGGCTAAAGAAAGTTATCCCTACAAAATCATATTGTCTGGCTTGCTCTCTCTTCATCACACAAAATATTCATATCATTCACAACCCCGATTTCAGCCAAGCACTTGCTTTCATACTCTATTCTTTCAAACCTTTCAACTTTCACGCAATACATGAGTGTGAGCCATGGACATAGCACTATGGGTGGAATAGAGAGGTGGTTGTGGAGAAGACAAAAAGGAGGGAGATAGTTGATGAGGTTACAGACCTAGGGTAGGGTCACAGGCCTGACCAGGATACCCCACCCAGGGTCACTACCCCAGAAGCTCAAAAGACAAACCGAAGGCGACAAGAACAGTCGACCGACACAGCCCAAGAGGACAATCCACTCGACTCTACACCCCCGTTCAGACGACTCAACTTCACTCGACGTTGTGGTTACTGGCGCTGCTTACGTTGCACCAGCCAAACCAACCGTTTTAGCAAAACACACTACCAAAGTGGAGAAGGTAACTCAGGAAAAGGGGAAATTAAGCGCGGATATATCCAGCCTTTCGAGCATGAGTGCCCAGGACATTTATTCCGGATATCTGAACCGGCTCCACAGCAGCCGTGACTATGAAGCCAGCCTGGTGAACCTCATGAGAGAGAAATACGAGGTAAATTTTCCTGTTCTGACTTTGCTTTTTCAATGCATCTTTACCTTATAGCAGCCCCCAAGTTCCGGTTTATCTGCTTTATAGGAGGTGATCCGGAACTTTGTAGGTTTGAACTGCTGACCCATACATTAGCCCCCAAGTATCAAGTAGATAACTTGGTTATGTATTTGATACTTGTAATTTCAAAATTGTCTCTGATGCATTACTTCAACTGCCATTAGCCCCCAAGTGTCAAGTAGACAACTTAGTTGTGTGCTTGAGACTTTGTAAAATTGTCTTTATTGTGTTGCTTCAACTGCCATTAGCCCCCAAGTGTCAAGTAGACAACTTGGTTGTGTGCTTGAGACTTGTAATTTCTAACCTTGTGTTTGAACTTTGTTTACAGGCCGAGCTAAACCGGAATGCTGTGGAGAATAGTGAACTTCGAAGCCGGCTTATCGAAACTGAAAAAGCCGCTTTAAAGGCGAAGAAAGACCTTCAAGTAAGTTTAAAAACTGCTGAAGACTTGAAGAGGTTCTTTGATGAGGAACGGACTGCTTTTGAAGTCCAGAAGAAGGATCTTGAAAAACGTGTTCAAGATGCCGAAGGGGCACTTAACCCGGTTACTGAAGAATTGACCGGGTTAAAAAGCCAGATTGATTTGATGACCTCTGCTATCTTTGGTAAGCAAAACCTGAATTCTTGTCTGTTATCTTTGCAACCTGTTATCTGTGCCGGTTTTAACTTTTCTTGTTGTATGCAGGACGCCGTGTCTCCCATTTTGGAGATGATGTACGGAAGAAATTGAAGGCCTGCTATACTTTGGTTGAGCAACTATATTCTGGAGCGCAAAGGATCATCAGCGCCACTTCTTTTGGTAAACCGGCTCCTTCAACCATCAAGTCTACTTTGAACAGTTTGTCCATTCTGCCAGCCCGTCTTGAAGAGGTGAAAAGGTCGTCTGCTCGAGGAGGTGCTCTTCTGGCTCTTACAAGGGCTAAAGCTTGGGTTCCAGACCTTGACCCGGAAGAAGTGTTAACCGGATTTCCTGATACCAAGGAGGACGGTTCAGCCTTTGACAAAAAGGATCTTTACGCTCTGACCAAGGAAGTACGTCCTCTTGCCAGTAAGATTGCAGAGGAAGCTGACTCATCTCGATACCATCCAGCATACAATCTTCAGAACGAGCGGGTTGAACGACCGGTTTATGATATAGCAAATTTAACTCCGCCGGTTCGTCCGCACACCTTTGCCCCTGATATTGATCCTGCTGAGTTGATCAACGATGAAGTATATTTCCGTGCCTTGTCCAAGATTGATTGGCGTGCACCAGATTTCCCGCCGCTTCATGAAGAGGAAGATGTTCCGGAACAAGGCGGTGGCCAATCATCCCAGCAATGAGAAGCACAAACTTGAATCATGTTTGTTACTCTGCAAACAATGTTCCTAGCTATTTTGGCTTTTATGCCGTGTAATAGGTTTAGATGAAACTTGATATCTTGTGATCCGGCTTTTGGTCCTTCATGAAGTATTCATTATTTGACTTGTCGATTGATGCGGACTCCTTATTCTGTCCATAAAAAATATCAAAATATGTCCTAGTGGCTGTACCACTGGACGGATTAATTTGTTCTCTTGATATAACTAATAAGCATATCTTTAACGAATAACGTTGATACCTGATATTGTATGCAACCAAAGTACCTTAAACCGGTCCGGATGATAAAAATCGCCTTTCTTCGTTAATTCTCATAAACCCTTGAAACTCTCCGGTTCATCTTTTCAATAGATCTTCCTTTCCTCGGTTCAATTTGTACCTGATCGTGTGCTGAACCTGCCAGCTCACCATGAATCAAGCCGGGTTACGATGAACACCGGTTTAAATCTCGCTGGTGTTTGTAATCCAAATTTATGATATAGGCATTCAAGAGGGTGTGGGCGAACCACTGTCCTCAGGGGCCGGGTCATCATTTGAACATTGGCGTCCCAAATGTTCAGGGAGCCCATAAACTCACAACATAACCATCATGGGGTGTGCGGGCGATACGCTATCCCCATGGGCCAGGCCATCATTTGAACGTGGATTGATACCAACTTTGTTCAGGGAACCCAAAATTTCATAGTATAACCATCATGGGGTGTGCGGGCGATACGCTGTCCCCAGGGGCCGGGCCATCATTTGAACGTGGATTGATACCAACTTGTTCAGGGAACCCAAAAATTCATAACATAGCCATCATGGGGTGTGCGGGCGATACGCTGTCCCCAGGGGCCGGGCCATCATTTGAACGTGGATTGATACCAACTTGTTCAGGGAACCCAAAAATTCATAACATAGCCATCATGGGGTGTGCGGGCGATACGCTGTCCCCAGGGGCCGGGCCATCATTTGAACGTGGATTGATACCAACTTGTTCAGGGAACCCAAAAATTCATAACATAGCCATCATGGGGTGTGCGGGCGATACGCTGTCCCCAGGGGGCCTCTGACGCTTCTCCTGACTCTGCCGGTTTTCCTTTTATGGGGTTTTTCTTTTCTTGAACCGGATATGATCTCATATTCCTGTGAGTTCTACCGCTCCTTCACACACCCTGCAAAGGTTAGTTTCTAAAAACCAGCCAACATTGAAATATGATTTTTTGATAATGAACTGACATGGATACTTGCCGTCAATCTTATGTATGCGGAAAAAAGGCTGAGCCCCCGGTTTACCGAGGGTGCCGGTTTATTCATTATTTCATAATATATATATAGGATACATGAAAGCCTGTGGCTCAAGTGTAATATGGCCGTAGATGAGCAATGTTCCATGGCCTTTTCGTCTCCTCTTCTGATGTCCGTGAATCTTTGTGCTCTCGAATGTCCACCAAATAGTATGACCCGTTGTGTAAATTTTTGCTGATCACAAAGGGCCCTTCCCATGGCGGGATAGCTTGTGCATGTCTGTTTGATCTTGGATAAGCCGGAGTACCAAGTCACCCTCCTGGAACGTCCTGGTTCTGATCCGGCGGCTGTGATATCTGCGCAGGTCTTGCTGATAAATCGTCGACCGTGCTGCAGCTATGTCACGCTCTTCATCCAATCGATCCAAACTATCCTGTCTTGACTCTTCGTTGATGGCTTCTACATAGGCCGCTACCCTTGGGGAATCATGGCGTATGTCACTTGGAAGAACTGCTTCTGCCCCGTAAACCATGAAGAAAGGTGTATAACCTGTAGACCGGTTTGGTGTAGTGTTAATGCTCCAAAGGACAGACGGTAATTCCTCAACCCAACATCCTGGGGTTCTCTGTAGAGGTGTCATAAGCCGGGGCTTGATTCCACGCAAAATCTCCTGATTTGCCCTTTCCGCTTGACCATTGGATTGGGGGTGAGCCACAGAAGATACATCCAAACGAATATGCTCTCGTTGACAGAACTCTTCCATCTCACCCTGAGATAAATTGGTGCCGTTATCTGTGATGATGCTGTGTGGAAAACCAAACCGGAATATTACTTTTTTGATGAACTTAACCGCCGTTGCCGCATCACACTTGCTTATAGGCTCCGCTTCAACCCACTTCGTAAACTTGTCCACTGCCACTAGTAGATGAGTTTTCTGATCTTGGGATCTCTTGAAGGAACCAACCATGTCAAGCCCCCAGGTTGCAAAAGGCCAAGTTATTGGTATCATCCGGAGTTCTTGTGCTGGAACAAGGGCACGTCTTGAGAACTTCTGACAAGCGTCACACTTGCGGACCAAGTCTGCCGCATCTGCATGTGCAGTTAACCAATAAAAGCCATGTCGGAAAGCTTTAGCCACCAAAGATTTTGATCCGGCATGATGACCACAATCCCCTTCATGAATCTCCCTTAAAATCTCACAACCTTCCTCAGCTGAAACACACCGTTGAAATACTCCAGAGGTGCTACGATGATGCAGCTCCCCGTTGGCAATTGTCATAGACTTGGAACGCCGGATTATCTGCCGTGCTTCATCTTCGTCTTCTGGCAACTCTCCCCGGCTTAAATATACCAAATAAGGTAACGTCCAATCCGGAATAAGATGGGTTGCTGCAACCAACTGTGCCTCTGGGTCTGGAATAGCTAGATCGTCCTCTGAAGGTACTTGAACCGAAGGATTGTGCAACTCATCCAAAAAGGTGTTTGGTGGTACCGGTTTACGTTGCGACGCTAGCCGGCTTAAAGCGTCAGCTGCTTCGTTCTTCCGCCGGTCTATATGCTCCACCTGATACCCTTTGAAGTAACCTGCAACCGCTTCAACCTCTCGTCGATAAGCCGCCATGAGGGGATCTCTTGAATCCCACTTGCCCGAAACCTGCTGTGCCACTAGGTCTGAATCACCCAGGCACTTAACCCGGCTCAAATTCATCTCTTTTGCCAATCTCAAACCGTGAAGCAGCGCCTCATATTCTGCTGCATTGTTAGTACAAGGAAATAACAACCGGAGTACATAACAAAATTTATCACCTCTGGGGGAAGTTAAGACAACTCCAGCCCCCGATCCCTCCAACTGCTTTGAACCGTCGAAGTGGATTGTCCAATAAGTAAGATCCGGCTTTTCCTCAGGAGTTTGTAATTCCGTCCAGTCATTGATGAAGTCGACCAGTGCCTGAGATTTTATAGCAGTACGTGGTACATACTTCAGCTCATGTGGACTGAGCTCAATGGCCCACTTGGCTATCCTGCCTGTTGCTTCTCTATTCTGGATTATATCTCCCAACGGAGCTGAGCTAACCACAGTTATCGGATGCCCTTGGAAATAATGCTTCAATTTCCGGTTTGCCATGAACACCCCATACACCAATTTCTGCCAATGAGGGTATCTTTGCTTGGACTCGATGAGTACTTCACTCACATAGTAAACCGGGCGCTGAACCGGATGTTCTTTCCCTGCCTCCTTGCGCTCAACCACAATCGCAACGCTGACTGCCCGTGTGTTTGCAGCAACATACAATAGCAAAGGCTCTTTATCGATAGGAGCAGCTAAAACCGGTGGTTTCGCTAGTTGCTGTTTCAGATTCTCAAACGCTGTATCCGCTTCATCACTCCAAATGAACCGGTCCGTTTTCTTCAACATTTGATAAAGCGGGATCGCCTTTTCTCCTAAACGACTGATAAACCGGCTCAACGCCGTGATCCGGCCAGCTATGCGCTGAACATCATTAATGCAAGCCGGTTTTGCCAAAGATGTGATGGCCTTGATCTTCTCCGGGTTGGCTTCTATTCCCCTGTTCGAGACCAGGAATCCCAAAAGCTTACCGGCCGGGACACCAAAAGCACATTTCTCCGGATTAAGCATCATCTTGTAAGCCCGAAGATTATCAAAGGTTTCTCTGAGGTCTTCTATCATTGTTCTTTCCTCCTTTGATTTAACCACAATGTCGTCCACATAAGCGTGTACATTCCTTCCTATCTGCCCCTTCAAACAATTCTGAACGCAACGCTGATAAGTTGCCTGTGCACACTTGAGCCCAAAAGGCATAGATACATAGCAGAAAGCACCAAAAGGGGTTATGAAGGCTGTCTTTTCTTGATCTTCAACTGCCATCTTGATCTGGTGATAACCTGAGTACGCATCCAGAAAACTCAGCCGCTCACACCCTGCTGTTGCATCAATAATCTGATCAATGCGAGGTAGAGCAAAAGGATCAGTTGGGCAAGCTTTATTGAGGTCAGTGTAGTCCACACACATCCTCCACTTCCCATTCTTCTTTAGAACTAGCACTGGATTAGCCAACCATTCCGGATGAAACACTTCCACTATGAACCCTGCCGCCAAAAGCTTGGCCACTTCTTCTCCTATAGCCTTGCGCCTCTCTTTGTTAAAGCGGCGCAGATACTGTTTTACCGGTTTAAACTTCGGATCAATATTCAACTTGTGCTCAGCGAGTTCCCTCGGTATACCTGGCATGTCAGAAGGTTTCCATGCAAAGATATCCCGGTTCTCACGGATGAACTCGATGAGCGCGCTTTCCTATTTGGGGTCAAGGTTAGCGCTGATAGTGAACTGCTTGGACGAATCTCCTGGCACAAAATCAACTTGCTTGGTCTCCTCTGCCGACTTAAATTTCAATGCCGGATCATGCTCGGTCGTTGGTTTCTTCAGCGGAGTCATATCTGCCGGATCAACATTATCTTTATAAAACTTTAACTCTTCTGTGGCACACACCGCTTCTGCATAAGCTGCATCACCTTCCTCACACTCCACTGCTATCTTACGACTGCCATGCACCGTAATCGTGCCCTTATGACCCGGCATCTTAAGCTGTAAATAAACATAACATGGCCTAGCCATAAATTTAGCATAAACCGTCCTTCCAAACAAAGCATGATACGGACTTTTAATTTTGACAACTTCAAAGGTGATCATCTCCGATCTGGAATCATGCTCATCCCCGAAGGTAACTTCTAAGTCAATCTTACCAACTGGATAAGCTGACTTACCTGGGACCACCCCGTGAAACACTGTGTTTGATGTCCTTAACTGTTTATCTGTCAGACCCATACGGCGAAAGGTCTCGTAATATAATATATTGATACTGCTGCCTCCATCCATGAGGACTTTAGTGAACCTGTATCCTCCCACCTGGGGTGCCACCACCAAGGCTAAATGTCCCGGATTATCTACCCGTAACGGGTGGTCCTCTCTGCTCCATACAATGGGCTGCTCTGACCATCGTAGAAACTGTGGCGTTGCCGGCTCTACTGCATTAACAGCCCGCTTTAAAACCTTCTGGTCCCTCTTGCATAAACTCGTGGTGAAAACATGATATTGACCGCTGCTCAACTCCTTCGGATTACTCTGTTATCCGGATTGCTGTTGTTGCTGCGGACGCTGCTGCTGCTGATTTCCTTGGTTATTGTGATTCCCTTGGCCCTGCTGCTGATTATTCTGATTGCTGTAACCACCTTGATGATACGACTGATTTCCCGGACCATGATAACCACCTTGATACTGATTTCCTTGACCATTGTAGTTTCCTTGAGTACCTTGGCCGCCTGGACGGGGTTGATAACCACCGTTGTTCCCTTGATAACCGCCGTTGCCCCTATATCCTGAACCGGAGTTGTTCCCTTGGTAACCCGGACCGTAAAACCCGGGCCCTGGACCGTTGTTTGGGGGCCGGCTAGGAGGATTAAAACGGCTATTTCCTGGGTTCATGCATTCTCTTGCGGTGTGCTTTGCAGGCCCCTTTACTCCGCTATGCTTTAGACAGGGCTGATCCGGATCCTGCTCCCAACCCGGGTTTCCCCCCCCCGATTTGGCGAGTGGGACCTTGCTGATTAACCCGAAAACCACCTTGAACCTGTGTATTAGCCACAAAATCGGAGCTATTCTCTGCCTTCCGTTTGCCCAAAAAGCTTGAAGTAACCGGATTAACCGGCGCCGGTTTACCAGACTTGCTGGCCTTCCCTGTTTTATCTCCTTCTGACTCTGGATACTTGGTATTATCTGAGTCCCCGTACTTCACCAGGGCGCTCATCAAAGTCCCCATGTCATTGCACTCCCGTTTGAGCCGTCCGAGTTTTAATTTCAAAGATTCAAACCGGCAATTGTTCTCCAATGTTACAATTGCTGTGCTTGGATTAATGCCGTTTGAGGAGTGCAAGATCTCTGCCACTCTGCGTACCCACGCTGCTGTAGACTCCTGTTCTCCTTGCACACATGCTGCTAAATCTATCACCGACATAGGTTGCTTGCACGTATCCTTGAAGTTTTTGATGAACTGACTGCGCAGCTCTCCCCATGATCCGATAGAATTCGGAGGTAGTGCCTTTAGCCAAGTCCGGGCCGTGCCCTCAAGCATCATAGTGAAATATTTGGCACAAGCCGATTCATCCACATCCAGCATCTCCATGGCCATCTCGTAACTCTCCACCCAAGCTTCGGGTGGTAAATCGGCTGTGTAATTAGGCACCTTGCGAGGTCCTTTGAAATCCTTGGGCAACTTAACGCTCCGCAGGGCAGGGACGAGACATTGTATCCCAAAACCGCTCGCTGTAGCTCCTGTCCCTGTAGTGCCTGTGTGAACCGGCGTTGACTGACGAACTTCCTCCCTGGCCTCCGATCTAGGCCGGTTTCGATCCGGGGCTGGCATCTCCGCCCTTGCCGGATTATCTTGCCTGTGCTGATGTCTCCTACGTTCACTACTAGACACTTCGGGCTCCTCCCAATGTCTAGAGTAACTTCGGTTGGGACGTGGTGTTGAATGTAACCTTTCCCTGCTATGAGAGTACGCTTGATGCTGTATTAACGCCGTATTAAGCAGCTTCTGGGCCCTGCGCGCCTCTATCGCTATCGGAGATGTTTCTTCCACAGGTAAAGCGGCCAACCGTGCTGCCGCCGCAGCAATATTATCCACAGGGTTTGAGTAGTGTCCCGGAGGGACAGGAACATAAGGCGCCGATGTAATCCGTCGCTCCCGTTCTGCCGCGGGCTGCTGAACCGGCTCATCCCGAGCTGGGGGGCTCCTCCGGTTTAAAGCCGGATTATTACTGGCCCCAACCCCAGGTGTTCTGAACAAATTCGCAGACTCAAAACCCGGTGGTATGCGAGATTGATACTTTCGCCCCCTGACTGCTTCCACCGAAGCCTGTTCCATCCTCAAGTGAAAAGCTTGATCATCCAACTCTGCTTGTCTTATGGCTAACATCTCTCCTTCCGCTTTTAAATCCTCCTTTAATTCATCAATCCGGGCTTTCAACTGAAGAAGCGCTGCATCATGTTGCGCCTTGTCTGCTGGAGCTACGACTTCCACCGCTTTAACCGCAAACTCCTCGATCAAGGTGGATAGAACTTCCGTCAGGGGGGGATTTGAACCGCTTCCCCCTGCACCGGCTTCTGCTGTTGTTCCGTTCACCGGGGGTTGTGAACCGGCCATGAAGACCGCCACCCGGTTTGGCGGGTCAAAGGGGTCCGGAATACTGTTTCCATCGGACTCGCCCTCAGACCGGCCGTCCCGCAACTGATACAGAGATTCAGTTTCCCCGGATGAAGATTCGTCATCTGAGTAGACGACTGTTGCACCATCAGATTCCGATCCGTCCTCGGTTCGGCCTCCGTGAACCGCTCCAACAAACACATGCTTCATGGCAGGCTGAATCCGGGCCGATCTCGCACGCTGAGCCGGTTCGACGATGTTGGGGAGGGTGTCCGGCTCAGGTCCCGGTTCGCCAATTTTGCCGATGAAGACTTGGATGCTGCCGAAGGGGACCCGGTACCCGTATTCGATTAAATCGGCCTCCGGTCCCCAACCCGCGTCGTCGATGTAGATCCGGCCGCGACGACTCTTGGTCATCCGGCCGACCGCGTAACCCTTTAACCCTTCGAAGCCGCCTTTCAAGAACTCGAAACCGTCGTGCGCAGGCCCCACGGTGGGCGCCAACTGTCGTGGAATTAACACGGCAGATGTCCGGTTTAACGGACTTGATGATGGAACCATCGCACGGATTAGCTTGAAAGGGTTCATGGCTCACAAAGGACACAAAGGATTTTATACTAGTTCGGCCCCTTTGAGAAGGTAAAAGCCTACGTCTAGTTGGTTTGGTATTGCTTGGGCGTCGGTTTACAGGGAGCGAAATAGCTTGCCTGCGTCTCGACGGATCGATTGTTGCTTGTCCTTGAACCGGTGCCGGGTCGTCCCTTTATATAGAGGTGACGCCTAGTCCGGTTTACAGGATCCCGAGGCCGGCTCATAATTGTGTCCGCCTCGGTCTCTGCTCTTCCTTTCTTATCTCTCAAGTTACATCTCCTGACGGATTACAAACCGTATTTCTATACATGGGCCTTGAAACCTCATGGGCCGTAATATCTACCAGAATAATAAAACCAAGTACGATGCAACTAATCCGGTTTACAATATCCGGTTCATACCTATTAACCATATCCCTGACACCTTCCAAGACACTCGACCCCCGAAGGTCAAAGGTCTCTTAGGACAGCAACGGTCTGGTATTCACTCCGCTACAATGAATGCCTTTATTACTCATTACTGCGGGTGTTATCAGTAACGTCTGCCTTTATGTACATTGAACCCTTGGTAACGCGGAGCTTGGCTGGGGTCCTGACGCACTATATAAGCCGCCCCCTCCTCCAGTACAAGGGTTCGCACCCCTTGTAACTCAAACACCCCCATACATTCTAGTCGACCGCCTCCGGGCATCGAGACGTAGGGCTTTTACTTCCTCCGAGAATGGCCTGAACTCGTATACATCTTGCGTACAATCTCACCATAGCTAGGGCCTTGCCTCCTCTTACGTACCCCCTACTCGTACTATCAGAATTAGAACCACGACAGTTGGCGCCCACCATGGGGCAGGGTGTCTTAGCGACTTCTGGTGAGGTTGCAAACTTTTCTCTGACCTCCTTTATCATGGTTTCCGGCGGTGGTCTGCCGTTGGGCCGCAAGATCCGACTCGGCGCGCTCGTCTTCGTCGCCGACGACTCCGCTTGGCTCCAGGAGGCTCCCCTTGACGTCGAGGCGCTGCCCGTCCGTGGGGCTGCGCACTTCCATGCCAGTGCATGCGGCGTCCTTCTCCGGCAGCCGTCGACTCAGTACCTGCCGGTACCTTCATCATCCATCGTCCCCGCCGGGCGCCATCGCAAGCGATCCGGTCGCTCGCGGCTCCAGCGGTGGGTGAAACACGCAGTGGCTCGCCAGGTGGCCACCCCTCAAGTTGCGGCCATCGAGCCCGACGAGTACCTCTATGGGCTGGTCGATCCGTCGGTCGAGCCCATAGATTCAGTTTCCGAGTGCGGGAGCAGCGATCCCGCGGCGGAAGTTCTCATGGTCGACTCGCGCCGCGGTCCGCCAGGATTCCCTCGCGGGTGCGACAGTGACAGCGGCGACGGTCATTCATTCGACCACGACGGGTACATTCCCCAACCCCTCACTGCCAAGCAGATGGACGAGCTCTGCCGCCGCAACGAGGATGCACTCTTCACCCCCATCGTGGGAGATACTCCAGAGGCTCGGGCCCTGGAAGCCACGCGCTTGGCCACCGTGGCTGAGCACGCGCATTTGGAGAATATCCAACGTGCACTCGATGAACGGGCCCGCCGACTGGTCCCTGAATCAAGTCGACGGCCGCGGCACTCATTCCCGCGCGAGACTCAGATGTTCCATACGCCTGTCCAGAACCTTGAAGCCGCGGCTCGCATCGCGAAGTCAATTCAACCATCGCAGTCCGAGGCTGGGAGAGGCCTACAGCAGATCCGGGCGCTGCTCCGAATGGCCAGAGAGCAGAACGCGGCTGTTTCTCAGTCGCGTAACAGGATTCACAGCAGATCGGTGGCTGCGGACACCGTTTGGTCATCTCACAGTCCAAGATCGCCCCCGAGGCGTGAGGATCGTGGCCCACGTCAAGACCGGCATCTGGGTCGGAATGATGAGCAGTATGACTGTCGACCTGGTCACCCCGACCGCCGTCGAGTGCCTACGCCTCCTCCGGGAAGCGGATCGTTCTCGCCCAGGCGACACGAGGGCAGACGCTTACGCGACGACGAGCGGAGGATTCCCACAGATCCCCGAAGGCCCGGCTTTGATGCAAGGTCTATTCTTGTGCAGGGGCTGGTCAACAGAAACAGAGCGTTCAGAGAGGAGCAAGGCAGAGACCGTCCGAGTGGAAGCCGAGCGTCCGTCTCTGGACCTGAGTGCTTTAGCAGTGCCATCAGGGCCGCTGAGATCCCCCCAAACTTCAGGTTGGCAGCGGGGATAAATAAGTTCACCGGCGAGTCAAAACCAGACACCTGGCTCAAGGATTACTGAGTGGCTGTGCAGATCGGAGGTGGCAGCGACGACGTAGCCATGAAACACCTTCCTCTGATGCTGGGCGGCTCGGCTCGGGCGTGGCTGAATCAGTTGGCCCCTGGGAGCATATACAGTTGGGAAGAGCTGGCCCGAGTGTTTATTCGGACCTTCGAAGGTACCTGCAAACGGCCCGCAGGACTCGCGGAGCTGCAGCATTGTGTACAGAAGCCGAGTGAAACCTTGAGGGATTACATACAGAGATGGACCACCTTACACCAAACGGTGGAGAATGTGTCTGAACACCAAGCAGTCTGCGCCTTCAAGGAGGGCGTGCGATATCGAGAACTGAATCTGAAGTTTGGTCGAACGGGAGACATGTCCCTGTCCCGGATGATGGAGATAGCCAGTCGGTACGCTAATGGCGAAGAAGCCGATCGACTCCATAGTGGCAAGAAACCAGTCGGACAAGATGATCAGAACTCCAATCGGGGCGAAGCTGCAGTTGTCAACCAAGGGAAGGGCAAAGGAAAGCCCGAGGGGCCTTGGGTCCCAAAGAAAGTGAAAGATCAAGCTGGGAATGATGTACTCGACCAGCCGTGTCCTATCCACACGAAGAAAGACGAAGAGGGGAACTTGGTCTATCCCAAACACACCACTCGACAGTGCCGGCTCCTGATCCAGAGCTTCCAGAAAGAGCAGTCGACTGAGAAGGAAAAGGAATCAGAGGAGACCGAGGACAAAGAAGGGGATGGAGGTTACCCCCAGATCAACTCTACCCTCATGATTTTTGCCGACGTTGAAAGCAAGAGTCGACTGAAAGTAATCAACAGGGAAGTCAACATGGTTGCCCCGGCAACAACCACGTATCTGAAGTCGTCCAAGACCCCCATCACATTCGACCAGTCCGATCACCCTGCGCACATCGCTACCCCTGGGCGGCAGGCGCTGGTGGTCGACCCAGTGGTCGATGGCACGCGTCTGGCCAGGGTCCTGATGGATGGTGGGAGCGGCTTGAATATTCTATATGCTGAAACCCTCCGTGGGATAGGCATTCCGATGTCCAAGCTGAGCGAAAGCAACATGAGGTTCCACGCGGTCATCCACGGGAAGAAGGCCGACTCACTTGGCCAAATCTCACTCGACGTAGTCTTTGGCGACTCGAAGAATTACCGCAAAGAGAAGATGACATTTGAAGTGGTGGACTTCAACAGCGCTTATCATGCCATTTCGGGTAGGCCCTCCTACGCCAGATTCATGGCTCGACCGTGTTATGTATACCTCAACCTGAATATGTCGGGACCCAACGGCGTTATAACCGTCACTGGGAACCATCAAAAAGCGGAAGAATGCTTCCAGAAAAGCTCGAAGATCGCTGACGAGCAAATGACAGCAGTAGAGATGGAGGAGTACCAGAAAAATGTGGATCCGCGTGATTTGTTGCGGGCCAAGAAGCCGGCTTCCAAGTCAGCTTTTTAGTCGGCTGGGGAGACGAAGCCCGTACACATTCACCCCACCGACCCCAATGCAACACCGACCCACATCTCAACTACACTCGACAGCAAATAGGAAGAAGCGCTCATCCAGTTCCTCCGTGAGAACTGGGACATCTTTGCATGGAAACCATCTGACATGCCAGGTGTACCCAGGGGACTGGCTGAGCACCGTTTGTGAGTCGACCCAAAAGTGAAGCCCGTAAAGGAACATCTCCGTCGATCCGCTGCGGAGAAGAGAAAGGCGATTGGCGAAGAGGTGGCTCGGCTTCTGGCAGCTGAGTTCATCCGCGAGATCTACCACTCCGAGTGGCTCGCCAATGTGGTCATGGTCCCTGTCGGTGTACTAAAGTAGGGGTACCTTAGTATCCCGACTTGTGCATGGGCAGTAGCAGCGTCCCGTGGCAGGGCTCGCCACGCGCTCGCCAAGGCCCACTCTAGCTCCTTTGGAGCCATTCAAGAACAAAGTATTCAAGTTAAGAAACAAGACCCCGGCAAGAGGAGCTTGCCGGGAAGGCCGCTCCAGGCTCAAGACCACCCCTCTAGCACAAGACCCTGGCAAGAGGAGCTTGCCAGGAAGGCCAAAGAACAGCATTTCAGAAGACATGTCGTGGCGCATCGCGCGCCCCGGCAAGACCCGGAGAGCGACAAGCTTCCGGGCCCGGCAAGGTAGCGACCGCGGCAAGGCGCTTGCCGCGGCAAGCTTCCACTATGTGCCCGCGCTCCAGCTCATCCGGCCACGCGTCGCCCTGGGGCCCTTCCAGGGGCACGTGGCGGAAGGCTGTGTAGCCTGGGGGACACGGTGGCAAGCCACGATGACACCCGGACGGACGCTTTTTACACTGTTTTGGGGCGACGGCGACGGGCATTCAATGCCCTTGTCCCCCACCGTCTGGGTTAGGTACAAAACACTGTGCATGCACTGTTACAACTACCACCACTTTTACGTTTTTGCCCTCAACTATGTTGCCACCTGTCGGTGACCCCTTTGACCTATAAAAGAAGGCCCATGCACAACGTAGAAGAGGTTCCGAAGTTTGATGACTCCCACGCTCGGTGTAGCCGGTACTGTAGATCTTCTTGCTCCCGAGCCAAGAACTCAATAACAAAACCAAGGCAGGAGTAGGGTTTTACGCATCCGTGCGGCCCGAACCTGGGTAAACTGCTCGCGTGTGCGCCTCGATCCGCTCTTCGTGCTCCCTCCGCTCCCTTGCCGTACCGAAAAGGGGCTCCGGTCCCATAGGTGTTTGTGGGCGATCAGTTTCCCCGACATCTTTGGCGCGCCAGGTAGGGGGCGTCGAGGTTGTGCGAACCTGATCCAGCATTCACGCGGGCGTAATCTTCAGCAGCTTCGTCAACTTCATCAACCTCATCGACTACATCAGCATGCCGCCGAAGAAGAAGGCTTCGGAGGTCGGAGGCCCGTCCACGTCGATCCCACCACCACCAGAACCAACGGTTGGTGGGGTAGACGCTGGCGGAAGGACGGACGCCGGCGAGGAAACTCACGGCGCCGCCAAGTCCAAGGACAAGACGGACGACCAAGCTCACTCCAAGACCTCGGCGTCCGTGCACGCGCCACGCCCCTCTCAGGAGTTGCCGAACCAGCGACGACGTGGTACGCAGGGTACCATCCGCTTGCTGGGCCAAGGACAAGTTGGCGGGTCGCGGGACGCTCAAGGCCAACGCGCTGGCACGAGCAAGGCGCGGTCGCCGGGACGATACCCTGCCCCTTCTAACGCTGTTAGAAGTCTGAGCATATCTCGCTCCTCACACCGCTCACCACCGCTCCCCTCCACTCCAGCAGAGGCTCTAGCTAGAGCTCAGCTGCTCCTCGACTTCCCTCCAGCGGCAGCCAAGGCCGAAGACTGGAGGGCTACCATTCAAAGCCTCATCGCCTTCGCCAACAACGACACGCCGCAGCAGCCGGCAACATCATGGCCGCGGCAAGTCAGCCAGGCGCGGGCTGATGGAGACAAGACCGCCGGGGGTGCAACTACCGTGCACTCCCCGCCGCGGAAGCAGAAATCGCCGACTCGTCGGATCAACATCGACGACGACTCCATGGCATCGTCGGATCCACGAGCCCGCCGCGATCAACGCCAAGTCCTCGACGACAGGCGACAAGAAGACGCTCGGACTCGCATCGAGCGTCGAAGAGAAGCGCGACGACAGTCCGATCAGCGCGCTGGGACCGCTGTCGACATGCACGTGCCCGGTGAACCAGGCAACTTGCTGTACGCGGCAGGCTGCCCTGCGTTCACCCGTGAGCTGCGGCAAGTCCAGTGGCCCAGCATGAAGAACTTCAAGCCCGACGTACCCGAGAAGTACGAGGGCAAGACCCATCCCTCAGAGTTCCTTAGCATCTACACCATTGCGGTGCAGGCTGCCGAGGGACGGGATGAGAAGATATTAGCAAACTACTTCCCGCTTGTGCTCAAGCCCAATGTCAGATCTTGGCTCATGCACTTGTCGGAGAACTCCATCTCTTCTTGGGCAGACCTGTGCCACCAGTTTGTCGGCGCCTTCACGGGCGGCCACAAGCCCCACGGCCAGGAGAGCGACCTTCACATTCTAGCCCAGAAGGAAGGAGAGTCCCTGCGGAAATACATCCAGAGATTCAGCCTTGTCCAGCACAACATCCCGGACGTCCACCCTGCCGCGGTTATTAGCGCGTTCCATCAGAACGTGCGTAACTGTCGGATGAGGGAGGAGATGGCGATGTGCAAGATACGAGACGTCAGTGAGCTTTACGCTCTGGCTGACAAGTGCGCACACGCTGAAGAGGGGAGGAGACTCCCCGGAGAGGATGTTGGAGCAGGGGGAACGGACAGTGAGGATGCCGCCCCGGCAAGGAAAAACCGGCGGCGGAACAATAAGAAGAAGAAGAACAAGGAAGTACTGGCAGTCGATCAGTCCGGCAAGGAGGCTGGCGCCAAGAAAGGTCAGGCTGGTAGCTCCGGCAAGGAAGCTGCCCCTGTAGCAGCCGCCGACAAGCAGGACGGCTCCGACAAGCAGTACTGCAAGATCCACCGTACCAAGGGCCACGATCTCCAGAACTGCAAAAGGGTCGAATACCTCGTCGAGCAGCAGAAGGCTGAGTACGAGCGACGCGACAAGGAGAAGGCCCAAGGAGGTGGAGGATAGTCCGGCAAGAAGCGGCCATTCAATGGCCGGGGAGGACGCCGCGGCAAGGCCAAGCAGCGGCAAGGAGATAGACCTCCCCGCGGCCGCGACAAGGACGAAGACGAAGACGACGACGAGGACATGGATGACGGAGACAACGGTGAGCAGGAGTTCCAGAAGGCCACAGAAGTTTTGTGCGTCGATGGAGGTGCCTCTCTGCACACTTCCCACTGTCAACTCAAGCAATGGGTGCGGGAAGTCAATGCAGCAGAGGCACCCGTCGAGTCGCGCAAGCTGCTGAAGTGGTCCAGCACGCCCATCATCTTCGGCATTGAGGATCACCCTGATCGCACAACTGCGGTCGGGTGTTTGCCGATGTTGGTTTCGCCAACCATCTGCAACCTCAAGGTCACCAAGATGCTGGTTGACGGCGGGGCCGGCCTAAACCTGATCTCCTCCGCTGTGATCCGGAAGCTACAGATCCCCGACAGCGAGCTCGAAGAAACCGGGACATTCCAAGGGATCAACCCGGGAAGGAGCAAGCCGAAGGGGAAGATCACATTGCCAGTAACCTTTGGCGGAGAGCTAAACTTCAGGACTGAGAGGATCACATTCGACGTTGCCGATATCCCATTGCCATACAATGGGATACTTGGCCGTCCAGCGCTCGCCAAGTTCATGGCAGCCTCTCACTACGCCTACAACATGCTCAAGATGCCAGGGCCAATAAGCGTCATCTCTGTCCCCGGCGACAAGAAGGACGCGCTTATTTGCGCCGACAAGATCTACCGGGACGCAGCAGCCGCCACAGACAGCAAAACACTTGCCGCTGAAGCTCCCGGGGGGAAGAACAAGACCAAGTCCGGCAAGAGCTCTGGAGCCCACTCCGGCAAACGCACCTCTTCAGAGTGCTGCGCTGCCGTCGAGGACGCACCATCGAGCTCCACCGGCAAGTGCAAGAAAGGAATGGCAGCTCCACCTGCAACCAAGAAGGTGTCCGCCAAGGAGGACGGCACTGGTGGTACTTTCACCATCAGTGCCACGCTTGATCCTAAATAGGAAAGCGCGCTCGTTGCTTTCCTGCGGGCGAATGTGGACGTGTTTGCATGGCAACCGTCTGACATCCCCGGTGTTCCCAGGAAAGTAATTGAGCACAAGCTTGCCGTTTGTCCTCATGCGCGGCCCGTCAAGCAGAAGGTCAGGAAGCAAGCGGTGGAGCGCCAAGAGTTTATAGCTGAAGAGATCAAGAAGTTGGAAGCAGCAGGCCTTGTTAGAGGTGTACTTCATCCCACGTGGCTGGCCAATCCAGTTGTCGTGCGCAAAGCTAACGGGAAGTGGAGACTTTGTATAGACTTCACTGATGTGAATAAAGCTTGTCCCAAAGATCCATTTCCCTTGCCGCGCATCGACCAGATCGTTGACTCCACGGCCGGATGTGAGTTGCTTTCATTCCTTGATGCATACTCCGGATACCACCAGATATTCATGGCTGAGGAAGATGAAGAGAAGACCGCATTCATTACTCCGTGTGGCACTTATTGCTTCATACGCATGCCCTTTGGATTTAAGAATGCGGGTTCAACGTTTGCAAGGGTAGTCCACACTGCTTTTGGGCCACAGATACACAGGAATGTAGAAGCTTACATGGATGATATAGTGGTCAAGAGCAAGGACAAAGATACCCTGATTCAAGACCTAGAAGAAACCTTTGCAAACCTGCGCAAGATACAACTCAAGCTCAACCCCGAGAAGTGCGTCTTCGGAGTCCCCTCCGGCAAGCTTCTCGGGTTCTTTGTGTCCCAAAGGGGGATTGAAGCCAATCCCGACAAGATTAAAGCCATCGAGAAGATTGAAGCCCCGAAGCGCGTCAAGGATGTACGGAGACTTGCTGGTTGTGTGGCTGCCCTCAGCAGGTTCATTTCTAAGTCTGCAGAACGCGCCCTGCCGTTTTTCAAAATCTTCAAGAAGGCAGGTCCAATGAAATGGACTCCGGAAGCGGAGGCAGCACTGCGAGACTTGAAAGGGTACCTGTCCTCCACTCCAATACTTGTCGCACCTAAGCCACAAGAGAAGTTGCTGCTATACTTAGCAGCAACCAATCAAGTGGTTAGTGCTGCGTTGGTAGCGGAAAGGGAGGCAGAGGAGGAGCCAACAGCCCCGGCAAGCGCATCCAACGACAAGCAGGGGGCTTCCCCGACAAGCTCTGCTCCCGACAAGGATGAGTCTACGCAGATGCAAGGAGAAGTGCGAAAGAAGATGGTGCAGCGCCCAGTTTATTTTGTCAGTTCCCTCTTGCAGGGGGCTAGGTCAAGATACTCTGGGGTGCAGAAGCTGCTTGTCGGTCTCCTCATGGCCTCGAGAAAGCTGCGCCATTACTTCCAAGCACATGAGATAACAGTGGTCACTCGCTTTCCGCTGAAGAGGATATTGCAAAATCCAGAAGCAACAGGAAGGATTGTCGAGTGGGCACTGGAGCTGTCAAGCTTTGGTCTTAAGTTTGAGAGTACTTCAACTATCCAGAGCAGAGCATTGGCAGAGTTCATAGCAGAATGGACACCAACGCCAGACGAAGAGATTCCAGAGACAAGCATCCACGCCAAAGAAGCAAGCAAAGAATGGATAATGTACTTCGATGGTGCCTTCTCGCTGCAAGGCGCCGGTGCTGGTGTGCTGCTTGTCGCACCCACCGGAGAGCACCTCAAGTACGTTGTCCAAATGCACTTTCCCAAGGAGCAAGCAACAAACAATACTGCAGAGTATGAAGGTTTGCTTGCCGGCCTCAGAATTGCAGCAAAACTTGGGATCAAGAAGCTGATTGTGCGGGGAGATTCACAGTTGGTTGTCCGACAAGTAAACAAGAGCTACCAGAGCCCATTGATGGAAGCTTACGTTGACGAAGTGAGAAAGCTTGAAGAACACTTTGAAGGCATACAAATGGAGCACGTTCCGAGGGCTCAAAATGACATCGCTGACGGCCTGTCAAAGTGTGCTGCGTTGAAGCTACCTATGGAACCAGGAACCTTCATGCTCAAGCTAACTCAGCCATCCGTTACACCATCAATTGGGCAAAGCAAGAAGAGAAAGTTGGTCTCCGGCGACTACTTGCCGGCGGATCTTCCCGAAATCGCCGCCAAGGTCCCCAAGATCAACGACCAAGTTGCTGAGGAACAGTCTGCTCCTGCGGACCCTAGGGTTCGTACAGTTGAAGCAGGTGTTCCCGGCAAGTCTTGCCCCGGCGAGCTTGCCGGGGAACGTCCAGCTCCGGCGGAGCCACAGGTTCTTGTCATAGAAGCTGACGTTCCTGCAGCAGCACTGATGCCTTTAGTCCTTGTTGTTGAGCCTCAAGCTCCAACCTGGGCACAGCAAATTGTCCGTTTTCTTCAAACTGGAGAACTTCCCGAAGAGCCAGAAGAGATAGAGAGAATAACCAGGCAGTCAAGTATGTACCAGTTCGTCGGCAATGAACTGTATAGAAGAAGACTCAATGGTGTCAGATTGAAGTGCATTTCTCGGGAAGATGAACAGAAGCTGTTGGCAGAGATACATGGAGGCATATGTGGCCACCACATTGGCGCAAGAGCACTTGCCGAGAAGGCTTTCCGGCAAGGTTTCTTTTGGCCAGAAGCCCTCCAAGATGCAACTGCACAAGTAACCAAGTGTGAAGCGTGCCAGTTCCATGCCAAGCAAATACATCAGCCAGCTCAAGCTCTCCAGACGATCCCTTTGTCCTGGCCCTTTTCGGTCTGGGGGCTCGACATCCTCGGCCCCTTTCCCCGCGCAGTCGGGGGCTTTGAGTACTTGTACGTCGCCATCGACAAGTTCACAAAGTGGCCGGAAGTGGAACCAGTGAGAAAGGTGACCGCATAGTCAGCAGTCAAGTTCTTCAGGTCAATAGTTTGCCGTTTCGGAATCCCTAATAGGATCATCACCGACAACGGCACACAGTTCACAAGTCGCACCTTCATGCAATACATCCAAGACCTTGGCACCAAGGTCTGCTTCGCTTCTGTTGCTCACCCGAGGAGCAATGGTCAAGCGGAGAGGGCAAACGCTGAAGTGCTGCGCGGACTCAAGACAAGAACTTTCGACAGGCTGCGCAAGTGCGGAAGAAACTGGATTGAGGAGTTGCCGGCGGCTCTTTGGTCAATCAGGACGACACCAAATCGAGCCACTGCACAGACACCCTTTGCTCTTGTCTATGGAGCAGAGGCAGTTCTCCCCACGGAACTCGTATACGGGTCTCCTCGAGTGCTCGCTTACGACGAGCTCGAGCAAGAGCAGCTGCGGCAAGATGATGCACTGCTCCTCGAGGAGGGCCGTCTTCAGGCTGCTGTACGAGCTGCTCGATACCAGCAAGCTTTGCGCCGCTACCATAGCCGCAAAGTTAAAACCAGAAGTCTCGAGGAAGGCGACCTTGTTCTTTGGCGCGTTCAGTCCGCCAAGAATTCCAACAAGTTGACGCCGAAGTGGGAAGGCCCTTATCGGGTGAGACAAGTCACAAGGCTCGGCGCTATCCGCCTTGAGACCGAAGAAGGCTTACAGGTGAGCAACTCCTGGAACATTGAGCATCTTCGCAAGTTTCACCCATGAGGCGCGGTTGCCGTGATCCGCTCCGGCAACCACCTTTTGTACAAGTCTTGCCGCTGTTGCATGTAAACCTTTGTACAAAGCCGGGCGCAGATCCCGTGCATCAGTAAAACTTTTGTCCCTTGCACGACTTGTCGTTTCATGCCTTTCCGTTTTCTTGCATGTGTTATCTGACACTTTGTGCAGCACACACCCCCGGTAAGCAATAACAAGCCGCAAGGCTCCATATCTGTGTTTCCTCTCTTTTTCCTTTTTCTCTCAAGCAGAAGAAGTGTTCCTCGCGCACAAGTTTGCCGGGGGGGAAGGAGACAGTGGTATGGACCAAGTGCTGTTCAAGAAAGGAAAGCCTTGCCGGGAAGCAAACAACCCACGAAAGCTAAGTTGCCAAAGTTTGAGCATTCAAATTTTTAAAATTCTTAGTTATCTTCCTTGAACGACCACACTTTGTATGGAAAACCTGTGCGCGGAGGAACCTACCCGTGGCTAGCCGCGCCCTTACTTTGTTTCGAGCACGCTCAACGGCCTAAGTGAGCTGCGACAAGTGTCGCGCCCTTACTTCGTTTTCGAGTTCGCTCAACAATCTAAGAGTGCTGCGACTAGCTGCGGTAAGGTTTCTTGCCGGCAGGGGCATTGCCAGCAGGCTGCTAAAGTTCCGCACTCGGCGCTCGCGGCAAGGGTCCCTTTGCCGGCAAGTTCCCTAAAAGCGAAGGGTGAAAGCATACAAAGTAAAGGAGTTGAGCAAGGAAATGACTCTGCATTAACTACCCAAAATAAAGTTATGTTACAAGATGACTTGTCGCTGTTCTAACAAACTACTGTCCATGACTTAATTGGCAGCGACAAGGGAAGCAGAAAGAAAACAACCTAGTCTACACGGTCGCCGTCAACCCTCCTGATCTTCCCCACCTTGGCCACGATGTGGGCAACTTGAGCCTTCAACGCCTCCTGGTCAGCGTCGGGCGGCAAGGTCCGGAGGACGTTCTCAAAGTTGATCCCGGGGTTGCGGTAGACGATCTTCGTCAACACTCACTCCACAGTACCCGTGCAAAGCCTGCGCGCCTCGTTCGCCAGCTGTGTGGGGAGCCTTTCCCGTAGCTGCGCGAGGGCCGGCGCCACTCCTCCGAAGAACAAGCTCAGCTTGGCGCTGTGGGGGAGGTTCTCGTCGGGGGAGTACACGAGGTGCTCCGTCCCCAGCGCCACCATCTCCTTGTCGATGTTGGCGGCGGAGGCGACGAGCTCCTCGGTCCACTGCTCCACCGTCTGCCTAAAGTTGTTCTGCGTGAGGGCGGCGCTCTCTAACAGTGCCCTCTCAGCCCGGAGATCTTCCTTCAGCTTTGTCTCGCGGTTCCGGGCGCCGTCAAGTGACTCAGTGAGGGTGGACAGTTTCAGCTCCAAATCCGCGATGGAATCTTTGGTGGCGGTGAGTTCCTGGCCCTTGTCGGAGAGGCGGACTTGCAGCTCCGAGTGGGTGTGGGCGTCTTTCTCCCGCACCAACGAGAGCACGGCAATCCTCTCCTCGCTCGTCTTCAAGCTCGTCTCCAACTGCACCACCCTCGCCTCCAAGTCCCTCTTGGTGGTCTCTGCGGCAGCAGTGGCGTCCCTCGCCTCCTGCAGAGCCCCGCCAATGGACTGCTCGCGCGCGGTAAGGTCGTCCTCGTGGCTATCGAGGTCGACCTTCCGCTGCCTGAGCTCTCCCTCCCGCCGAGACAGATCCTCGGCGGCTAGTCGTTGCTGCTCCTCAGCCTCGGCCTTCTCGAGGATGAACGCCTGGTGCGCCTCGGCGAGCTCCTCCCGCTCCTCCGCCAAGTTCTGGAGAGCCGCTTGGTTGGCGGCGCAGAGCTCCTTGGCGCGCTTCTCCAGATCGACGCCAGCCTTGGCAGCCAGAGCCTCTCGAGACTCCAGCTTAGCCTGCCTAGCGCGGTACAGAGCCAAGAGCCGGCGCAGAAGCTGCTCCTCCTCGGGCTCATTGCTGCTGCCGGGCGCGTCGACAAGCCTCAGCCCGGCGGAGGCAAGGACTTCTCCATCGAAGCTCTCCCCCTCCATGGGCACCCTTGACGAAGATGCCCACAGGACTTGGATGAAGACCCCGTTGGCAGCCTCCAGATAAACACCCGGCCCAGCCGCGGCGGCGGAGGGGTCGGCGGCCGGCGCAGCGTCCGGCGCTCCTGCGGCCTCAGGGCCGTCAGTGCGGTCGCCGGTCCCTTCCCCAGCTGCCGCGTCAGCGGCCGCGGCGGTCTCATCGGCGGCTGGCTCGTCGGCGCCGGCCATCCCTTCAGCGGTGGTGGCGTCGCCAGCATTGCCGCGCGCGTCCTCCTCGGCGATGGCCTCTGTCTCCATCGGCTCCGGGGCGGGCGGATCTGACAGAAGAAAAAGAAAAGAAGAATCGTCAAGCAAATATCCAAAAAGAAGAATTCAAAAGAAGGAAAGTACAAGGGTTACCTGCGCGGGCCTCTTCCTCTACGGGGTTCCTTGCCGGGGGATTCTCCCTTGGCGGCGTGGTAGTAGCCCCTGCCGGCGGAGGGCCGCTGGCGCCTTCCCTTGGCGGGGTGCCCACCCTTGGCGGGGTGCTCGCCCTTGGCGGGGTACGCGCCCTTGGCGGAGTACCCGCCCTTGGCGGAGCGCTCTCCCTCGCCGGGGAGCTCCTCCTTGGCGGGGAGGGTGGGACGAGCGGCTCGTCGGGAGCAGTCTCTTGACGCTCCTGAGGCTGCGGCTCCACTTCTGCGCAAGTCAACAAGCAAACAAGACATTAGCAAGGATAAGAAGCTCGAGCACACCCGACAAGCAGAGAAGTGAACAAAGGACTTACGCTGGGGGCTGCCCTGCGGGGCAGCTGGCTAGTCCGGCAAGCTCGTCGCCGGCGCATCCCCTGCCGCTGCGACGGGATCGTCCTCGAGGTCGACCACTGGGATCTTGGCCTTCTTCGCCACCCTCTGCGCCAAGGTCCTGAAGGGCAGGCATCGAACAAAATCAGACAAGGAAGGTTCAAGACAAGAACAGCAAACTGAAGAAAAATAAGAGTTGCTCCACTTACTCTTCCTCCTCCTCATCGGAGCTGAGGACGGAGAAGTCGAAATCCGCCTCACGCGCTCCAGCGCGAGGAGCTGGAGGGGAAGGCTCCCTCGGGCGCTTGGCGGGCGCTGGGTCGGTGGTCTGCGAAGACCCCGCTCCGGTCATCGCCGAGGCCCGGGGAGTGGAAGGAGCCGTGGAACCAGAGCGCGAAGACCCTCCTCCAGCTGTTGCAGAGGCGCGGGGCGCTCCCTTGACGGCCTTGCCCGCCGCGGTGGCGCGCGTCGGGCGGCGCTGCGGCCGCAGGGCCGCCGGACGCTCCGCCACGACTGCAGCTTTGCGGGGACGCCTCCTCGCTGGAGCTGGGGGACTTGGCGGTGGTGGAGAATTCTCCGAGGATGAGGAGGCGTCGTCGAGGCCCAAAGACCCGCCTAAGTCTTCTGAAGGGTCGCCCGAGTCGTCGCCCGATTCGGCGTCCTCCTCGGCGGGCTCACTTGACTCTGTGCCCTGCCCGGCAGCCTCGCTCATCCCGGCAGGCTGCCCGGCAGGCCTCAGCAGTTTAAGGATCTCTTCCTCCTCGGCCCGGCTCACCGCGTCCGCTGCGTCCGCCTCGTCCAAGGAGTACCCGAACTCGCCCGCGGCCTCAGCTGCGGCTGCCTCCTCCATCCTGGTGGCGATGTACGCCAAATCCCGTTCGGTGGTGTCGCGGGTGAGACCCTTCTTCTCATCAAGATTGATCGGCAGCTCAACCAAGTTGTCGAAGAAAGTTTGTGCAGTCTCGTCAGAAGGCGCCAGCCAAGTGGGATCAACCCCGTGGGAGTCGCACAGCGGCATTGCCGCGCGGATGGCACTAAGAGAAGAGTTGTTACATAGTGGAACTACTACCCGCGACGGGGCAAACCACTCCGGGTGCTTGGGGTCATGCTTGAATAGCTCCCGGATCATCCCCTTGAGCTCCAGGACAGTGAAGTTGTAGTTGAGGCCGGGGCGTAGCCTCATACAGTCTGCCGCGTTGCCGAACTCCCAAGCAGACCGCTTCCTCTCCTGCAAGGGAGCGATGCGCCGGCGAAGGAAATCTGCCCCGACCTCACCTACAGTAAGATTGGCTTGCCGGAGGCGGAGGATCCTAGTGAGGGCAACCTTCAGCTTCTCGTCCTCCGGGGCCAGGTCACTCCAATCCTTGCCGCGCACTATTGCAGCTCGGTGCGGGGAGGTAAATTGCTGAGGTTCATCTTCCATAACCTAGCACCAATCGGCCCTCCACTCCTCCTACTTGCCGTGGAGCTCTCCAATCAAGTACGCCTCTTTCTTGTTGAGCCTGAAGATCCAAGAGATCCCGCCGGACAGAGGGGACCCAGACTCTACTCGAGGTGTGAAGAAATGGCGGAAGAGAGCTACGTTGGGGGTGACTCCAACAAAGTTTTCGCACAGATGTGCGAAAACGGCCAAGGTTAAGACTGCGTTCGGGGTGAAATCTAGAAGATGGAATCCATACGTGTTCATAACATTGCAGAAGAACTCGGAGTACGGAGGGCAGAGACCGCAATGGAATAACAGAGCAAAATAAGGGTAACCTCCCGGGAACATGTCGCAGGCTTCGGCGGGGAGGACCCTGGTGCGCGGGTGAGCCTTCGTCTCCCTCGACCAGAACAAGTAGAACTTGTCCTTCAGCTCCCTCGCGCCAAGCCTCGGCGGGAAGACCACCATCCTCTTCCGCATTGCTGCTAGCTTCACCGCCCGCTCGGACTTCACGTTTTTCGCCTTGTCGCTCTTCGGGGCCATGGCGGGGACGGCGAGTGGGGTCGGTGGCGCTGGAAAGGCTGGCGGCGGCGGAAGAGGGGTGGAGCTTGGCTCTCTTTCGACCTTTGAGGAGGAGAAGAGCGGCGGGGGTTTCTGGAGATTGAAGACGCAATGAAGCAATGGGGGAAACTGCCTCTATTTCCTCTGCTTTTAAGGGGGAGCAGGGGACGTTCCGCATTTTCCCATTAAAGAAACAGGCCACGATCTCTCCCACGACGCCGCAATCGACGCGTGCCGTTAGGGAGGGATGCGGCGGATACGGAGTGGGATACGGCGCGCCGTGGGCCGCGTGTGCCCGTGCACTGTTTTGGGCCTGGCCCAACAGCGCTCGGCACCGTGTGTGGCCCAGGCCCGGGGGCTCCTGTCGGTGTACTAAAGTAGGGGTACCTTAGTATCCCGACTTGTGCACGGGCAGTAGCAGCGTCCCGTGGCAGGGCTCGCCACGCGCTCGCCAAGGCCCACTCTAGCTCCTTTGGAGCCATTCAAGAACAAAGTATTCAAGTTAAGAAACAAGACCCCGGCAAGAGGAGCTTGCCGGGAAGGCCGCTCCAGGCTCAAGACCACCCCTCTAGCACAAGACCCTGGCAAGAGGAGCTTGCCAGGAAGGCCAAAGAACAGCATTTCAGAAGACATGCCGTGGCGCATCGCGCGCCCCGGCAAGACCGGAGAGCGACAAGCTTCCGGGCCCGGCAAGGTAGCGACCGCGGCAAGGCGCTTGCCGCGGCAAGCTTCCACTGTGTGCCCGCGCTCCAGCTCATCCGGCCACGCGTCGCCCTGGGGCCCTTCCAGGGGCACGTGGCGGAAGGTTGTGCAGCCTGGGGGACACGGTGGCAAGCCACGATGACAAGGCCTCCGTCGTGGCGAACGGAGACACCCGGACGGACGCTTTTTACACTGTTTTGGGGCGACGGCGACGGGCATTCAATGCCCTTGTCCCCCACCGTCTGGGTTAGGTACAAAACACTGTGCATGCACTATTACAACTACCACCACTTTTACGTTTTTGCCCTCAACTACGTTGCCACCTGTCGGTGACCCCTTTGACCTATAAAAGGAGGCCCATGCACAACGTAGAAGAGGTTCCGAAGTTTGATGACTCCCACGCTCGGTGTAGCCGGTACTGTAGATCTTCTTGCTCCCGAGCCAAGAACTCAATAACAAAACCAAGGCAGGAGTAGGGTTTTACGCATCCGTGCGGCCCGAACCTGGGTAAACTGCTCGCGTGTGCGCCTCGATCCGCTCTTCGTGCTGCCTTCGCTCCCTTGCCATACCGAAAAGGGGCTCCGGTCCCATAGGTGTTCGTGGGCGATCAATTTCCCCGACAGTCCCCAAGAAGGACAAGTCTCTCTGCATGTGCATCTATTTCAAACATATCAATCGGGCCTGCCCGAAGGATCATTTTCCTCTCCCCCGCATCGATCAGATAGTCGACTCGACTACGGGGTGCGAGCGTTTGTCCTTTCTGGACGCGTATTCCGGGTACCATCAGATCCGACTGTTTGGACCCGATGAAATCAAGATAGCTTTCATCACCCCATTCGGGTGTTTCTGTTATGTCACCATGCCTTTCGGTCTCAAGAATGTCAGCGCTACTTTCATGCACATGATTCAAAAGTTCCTGCTGGAACAAATTAGTCGGAACGTTGAAGCATACATGGATGACATCGTGGTCAAGTCGCGTAAAGGTTCTGACCCGTTGACTGACCTCGCTGAGATATTCACAAATTTGAGAAGCTATGATATCAAGCTCAATCCGTCGAAGTGTACATTAGGAGTTCTGGGCGGCAAGTTACCTGGTTTCCTTGTTTCCGAATGGGGTATCGACGCCAGCCCAGAAAAGGTCGGTGCAATCCTCCGAACGAAACGCCCCGAGCGTGTACACGATGTCCAGAAGCTAACTGGTTGCTTGGCCGCGTTGAGTCGATTCATTTCTCGTCTCGGTGAGAAGGCGTTACCTCTCTACCGACTGATGAAGAAATCCGAAAAGTTCGAGTGGAATTCTAAAGCCGAAGCAGCGTTTGAAGACCTCAAAGCCCTATTGTCCACCCAGCCGGTGCTTGCTGCCCCAGTCAGCAAAGAGCCTCTCTTACTATACATTGCAGCCACCAGACAAGTTGTCAGCACTGTACTCACGGTCGAGCGGGAAGAAGAAGGCAAGGCCTACAAAGTCCAACGCCCAATCTATTACATATCCGAAGTATTGACTCCCTCCAAGCAAAGGTACCCGCATTACCAGAAGCTTGTGTACGGGATCTACTTGACCGCAAAGAAAGTTGCCCATTACTTCTCGGATCATACAATCTCAGTCGTCAGCGACGCCCCACTATCAGAAATCCTGAACAACCGAGACGCAACCGGTCGAGTGGCAAAATGGGCGATTGAACTCCTTCCGCTAGATATCAAGTTTGAAGCGAAGAAAGCTATCAAGTCTCAGGCAATAGCAGATTTTGTGGCCGAGTGGATCGAACAAGAGTTGACGACTCAGGTTCAGTCGGACCACTGGACTATGTTCTTTGATGGATCCAAGATGTTGAACGGATCCGGTGCAGGCGTGGTCCTGGTATCTCCCAGGGGCGACAAGCTCAGTTACGTCCTTCAAATCCACTTTGACTCATCGAACAACGAAGCTGAATACGAAGCAATTTTGTACGGACTGCGTATGGCCATCTCACTCGGCGTCCGTCACCTGATGGTCTACGGCGATTCAGACTTAGTAGTGAACCAGGTGATGAAAGAGTGGCACGTCAGAAGCCCGGCAATGACCAGTTATTGCAGTGCAATGCGAAAGCTTGAAAAGAAGTTCGAAGGTTTAGAGCTCCATCACGTGCCCAGAGCAAAGAATCAGCTTGCCGACGATCTCGCGAAAATTGGGTCGACTCGAAAGCCTATACCCAAGAATGTATTCCTGGAGCATCTGCACACCCCCTCAATCAAGGAAGACCCCTTCACGGAGGAACCCCCGCAGCCAGTCAGTGCATCTGATCCGACCGAAGTCGAAGTACCTGCAGTGGTCGACCTGATCATGGAGATTTTGGTGATCACACCCGACTGGACTGTGTCATACATAGCATATCTGCTCAGGCAGGAACTCCCGGAGGATGAAGAAGAAGCGTGCCAGATTGTCTGTCGGTCTAAGGCTTTTACCGTCATTCAGGGTCAGCTCTACAGGGAGAGTGTCACAGGAGTCGCTCAACGATGCATCGACCCAGAGGAAGGTCGACTGATTCTGAATGAAATTCACTCAGGGACTTGTGGACACCACGCTTCTTCTCGGACTATAGTGGCCAAGGCGTACCGAGCTAGATTTTATTGGCCCCGAGCTAACGAGATGGCTAAAGATATCGTGGACAAGTGCGAAGGCTGCCAGTTCTACTCCAACATGCCTCATAAGCCGGCGTCTGCCTTGAAGACCATTTCGTTAGTTTGGCCTTTTTGCCGTTTGGGGGTTGGACATGGTCGGCCCCTTCAAAACTGGCAGGAGCGGATTCACTCACCTGCTCGTAGCAGTTGACAAGTTCACCAAGTGGAATGAAGCCAAGCCCGTCAAGAACCTCGGGTCAAGCACCGTCATCAGCTTCATCAGGGAACTGATATTCAGATATGGAGTCCCCCACAGCATCATCACGGATAAAGGCTCCAACTTTGGCTCGGATGAATTTAGAGCTTTCTGTTCCTCCCAAGGAACACGAGTCGACTATGCCTCCATAGCACATCCGCAGTCGAATAGACAGGCAGAAAGAGCGAATGGTTTGATCCTCCAAGGCCTAAAGCCGCGGCTTATGCGTGACCTCAAGCATGCCGCCGAAGTTTGGGTGACCGAACTACCATCTGTCTTATGGGGTCTGAGGACAACTCTGAACCGGTCGACTGACCGTACCCCCTTCTTCATGGTTTATGGAGCTGCTCGTGCTGCCGAGCAATTTGTTGCACAATGCCGCCCGAGTGGAACTCTTCTCCGAAGCTGAAGCTGAGCAAGCCCGTCAAGATGCAGTCGACCTCTTGGAGGAAGAACGAGAAATGGCTTTGATCCGGTCGACCATCTATCAACAGGACCTGCGCCGATTCCATGCTCGCAACGTCCGAAGCCGAGCATTCCAGGAAGGAGACACGGTTCTTCGAGTGCATCACAAACGGCCGCACAAGCTCGCCCCGGCTTGGGAATGCCCCTTCATCGTCACCAAGGTACTGCACAATGGAGCGTATCACCTCTACAACGTCGCCAAGAAGAGAGATGAACCTCGTTCATGGAACGCGGACCTGATCCGCCGCTTCTATACTTAAAGCGCTCGAACAGTCAAGTTGTAATAAAGAGTTTCCAGTTTGTTTCAAACACAAGTTCGCAACAATTCCTTAACGATTGTTGGTTTTTAAGATGTTGGTCCTCAAAATCCCCCAGTGGGTGCTTAGCCGCGAACCTGATTCGCCTAAGTTACAAAATCTACTCCGAGTGAAGAGCAACCCTCTCACTCGGGGGCTTAGCTGCGAACCCGATTCGCCTAAGTTACAAAAACTACTCTGAGTGAAGAGCAACCCTCTCACTCGGAGGCTTAGCTGCGGTCCTCCAAGCTACGCCACAAGTACAACGTGGCTCTGTCCTCCGAGCTCTGCCAAAAGTACAACGTAGCTCGTAATCGCCTAAGTTACAAAAAACTACTCCGAGTGAAGAGCAACCCTCTCACTTGGGGGCTTAGCTGCGGTCCTCCGAGCTACGCCGCAAGTACAACGTGGCTCTGTCCTTCGAGCTCCGCCACAAGTATAACGTAGCTCGTAATCGCCTAAGTTACAAAAACTACTCCGAGTGAAGAGCAACCCTCTCACTCGGGGGCTTAGCTGCGGTCCTCC
>LR738712.1:886928565-886952992 GCA_902687465.1 Secale cereale | reverse complement strand
GCCTAAGTTACAAAAACTACTCCGAGTGAAGATCAATCCTCTCACTCGAGGGCTTATCTGCGGTCCTCCGAGCTACACCACAAGTACAACATGGCTGTATCCTCCGAGCTCCGCCACAAGTACAATGTAGCTCGTAATCGCCTAAGTTACGAAAACTACTCCTAGTGAAAAGCAACCCTCTCACTCGGGGGCTTAGCTGCGGTCCTCCGAGCTACGCCACAAGTACAACGTAGCTCATAATCGCCTAAGTTACAAAAACTACTCCGAGTGAAGAGCAACCCTCTCACTCGGGGGCTT
The DNA here is from genome assembly GCA_902687465.1 of Secale cereale. NCBI lineage: Eukaryota > Viridiplantae > Streptophyta > Magnoliopsida > Poales > Poaceae > Secale > Secale cereale. Next base: position 886,952,695 of record LR738712.1, on the reverse strand, counting down.
AGCTGCAGTCCTCCGAGCTACTCCACAAGTACAACGTCACCATCAAGTGGTTCGACCGTCGAGGCCATGCCACGAAAATGGCGACGACTCAAAATCCAAAAGACCAGAAAGAGTCGAAAGCAAAACAAGCAAGTGCAAAAGGAATCAAATCCAGATAAAGCCCCGCAAGATTCGGGCAGGAGTACTTGGGCATCGGGCCCACGAGAGTTTAACGGTTACAGGATCACTCGGCATTCCGAGGCAAATTAAATCGAAGTATCAAAGTTTATTCACTCCTAAGGAGGAGGTGGGCTCGCAGGCGCAACGAACTCATCCAGGTCGATCCCGTCGGTGATGCGGGTTGCAGTTTCCAAGAAGGTCTCCATAAATGACTGGAACTGGAGCTCCTTTGTGTTGGCGACCTTGAGCGCAGCCAACCTCTTCTCCTTCACCTCCTTACAGTACATCCGAACCAGAGACAGTGATACGTCAGCTCCACAGTGAGCAGATGACTTCTTCCACTCCTGCACTCGACCGGGGATCTCATTGAGTCGTGTCATCAGGGACTCGAGGTCGTTCTCTTGCACAGCTCCCCTCCAGAGTGCAGCGTCGATCCGGGACATCACTGCTTTCAGTCGACCAAGATAGCCTGTGGCGCTGGTGAGGCGTGACTCCAACCTCAAAATCTTCATGGCAGCTTCGTCCTTGACAATAGAGTTGGCAGGGTCCAGAATAGGCTCGACCCGCCCGGTCTCCTCATCGAAGTTGCAGCAGAATTCTACACAAGAGAGAATGCGACGAATCAGCAAGCGAGTTATGAGTCGACCACCTTGACCCAGACCAGAGCAAAAGAGGCATACCTTCAAGCACAAGATACCACTTCTTAGTGAGTTCACACAGATAAGCTTCCAGCTCATTCTTCTTTTGGAAGAGGCCCTCGTACTTCTCATTCAGGGCGTTCTTAGCCCCCTTTAGTCGAGTCACTTCCTGGTTGGCTGCGTCGAGGGAGCCCTTCAGCCTGGTGATCTCTGCTTCAAGCGTGCCGACTGAAGCCAGCTTCTGCTCCGCCAGTTCGGTCTTCTCCTGCGCCCTCTATGGCGCCGGCGCCAAGTCAAGGTCCTTCTGCTCCAGGGCCGCCTTCATTTGATCTACAAGAGACGTTACTAGACAGATGAACATAAGGATACACACGGCGTATTTATCGAAGATCAGTCGACAAGTTGCTCGCGTTAGTTACCAGCCGCCTTGTCCTGAGTCTTCTTCAAATGGTCCCGAGCCAGCTACAAGTCAAGATTGAGCTTGACCTGCTTCTTCTCGAGGTCCTTGAATTTGGCCCCAAACTCACAAGATCTCTGCATCGACACAACAAATTAGAATTCTAAGACTACAGTCGAGTCAAACACTCAACCGCGGTCTCGGGGACTACACCCAGTGGGTGCACTGAGCATGCCCCCACTGGTTCTCACTCGGCCATCCTGACGAGAGTTCAAAAAAAGGAGGAAAAGTTCTGTTCTCAGACCACGGCCGACTACCAGCAGTCGATCACGGTCTCGGGGACTACACCCAGTGGGTGCACTAAGCGTGCCCCCACTGGTTCTCACTCGGCCAGATCAGTCTGACCAAAGTCCAAAAAAAAGTTCGAAACAAATGAACAAGACATATTCTAAAGACCACGGTCGACTTACTTCAGTCGACCATGGCCTCGGGGACTACACCCACTAGGCGCACTGAACGTGCCCCCACTGGTACTATCGGTTGGACTACAAAAAATAAAGCTACAAGAGAAGACACCCAGTGGGTGTGGGTGTGACATCATCTCACGAACAAGCAGTAAATTTCCCAAATTGAAGACTACACCAATACAGCAAACCAGTTGGAAGAGACGAACCAGGACATTGGTCCGAAGGGCTGAGCTAGCGTCGTAAGCAGCCATGCTAGCCTCATATGCCGCCTTCGTCCTCTCCATCATCAACCCCGCCTGACGAACGGCTTCTTGGGCCGCGCCCACGGGGTCCTCCAGGACGTGATGGGTGGAGAAGAGAACGGATGGTGGAGTAAGCGTTGGGTCGACGGCCGGACCAGTCGACGAAGAAGGGCGGACAATCGACACAGGGACAGCGAAGGAGACCGTGGTCCGGGCCACGTCTCCCTGTTGCTGGGCCTCAGAGCCAGAGGGTGCCTTCCGGCCCTTCCTTCCCGTGCGTCGTCGAGTCACCCCCGCGCGCTCCTCATCGTCGTCATCATCGTCATCTGGGAGCTCTATGACATGGCATGGCACTTCAGAAGACAACCATGAAGTTCAGTCGACCGAGAGTTCGAACAGGCAAAAAGCAAAGTGTAATCTACAACCCGCACCTGCGCGAGACGTAGCAGCATCCGCGGTCTCCTCATCGTCTTGACCCTTGTCGATATCCATCGAGGTCGCAGAAGCAGCAGCACTGAAGATTTCCTTGAAAGTGAGTCGACGAAGACAAAGTTGATCTCCGAAGAGCAAGGAGAAATGAAGCAGAACAGCACTTACGTAGAGGCGATTGGGACGTCCACCTTGATCTTGGGCAGGGCCTTCCGAGGCTTGACGGCGGCGACCTTAGGCTGCTTGGGCGCCTTTTCAGTCGGATCGGGAGTGGCCGTGCGAGCATGCTTCTCCACTTGGGAGCTGGAGGGGCCCGCCCTGGAGCGCACAGCCTCTGGGTCATGCTTCTCCTTGGAGCACTTTTCGCCGCGAGGAGGTGACTCGACCTCCTTTCCGCTGCTGGAGTCTTCGCTCTCCTCTTCGGTCTCCTCGTCGGACTTCCACTCGGAAGCCTCGCCCGCACCTTCTTCGCCCTCCTGGACCTGATCCCCGTTGGACACCGAAAACATTTCGGTATAGATCTGCGGAAAAGAAGATTAATGAAACATCAGTCGGATATAGATCTGTGGAAAAGAAGATTAATCAAACATTAGTCAGATTCATCAGACAGCCGCAAACAAGAAACACGAAAACCACTCGGAAGTCAAGGCCAGACCTTGTCAGGTAGATGGTCGGCGTCGAACGGAGGAACCCTTCCGAGCCCCCTGGGGTTGTCCTTGTTCCCCGTGATGCACTTCAAACACTGCGCCATCGTCTTCGCCGCGGCCGCCTCTGGGTGGACCCGAGACAAGTCGTCAACGCCGGAGTACAGCCACATCGGGTAGTCTCGAGCTTGGAGAGGCTGGATCCTCCTCATAAGGAACACCTCAAGCAGATCCAACCTCGTAACCCCGTCACGGACCAACTGGACAACCCGCTCCACAAACATGTCTACCTCTACCCTCTCAGTCTGACTCACAACCAACGACGGTGGCTGACTGACTCGGCCAAAGGAAAAGGGAGGAAGCCCAGTCGACTGACCAGGAGTCGGAGCGTCCTTACAGTAGAACCAAGTCGACTGCCAGCCCCGAACCGACTCTGGAAGGATCATAGCGGGAAAAGAACTCCTACTTCTAAGCTGGATACCCAACCCGCCGCACATCTGGATGACGTGCGTCTTTTCGTCGCTCGGATTAGCTTTCTTAATGGTTTGCGAACGACAAGTGAAGATGTGCTTGAACAAACCCCAGTGCGGTCCGCATCCGAGGAAGTTCTCACACATCGAGACAAATGCAGCCAAGAAAGTGATGGAGTTGGGCGTGAAGTGCTGCAGCTGGGCGCAGTAAAAGGCTAAGAAAGCACGGAAAAAAGGGTGCGGGGGCATGGAGAAACCTCGGTCGACGTGGGTCGCGAGGAGAACGCACTAACCCTCCCGCGGCTGAGGCTCGAGCTCGCCCCCCGGCAACCGCCAGGAGCAGGCCCTCCTCCTCCAGCTCCTCCATGTCCTCCACCGTCATGGTGGACTTGATCCAGTCCCCCTGGATCCAACCAGGTGGGAGCCCGGACCTCGACGACGACCCCCCGCAGTTGGTCCACTTCGCTTTCCCCGTCGCCGCCGCCTTCTTCGAGCGTTCCAGCGCCGCGGTCTTGTCCTTGCCCATGTCGAGCGAGACGGTGTTGGCCGAGGAGAGGGAGAAAGAATCAGGGGCACGACGGAGAAACGGAGACGAAGAAACAGAGAATGGGCGCACAGTGCCCTCGCCTCGGCCACGGCGCGCATTCATAGCGCAACGGTCGAGTGGCCGACTAGTGGCCCCGAGCAATCCCGTCAAATCCAGCAACAGGCACACACGTGATACGTGGAGAAAAAGTCGGCGTGAAGATCGAGGCGTCCCGGGCATATCTGATTCGATTGCCGCGGCACGACCCGTCCCGCGCGCTTCCCCAAATTTTGAAATCCCGCAAAATCCGGAGACCAGAGAGCAACCGATCCCGCCGAAAACTGCGCGCACCAACGGCGCTCAGTGCCGCGCGCAAGGTTCAGTCGACCTCAACATGAACAAGTACACTCGACTGTTCCGGAATCGATTAAGGCGACCAAGTCGAGGTCGAAGAGTCGGCCTGGTTCACAAGTTCGGAGAAGGTTACCCCAGGGACATCGAACCCGAGCCAAGGCCCACCTCCACACTCTCTTCTGCTCAAGCCTCAATCCATTCGGGGGCTACTGATGAGGTTACGGACCTAGGGTAGGGTCACAGGCCTGACCAGGATACCCCACCCAAGGTCACTACCCCAGAAGCTCAAAAGACAAACCGAAGGCGACAAGAACAGTCGACCGACACGGCCCAAGAGGACAATCCACTCGACTGTACACCCCCGTTCAGACGACTCAACTTCACTCGACCCTTCCAAGACACTCGACCCCCGAAGGTCAAAGGTCTCTTAGGACAGCAACGGTATGGTATTCACTCCGCTACAATGAATGCCTTTATTACTCTTTACAGCGGGCGTTATCACTAACGTCTGCATTTATGTACATTGGACCCTTGGTAACGTGGAGCTTGGTTGGGGTCCTGGCGCACTATATAAGCCACCCCCCTCCTCGAGTACAAGGGTTCGCACCCCCTGTAACTCAAACACCCCCATACATTCCAGTCGACCGCCTCCGGGCACCGAGACAGGGCTTTGACTTCCTCCGAGAAGGGCCTGAACTCGTATACATCTTGCGTACAATCTCATTATAGCTAGGGCCTTGCCTCCTCTTACGTACCCCCTACTCGTACTGTCAGACTTAGAACCACGACAATAGTCTCACATCGACTAGGCGTATCAACGGGCTATGGAGATGCCCATCAATAGATATCAATGTGAGTGAGTAGGGATTGCCATGCAACGGATGCACTAGAGCTAAATATGTATGAAAGCTCAACAAAAGAAACTAGTGGGTGTGCATCCAACTTGCTTGCTCACGAAGACCTAGGGCATTTGAGGAAGCCCATCGTTGGAATATACAAGCCAAGTTCTATAATGAAAATTCCCACTAGTATATGAAAGTGACTAAACATAAGACTCTCTATCATGAAGAACATGGTGCTACTTTGAAGCACAAGTGTGAAAAAAGATAGTAGCAATTGTCCCTTTTTTTTCTTTTTTTCTTTTTTTTGGGCCTTTCTTTCTTTCTTCGGCCTTTCTTTTTTTTTCTTTTTTTTTGTGGAGGGACTTTATTGATTTAGCCTTTCCTCACATGGGACAATGCTCTAATAATGATGATCATCACACTTTCATTGAATTACACCTCGATATTACAACTCGATACTAGAACAAAGTATGACTCTATATGAATGCCTCCGGCGGTGTACCGGGATGTGCAATGAATCAAGAGTGACACGTATGAAAAAATATGCATGGTGGCTTTGCCACGAATACAATGGCAACTACATGATCACGCATGGCAATATGACAATATGATGCATGTCATATGAACGAAACGATGGAAAGTTGCATGGCAATATATCTCGGAATGGCTATGGAAATGCCATGATAGGTAGGTATGGTGGCTGTTTTGAGGAATAATATGGTGGCTGTTTTGAGGAAGGATATATAGTGGGTGTATGGTACCAGCGAAAGTTGCGCGGTACAAGAGAGGCTAGCAATGGTGGAAGGGTGAGAGTGCGTACAATCCATGGACTCAACATTAGTCATAAGAACTCATATACTTATTGCAAAAATCTACGAGTCATCAAAACAAAGCAATCAACGCATGCTCCTAGGGGGGAGGTTGGTAGGAGTTAACCATCGCGCGCCGCCGACCTCCACACAAAGGTTGACACTTTACAAATACCTCATGCTCTAACTTCGTCACATAGCGGTTCACCATACATGCATGCTACGGGAATCACTAACCTTAACACAAGTATTTCTCAATTTCATAATAACTCCACTAGCATGACTCTAATATCACTATCCTCATATCTCAAAACATTTATCAAGCATCCAACTTCTCATCATATTCAATGCACTTAGTGTGAAAGTTTTTACTACATTGATATTGGATGTCTATCATGTGGAGACTAGTTTTCTAGCCTAAACACATTACCATGCTGTTTTAATAGACTCTCAAATAGATATAAGTGAAGCATGAGAGTTCAACAATTTCTTCAAAATATTATCACCACCGTGCTCTAAAAGATATAAGTGAAGCACTAGAGCAAAAACTATTCAACTCAAAAGATATAAGTGAAGCACATAGAGTGTTCTAACAATTCCTATGCCATATTTAACTCTCTCAAATAGGTGTGTCCAGAAAGGATAATTGTGGCAAACTAAAAAGCAAAGACTCAAATTATACAAGACGCTCCAAGTAAAAGACATATCATGTGGTGAATAAAAATATAGCTCCGAGTATAGTTACCGATGGATGAAAGCGAAAGAGGGGATGCCTTCCCGGGGCATCCCCAAGCTTAGGCTTTTGGTTGTCCTTGAATTTTACCTTGGGGTGCCATAGGCATCCCCAAGTTTAGGCTCTTGCCACTCTTTGTTCCATGGTCCATCAAAGCAATACCCAAAACTTGAAAACTTCACAACACAAAACTTAGACAAAAATCTCGTGAGCTCCGTTAGTATAAGAAAGCAAACCACTACTCAAAGGTACTGCAATGAATTCATTCTTTGTTTATATTGTTGTTAAACCTACTGTATTTCAACTTCTCTATGGTTCATACCTCCCAATATTACTCATAGATGCATTGAAATAAGCAAACAACACACGAAAAACAGAATCTATCAAAAACAGAACAGTTTGCAGTAATCTGCAGGTTTCGCATACTTCTGTAACTCCAAAAAATTCAAACTAAATTGGTAAACTTGAGGAATTTGTCTATTAATCATCTGCAAAAAGAATCAACTAAATAGCATGCTCCAGTAAAATCTGATGACCATTCTAGCGAGCGCTAACAATTCTGTTTTTCACAGCAAGATCACATAAACTTCACACAAGTCTTCCCAAAGGTTCTACTTGGCACAAACACTAAACAAAACACAAAACCACATCTAAACAGAAGCTAGATGCAATATTTATTCCCTAACAGCAGAAAAAACAAAAAAAAATATAATTGGGTTGCCTCCCAACAAGCTCTTGCTTTATAGCCATTAAGATCGGCTTGGGATTTCAATGATGCTCACATGAAAGATACGAATTGAAGCACAAAGAGAGCATCATATAGCACATGGGAAACACATCTAAGTCTAACATACTTCCTATTCATAGGCATTTTATAATCAAACACTTTATCATAGCAAGCAAGATCTAGCGTATGCAAGGAAGAAGAAAGAAACAAGATCAATCTCAACATGAAGAGAGGTAATTTAGTAACATGAAGATTTCTATGACCATATTTTCCTCTCTCATAATAATTACACGTAGGATCATAATCAAATTCAACAATATAGCTATCACATAAAATATTCTCTTCATGATCCACATGCATGCAAAGTTGACACTCATTCAAAATAGTGGGACTAACATAGAACAAAGTCATTGCTTCTCCAAGCCCACTTTTATCAAAAAAAACTCATAAGATTGATCAATATCTAAAGTAGTGGGATCAAAAGTTGACATTCTTTTAAACCCATTTTCAATATTATGGAAAACATTATTATCAATCTCATATTCATGATGGGGTTTAAATAAATTTTCAAGATCGTAAGAATCATCACCCCAATCATGATCATTGCAACAAGTAGTGGGCAGCAAAATAAGCAACCCCAAGCTTAGGGTTTTGCATATCATTAGCACAATTGACATTAATAGAATTTACAATAACATCATTGCAATCATGCTTTTTATTTAACAAGCAATCATGAATCACTTTTTCTTTTAACAATTCCTCACAATTTTCAGATTCATAAATTTCAAGCAAAACCACATAAAGATAATCTAGTGCACGCAGCTCACTAGCAATAGGTTCAACATAATTGGATCTCTTAAAGAGATTAGCAAGGGGATGAGGATTCATACTTTAGCAAGCGAAGATCCAAGCTAATTGAGGGCACATAGCAACACAAGCAAACAAGAGGCACGCGAACGGTAAACAAACGGAAAAAGAAGGACCAATAAAACGGCAAGGGTGAAGTGGGGGAGAGGAAAACGAGAGGCAAAAAATGTAATGCGAAGGATAAGGGTTTGTGATAGGTACTTGGTATATGACTTTTGTGTAAGCCTCCCCGGCAACGACGCCAGAAATTCTTCTTGCTACTTCTCGAGCTTGTGTTGTATTCCCTCGAAGAGGAAAGGGAGATGCAGCACAGTAGCGTAAGTATTTCCCTCAGTTTTTGAGAACCAAGGTATCAATCCAGTAGGAGACCACGCGCGAGTCCCTCGCACCTGCACAAACAAATAAGAACTTCGCAGCCAACGCGATAAGGGGTTGTCAATCCCTTTACGGTCACTTACAAAATTGAGATCTGATATAGATGATAGTTTATATTTTTGGTATTTTTTATTATAAGAACAGAAAGTAAAAGTGGAAAAGTAAAGTAGATGTAGATTGATATGTTGAGAATAGACCCGAGGCCATAGTGTTCTCTAGTGGCTTCTCTCATGATAGCGATATTCTATGGCGGATAAACAAATTACTGTCGAGCAATTGATAGAAAAGCGAATAATTATGAGACTATCTAGGCATGATCATTATATATAGGCATCACGTCCGAGACAAGTAGACCGAAACAATTCTGCATCTACTACTATTACTCCACACATCGACCGCTATACATCATGCATCTAGTGTATTGAGTTCATAAGAACGGAGTAACGCCTTAAGCAAGATGACATGATGTAGAGGGATAAACTCAAGCAATATGATATAAACCCTATCTTTTTATCCTCGATGGCAACAATACAATACGTGCCTTGCTGCCCCTACTGTCACTGGGAAAGGACACCGCAAGATTGAACCCAAAGCCAAGCACTTATCCCATTGCAAGAACTATAGATCTAGTAGGCCAAACCAAACCAATAATTCGAAGAGACTTGCAAGGATATTATAATCATACATAAAGAGTTCAGAAAAGAACCAAATATTTCTCATAGATAATCTTGATCATAAACCCACAATTCATCGGATCTCGACAAACACACCGCAAAAAGAGATTACATCGAATAGATCTCCTCGAAGACCGGGGAGAACTTTGTATTGGGATCCAAAGAGATAGAAGAAGCCATCTAGATACTAGCTATGGACCCGAAGGTCTGTGATAAACTACTCACAACTCATGGTGAGGCGATGATGATGATGTAGAAGCACTCCGTGGTAGATCCCCCCTTCGGCGAAGCTCCGGAACAGGCCTCAAGATGGGATCTCACGAGAACAGAAGGTTACGGCGGTGGAACTAGGGTTTTCTCTTTTGCTCTGATGGTTTCTAGGTACGTAGGCTTATATAGGATGAAGGAGGGCACCGGGGGCCTTACGTGGGACCCACGAGGCAGGGGCGCGCCCCCCACCCTCGTGGGCACCACATGGCCCCTACTCCGTGGTTCTCAAGTCTCCCGTGCGTGATTTTCTCCAAAAATATCTCTCCCGAAAGTTTCATTCCGTTTGGACTCCGTTTGATATTCCTTTTCTTCAAAACCCTGAAACAGGCAAAAAACAGCAATCTGGACTGGGCCTTTGGGTTAGTAGGTTAGTCCCAAAAATAATATAAAAGTGTATGACAAAGCCCATTAAACATCCAAAACATCATAAATAATAGCATGGAACAATCAAAAGTTATAGATACGTTGGAGACGTATCAGTTACCAACCGGTACTAAAGGTCCCCCATACCACGACGCGAGCTCACGCCACGTGATTGGCCTTTAGTGTCTACCCTTTAGTGTCAGTTGCAGAACCGACACTAAAGGCCCTTACAAACCGGTAATAAAGCTCCGTTTTCTACTAGTGCGATGCACCGCCGGCACCGGTCCGCCAGGGCGACGCCGGGCAAGGGTCCAGCAGGGGCGGCCGCGTCAAGGAGGAGAATGCCGACGAGGACGACAGCTACGTCGGCAACTTCACCGTGCTCGCCGCGTTCTTCGCCCCGTAGATGTACTTCAAATCTCTATGTATTTCAGTTTGCTATGTAAAAAACTATGTTATAAATCTCACGTTCGCCGAATTTTAGCCGAATCTTTGCCTAGTTTGTCGAACTTTAGCCGAATTCATTTTTATTAAAAAAACACCTTCTGGGGGTGACCCCTGGGATTGGCGGCTGGGAACCCGAAAGCCCCCACACCGATTTTAGCGTCGGTTCGCCTCCAGGCGGCGATTTTACGTGCCCCCTGGGGGGCCAACGGCTGGAGATGCTCTTTGTCTCGGGTTGTGTCACAAACCGGGGCTAGAGGTTCAACATGAGCTAGGACAAATGATGCATCTGCCCTAGCCGTTGGAACCAGGACTAATTGTTACATTAGTCCCGTGTCATAGTCAAACCGGGACTAATGAGGTGAACGTAATGTCGTTTTTCTACTAGTGGAGGAGTTGGGCTGCTCGGATCTGGGGTGAGACCAAGGGGCTTTGTTTCTCCACATATCAAGTAATGTTGTCTTTCGAAATGCAAAGGACTTGTTTACCATACAAATTTGTCCCTGCCAAGTAGGTCTTCGTCGAACTTCTTTTAGTAGAACTTTTGCCACATTACCCCACATTTTGCAACAATATTTGCATTTTGCACCATAGTATCTCCTTTTTGTTGATGCAGCGTCTTATTTGCATCGCATTTGGTTCTATTCCTATGTATTTGCACAGTGTGTGCTTACTTGTTTATACCGTGCTACAACTTTTTGTCTGCCAATTTGGCATGTTACCACGAGTTTGGGTGTCGGGAATTGCGTAGAGTCAATATTTTTTGCCTTGTTTCAATTATGCAGGATAAAACATGGTATATTAGCTTTACAAGGCATCTGCTTGACTTGAACGGGTCTTAAAGGCATTTGCAACAATGGAATAGTTTAACCAAATTCATATGGACCCTGATAAGTGCCACATGTGTGGGCTGAAAGCGGTCGGGCCGAACGCCCTTCTAGCCACCTATTATGACACGTTAGTCTTTTTATTTCTTCCACGCATGCGTGCAAACAGAGACGAAAACAGATTATGTCGGCGGGGGCCTTTTGAATTTTTCTAACTTTAAAATGTTTTATCTCTTAAAATGAAAAGTCGGATTGAAAATCCGTTTTCACCATTAAATCCATCGCGTCGGGGACTTCAAAATTAGATCCCATATCGATATGTTTCGATGATATTTTTTGGTGATAAAAAATTGCCATATCTATTATACATAAATTGCCATGGTGTTTACACTGAAGTTGTCATGATGTGCTTGAACTACATTTTCTTCTAAGTTTAAAGTAATTTTTGACATGTTATAAAAAAATGAATTAAGAAACTAAACTTGCCATGATGAATTACTAAAATTTGTCATAATCCATGAAATAATTTTGACATGGTTCATAACTAAAAAGAAATCTGTCGTCGATTACTTTAAAAATGCATGGTCAATGACTCAAATTTGTCATGAACCAGAAACTAAAATTGCCATGGAGAAATACTTTAAATTGCCATGATAAATGCAAAAAGTAATTTTCATGGTTCATACAAAAAATAATGTTCATGGTAAAAATACTAGAATTGCCATGGTCAAAATACTAAAATTGCCATGATCTATAAACTAAAATTGCCATGCTTTATAAACTAAATTTGCCATGATGAATTACTAAAAATTACTGCGATCCATGAATTAAGTCTACCGTGGTTAATTTCTAATATTGCCATGGTCAATTAATAGAATTTTCCGTTAAAAGTAGTTGAAATACAATGATAGCTTTAAATGTAGAAGGAAAAAAATACATGAAAAATATCATGGTAACTTTAGTGTAAACACTATGGCCACTTCAGTGTAACATCATGGCAACTTTTGGCCCCAAAAGTGTCGTAAAACATATCAATATGGGAACTGGTTTTGAAGATCTCATCGGGGCGGATTTAATGATAAAAAAGAATTTTTAATCAGATTTTTTTAAGAGATAAAACATTTTTTAAGTCCGAAAAAACAGAAAGATTACGCCGATGTCATTTGTTTGATTTGGCATAATGGATAGTAATGGAGGCGTTTGAACCATGTTGCTTCGTGCCACACACATGACACTTATCATTTAAAATTCATATAGGTTTTGGGACAATATTTTGAAAAGAGTTGTGCATTGGCTACTCCATCCGTGACATAATATAAGAGTGTTTCTAACACTAGAAAGGAAGGAGTATCTTTTAGAAACTAGTGGTTGGGGCGCCAATCCGTGGCACCGCTTAAAAGAAAGTGATGTATACGTTTTCATTTTAAAAAAATTACATAAAGTCCTTGCCTCCATCTAGAAATCATTAAAAAAATACTCACCTCCATCTAGAAAAAGAAGTTAAAAAGAAAAGAAAAAATCACCAACGCAGCCTACCTCCATCTAGAAAAAGAAGTTAAAAAGAAAAGAAAAAATCACCAACGCAGCCTATCTTGCATAGCCCTCCATTTGAAATAATGTGTGGGGTCATCACCTCAATATAAAAAGGGAAAAAATAAAAAAAATCATCATCACCATCTAAAAATAATATCCCAAAAACTTTTTCACCACGGCCAACCAGCCTGCGCCACATGGCATAGCTGGTTGGCCGCCCTTTGCGCGACCCTTAATGGGTTTAACTAGTGGTTGGGGCGCCGCCCTTGCGGCGCCTCTTGAGGGAGAGCTCGGCGGTGCCATGTAGGTAAGCGCCCCTTCCACTTTTTTGTTTGTACTACGGGCTGTTATTTTGTCAGATTCAGAATATAGCAATATGAAGCACTTGTATGTGCAAGTTCATAATATTGTTGTGGTTTAGTAATAAGGAATGAGGTAAAATTGAAAAATACTTAGTATCTTGTATGAACTATGAAGGCACTTGAGTAAAAGGAAACATTTGTTCAAAAAACAAGAGTAAAAGGAAACAATACAAGTATAAAGGAGTGACTCCGCTGCTTGCCACATTTTTTGAATTCCCAATGACCACATATTTCAAACTAACATTTCTTATAAAGTAAAGTTACTTCAACAGCGACGGTTTGCTGTTCTGGTGCATTGGTCCTATGGGGTGTTAGCACGACGACTTCCCGACTATCTACTACAACAAGTTTTGCCCGGTTCCGGCAAGGGAGGGGCGATGACGGCAGTGCACCTTCGGCTCGCTTCAGTGCTTGTAGTCGTCGCTAGGTGGTCTACGGATCTGGATGTAATTTTTTTATTCCGATGTTCATTGTACAACCATGATTGAAGATGAATAGATCGGAAGTTTTCTAGCAAAAAAAGTAAAGTAACTTCTTGGGAAGCTAGCAACAACTCAATCCAAAAGGGAGAACTGAAAAAAATAAAATAGATGCACCTTCCTTCTCCCAACCAGGTTACCCACAAAATCCAGTCAAACGCATAACCCCACCTAGAGATCAAAGGCAGGGATGAGGTGGAGAGAGAGAGACCAGTGCACGATGGATGACGAGGCTAAGCTCTTTGTAAAGTTCAGCTAGCAAAAACATGTTCACTACAGAGTACAAATAAGGGCATGATTTATGGAGGCCACCCCTTGGTGTTGCCCCAGCCTCCAACGATGCAATCTCTCGACAACAATTTTTTTTCCAGATTCTCCCTCTTACTTTCTCGGTGGGCCTTCAGACATGCGTCACAACTCTCCCTCTATTTTTGGACGAGGCAGCCGTCTCTTCTGCAAGAGCCCGCTTCCCTCTTGACATCAGTAGCTTTTTTCTCTCTTGCTGCAACATAGGTTGTTTTTCTAACGTGGATTCAGGAGGCATCTGTCCGCTGTGTAGCATAACACATGCCCTAAGAGCACTGCCATGCTGTCATGTTTCAAAATTGATACTAAAATACAGCACAAAAGGCTGATAACCTCATGAAACGCAAGTAGTATTCACTAATCTATATTAGTCAACTATATTGCACAACGTTTTAGCATTTAAGTGGCATTACCTTCACAAAAATGAGACATGATAGCTTCAAAAGCAGGTCCAGTACACATGCATTAGCCAAATTCGATATATCCATGGTACTCTCCAACCTGCCAGAGAAATGACTAGTATTTAGAGGGCACAAATGAAGGAAAGAAAAATATATTACGTACTTATTTCCCTTCTCCAAACAGTTATCCCCCCTTCATTTAACTTCTGCCATGAGATCAAATTATGACCATAACAATAGATGACAGACCTGAAAACATGTTTTCAAATTTGATGAGAGAGAAAGAGAGACCTGGGATCTTTTGATCGAGCATTTGATCTACCTCTAGATGCGAGGATGATGGCGATGACGACAGGGACATGTATGGTGGCACTATCGGCGAAATCAGTGTAATGATTTAAAAATATACGCACTTCATATAGTACAAAAAGAAAAGGAAAACCTGAATGATCCAACTGCTATTGACTATTTGACTTCACATACTGAAGAAATGTAGATTTTAACAGAAATAGTGTGAAAAACAACAATATGTATGATGGATCTCATGCAAGGTATAACTATCATCTCATAAGCACAATGTAAAATTAAACTCAAGCAACAAATATCCAGAAGGCAAAAGTGATCCAACTCATGAACAAAATATGATAATTTAGGAAAACTTCAACATAGTGATATAATCTAGTAATACATCTCTAGTAGCTAGTTACGGATGTCACACATCAAATGGGAAAATAATTCAGCGAACCTCTGCAAAAACCTTGTAGGTACTCACTGAAACAAAAAGACTAAAATAGAACTGACCATGAGTAGAATTCAGAACCAACATGTTCTGAGCAAATGTGAGTATTAATAAGACCAAGTGGAAATCAAAATATCAAAAGTGAATCATGTCTGCAAATACCAATTCAAACAACTTGATTAACTTAATACGAATTTGACCCATGTTATGTTCTCAGGAAAACTAACTTACCTAGTACAACTTTCATCATCGTAGTTCATCGCATTCCAATATTCATTCAGCAAGTTATAGGCCTAGTAAAACAGGGAAATGATTACCATGTTTTTCAGATACAAGCTTCGCTTTCCCGTGGCTCCAGCCAAAGTTATACGTGTGCAGCAACAACAATTCTAAATAAACTATTTAAGCTGGTAATCTTTTGCAGACACAAGCATTGATATTCATACTGTACTTAATCAGAACTATCAAATTTGACATGAATAGAAGCACACATTGTATATCAATGAAAGCTTAGGATATCTGAAGTCTGAAGTGCATCAATCATAACTAAAATCCCAATGAAAAAACATATAACCAGTTACTACCAGCTATCTGGGTCTTCAGGTTCTTGTTCACTTCTTCGGGAAGGTTTGCAACTACAGCAAACAAGAGATATTGAATAGATGTTCATACATAAAATATGCACTTAAATGATTTCATAGCTTCAACTGATTTCAAATGCATTCATGGGTTCAGATTGGATGTTGTGAGCAGCCATGGACATATTCATAATTGAAACTCGGGCTAAATTAAGAATTTGCATGTCCTACATTATATCTCACAGAAACTTGTGATGTGCTAAACTGAGAATTAATTAGAAGAAGCAAAATAATTAAGCAGGAGATGAGATTCGATGAGGGCGTACTGTCGTTGGGGCCATGGAAGTGCACAATGAACTCTTGGTCCACGCAAGTCTCTCCGATGCGCCATTGCGGTCACCGTTCTGCTGCACGAGCAGCAGCAGCGTGCCCGGGACTGCCCGGATCAGATCCTGCTCTCCCGCTCCCGCAGCACGTCGCCGAGGACCTCGTTGAACCGGATCCGTGCGGCATCGGCCGTCCAACCCAGCACGGCCACAACACACCACTGCTTGTCCGAGCCAACTACTGGATATCACATTTATGGACCTACACAAGTAGTATATTTTCAATTCAGATGAGAACATGATTTTTTTAGTAAGACAAGACAAATTTACATTTCCATCGTCCTTTTGCAAAAATATGTGCTTTCACATATATCACTGCATATCTAATCTCTTTTTCTTTATGATATTGATTGTATTAAATATTTATATGTGTGTGTATACAACAACAAGCATGTCTAAATGGTCCTGCATAGAGAGATCAGTACCTGGTTCTTGCCTAGATGTATGTCTAAATGAACACAAGAATGCTACCCAAGTGCTTTTGTAATTGCCACAGTACAAGGGAACAATGGTTGATCAGATAACTTGAGAGCTAATTCAGGTTCTGTCTGGCTTCAGTAATCAGATCAGATCGCCCATGGTGATTGTTCCATAAATATCATTTTCACGCATGCCTGTTTGCTTTACCCCTAAATGGAAAATAACCTCTCATTAGTAAGATTACAAGATCATTTCTCAGGAAATAGTATAAATCTAGGAAACCAGTGAAAATATAGATTGTCGGAATATGGTTACCATACATCCTATCTGCTTTATTGATATGTGCATAGTGCAGGCCTAGATGTATAACAATATGCAAGATCATACCTTCCCTCCAACGGCACCACACATGTCAGCATATTTTCCTGAAGCACCACCTTGACAAGCTTTGTTAGACGGCCCAACAATGTCAGTATACCTCCTGTACAGTTTGTTCCTATGTAGCATCATGCACACACCAACAGATTGTCTTTAGAAGTTGGAGACAGTGGGCATTTTAGCATACCGTCAACTGAAAATTGTTGCAGAAAAAAAAGCAACCATTAGAAAAACTTTAAGCTGATCGCTTGCATTGAAAATTTTAGAAACCTCTTCTTCCTTGCTAGAAAAGCATAGGGGCCTAGCGTACAGGTTGACCTTTTGCAAGTATCAAACAAATGCTATATGTACGCAAAAGATCAAATCAGTAATTAAACATCTCGCGCGTGAGTATAACTGAAAAGACAATTAAGTTTCCCACACAAGCTTGTGGTTCTAGCCCAGCTTAGGTAGAACAAGCCACATATGCATATGGTAAGACCATAGGAGTAGCTTCGGTGGATGGGGTTACCACCTGCCTGCTCCGTCCTGATACAACTTTCGGCAGTAATATTTCTCACCCCCTCCCCACGGAAAATTTTCACAGTGCATTTTTTTGCATTCAGAAACATCTTTTGCAGTTTTAACAGGGGCAACTTTATAAGTTAATGGAATTATTACAGAGGAACTTTATTAGACTAGAAAATAGAGCAGACTTATGCCAAAGATGATGTGATCTTCAGGGATCAACACCATCTACAAAATGAGCACAAGACAGTGCAATCTTCAGGCATCAACGCCATCTATGGCTGTCAGAGGGGGTTGGCCACTGACAAATAATTGATATGCTTCTCTACATGGCACTCAGTCCGTATGAAACATTCCTGAATTTAAAACATGGCACTCAGTCCATATTTAGTATGGCTAATCCTTAATTCAAACCGAGCATCTCGAGAAGCTCTGTTATCCACTTGTAGCAGCATCTGCTGATAAGCCGCCATTTCACTGTTGTACTCATTGTATACTTCAAATTCAATTTTGTCTAGCACCTTTGCATTCAATACAAAGAACCTCGCAAATTCAAGTAGTTTCCCATAGCCCACGAATGACTTAAACACCACATTTTTTATATGGGCAGTACTAACATTTTTCTTCTATATACATGCCACGAGTATTGGGTACTAACATTTTCCCCCTACTTGTGTCCCTGAAAACATTTTCTCTTATACTGATTTACGAGAGCCCACAACGAGGTTTCCTGCTGATTCTTTTATGTTCGTGGAAAGATATAAGAATCTCTAGCGATGAGATGTCGTCAATTTCATTGAAACTGGTGATGTACGTTCAAGATCTCAAGCTTCTTTTAGGGGCTTTTTACCATAGGGACAGAGAAATATAGGCCATCCAGCCAAACACGCTGATGGTCCAGATTGAACAATGCTAGATGACCAAAGAAGTAGTTTTTTCCAATCAAAGGGCAAATTAGGTAGAATATCCAAAGCGTGAATGCCCCGAAGTTAGAAACACTAACATCAATAATAAATTCAGAGACATGCTAAGTTAGATTTGTTGTTAAAAACTATTACTCCTTCCGTCCCAAAATTCTTGTCTTCGATTTGTCTAAAAATGGATGTATCTAGTCATGTTTTAGTGTTAGATACTTCACTATCTAGACAAATCTAAGACAAGAATTTTGGGACAGAGGGAGTACTATATTAGTTTGTAAACACACTAATATATTTGTTGGTTAGCCATCAAATCTGAAAACCATTTTCCACACAGGCTCCTATGCAATCAGCAAATCAATAGGTAGAGATGGAAAGAGAAAGGGACAAAGTTGTCCATGTTCCTAGTTTTATGAGACAACAAATGCAGAGATAAGTACATGATCTTAATTTCCTAAGAACTGGTAGGTCCACAACATCACAGTCCTCAGCCACCTTCTAATTTGCAAAATGAAAACTAAATTAAACTGCGCATAAAGAATGCAGGAAGTGAAAAAGTGAACCTTTTTGTTGTTTGGGAACAAATGATTTGAATAAACCTCAGGGGAGGCAAACCAAGACATCAACTTTCCAAGGGTCCTCACCCTCTTCCTGCTAATCAAACTCCTGCAGCTATGTCCTCCTACGTAGTATGAGCTACAAAGCGCTATTCATTGACTGCATTACATCAAACACCTCGCAGGCACAAAAATATACTGTATATGAGAAAATCTAGAAAAAAGAGAGATAGAGAGAGATGGAAACCTGTACAGCAGGCAGGGGGCAGGTGCAGCGTCTCTTTCGTTGCCATTGCCGCTTGTACCGTTGGTCAGCCTCCCTTCTCGGCCTCTTCCTGCTAGCCTTGGGCATGGTGGATGGCTGGCAGGTGAGGAGGACGATGCATCTACCAAGGAAGATGGAGATGGAGATGGAGATGACAAGCAGCACGAGGGAGAAGAGATGAAGAGGAGGTAGGTAGCGAGGGGCCAGGGTTGAAGTGCTCCCCTCGCTGAGCTCCAACACCACCGTGACCAGATCCATCCCGCCACCAATCTTCCTCCGCCTCGATGTCGCCCATGAAGCTCTCAACGTCGGCGCTACCGTGCTCATCGACGAGAGCCGCCGACACTGAAACAACGAGCCAAGAGGAAGGAGACGAGAGATGATGGGGCGGCGCGCATGGTGAATCTGGGATGGGGACGTCTCTCTCTTCCTATCTTAGCGACGAAGAAAACGAGCAGCGTGGGGCCAGTCTAATGCTGCCAAGTGGACCAAATGGAACTGATATAAAGCAGTACGCCTTGCCCAATCGATGAGCACAGTAAAATCAACGTGGCATGCCCCATCGACCGCCCCTTCCGCAACGCTTATAGGGTTTAATGTGCATATAACTGCACTAACTATTTGTGTTTTGGTAGTCGTGTGCTCTGTTAATTTCTTTCACATTTTAGATATGTTCCACGACTTGCTCTGACATCGATCATGCCACTTTTGTGTGTGTGTACAACAGTCCCGACATATGGCTCTACTACCATCATGTCACTTCCTTTAGAGTTATGGGTTAGGATGGCGGTTTCTCGTACAGCCGCCATCACCGCCATGTGAGAAAATTGATGTCCCCTCGCTCCGGCTGCCATCTAGGCGCTGAGAGGTGGGGGGTCTCGGATCATCAAGACCTCTATGGTCTTCGTCAACGTGTAGTGATTATTATAGTTTTGTGAGAATAAATTTTTCCTTGTTCTTTTGACAGTGCCATGAGGTTAGAGTGTTTTCTGTCCTTGTGTCCTCGTAGATTCGATTATTCGGATCTGGTGAGTTTATATTGTTGTGTCAAGATTTTTTCTGTTAGCCTGATTCTTTGTAGAGGTGAAATCTTTCATCGACACCATTGTGAAGATATAGTGATTCGACGGCCTGCACTTGTAGAGGATTATCCACGGCCCAAGTACGTTCATCGATCAAGGCTTCCCATCTTTTTGTATGGGCGACTCAAGGCACTCTCGAAAACCATTGTTGATAATGTTCATGCGGGTGAATGAGTGACAACATCGTTGCTCGAGTCCAATCCCAGCCTCTTTACCAAACTCTTTTGAGTATTTCTTCGAGAAGAGATTGTGTTTCCCATAAAGTTAAGGGCGATGCTAGGCACCGGCGCACCGGCCCAAATGGTTCGGCCGGTCCAACCCCAACCACCCGATCCAGCGAGCAGTCGCCTGATCTGTGCATTGACTTCTCCCTCTCCTTCTTCCACTCTGCGCGCAGCGCGAGCGCGGCTCCCTATCGCCTGGCTGTCCCCCAGGCCCGTCGGCCGCTACCCTCTCACCTGTAGGGTAACGCAGCAGAAAACAAAAAATTTCCGACCTACGCACCAGCCCAGGACCACTATGAAGACTGCATACAAGGTTTTGATCATTTTCGTTACCGACTCGAAGCGCAGCGGAAGTAGAGTCGATGACGATCGTCGGTGCAGACCCCCGCAGCTAGGATTTACAACCTCCCAACCGCGAGGATGTATACCCTCATCTGCTCCTCGGACAGCCCTCCGGGAGACGGTCGAACAATCCCCCGGACGGTGTCGCGGACAGCCCTCCGGGAGGACCTTCGAAACTCGAACGGTCACCCGGACAGCCCTTCGGGAGGACTCACAGAACTCGGACCGTCACTTGGACAGCCCTTCGGGAGGCACTCACGAACAGCCCCTCAGGGCACTAAGATCGAAACTACGACCTCTCTACAGAGTTGCACACATACGGTGTCATCTATCCGGCAGGGCTTCGCCGTCCAGAACTAGTTCCCACCGGAACCCAGACAGCCTTTCGGCTCTACGAAACTATTTCGTGGGAGGGAGAGAGAAGCCAGATCATTGCAATGGCATGTATGTGAGAAGGGATGAAGAGATGGCAGCCCCCATCTCCTCCTTTTATAGGAAACCCAAGGGGTAGGGTGGTTTTACAATAAAACCCAAAAGTACATGAATGAAGTCCTTCCACCAAGGGTATAAGGGTGAAACCATGGAACAAGAGGGGCTCCAAGGAGGAGCCACCTTCTTGGCCGGCCACACCCCTTGGGGGGCCCCCATGAGGGCCTCCCAATCCATCCATGTCATCCCTAGATCTTTTGGGATAAAGCCCCAAAAGGTGGCTTTCCAAAAAGTAACCATAAAGCTGATTTTCACTATTCACGACGACATTTTTCAGCGTCCGTTCGAACTGAAAATATTCATGTGGGCTTAGAACATTTCCAATACCCACCATAATTATTTTCAACGCGTTCTGGAACAATTCCAGTTTAGTGATTTTCATCTGCGAAAAAGCATCTGAAGCGGTTCCGGCAGCTCCGGGACATTCCCGGTTTTCATCTCCGAAAATTCCAGAAAGTTTCCAGAATGATTCTGGCATCCTCCAAGAATTATCGGGCATGTGCCAAAACCAATTTGACTTTATGGTATCCTCTGAAACAACTTTTCAGTTTCACCGGAACTCATCCGGTGACCTCTCTCTGCGGAACTTTTCCGCTGTCCGAAACTTTTTCGGTGTCCGAAACTTTTTTCGGTGATTTTCTCTCAGACTCCCTGTCTAGTATTCAGCAGATAGATGACCTTTAAGCGTGTGACCCTATAGGTTCGGTGAAGTATAGACATGACACGGAACCTCTTCCGATCAATGATCAACATCGGAGCCGTGGACACCCATATTGACCCCCTATACCCACACGAATGAATATTCGAGTGAACCTCCAGTTGCCGTGAGCTATTCCTTTTGCTTCATGATATGTCACAAACACCCGAGGTGAGATTTATTGCATCCCCGTGGGCAATCACTTTGTCCACTATGCAAGTTACCTCGTTACCGGTTTTGTTCTCTTTTCTCGTTTTCGTGTTCCGGCATCCCAGTGATCAAATCACCCTGTGTCTGGCCAGACGATGATGGATACCGTTACACCGAGAGGGCCCGAGTATATCTCTCCATCGTCGGAGGAGCAAATCCCAATCTTGAGCTATCTCGTTACTTGCCATACTTTTCCATGAACCCGTAAGCCGCCGTAATAGCCACCCATTTACGGATGACGTTTAACAAACCCCAAAGTTCATGAAGCAAGCATGAAGAAACTCGATACTCTCATGGTCTAAGGAATTATGCAAACATTAACTTCCTGTGTTATTAACCATAAACTTGTGACGAATGTATCTCATAGCATAACATCAATTCGGGTCGATTCAACACAAATGTTCCTATAACATTGTGCCCTCAAAGTTGCTGGCATAGACATGCCCATGATTGGGAAAACATAATCATCATGCAACACTTGAGCCAGTCCTAGAGGCACGACTAGGAATACTTTTTATCGTTTATTATTCCACACGTGCACATGGGTTTTCCCCAGAGCCTTTATGGATATACGGGCTCGGGAACCATAGCAGTTATAGCATGGAACATAAACCTAATTATGAACAGGGAGATAAATAATAGAATTTATTATTGCCTCTAGGGCATATCTCCTACAGACTCCCACTTGCACTAGAGTCAATAATCTAGTCAATGCTAATGCACTTTACACCTATGGCACATTGGTGTAAATATGCTTCGCTTGTGGTATAGCCTGATGTCCAACGGATCTGACAACTTCAGTTCCGTGTGTATCTTTGCATATCCCTCGCGTTTTCACGCCTTCACAAAATTCATATTTTGTGTGGACTTGGCTTTGTATGTATGCGAATCACAGGTCGAACCTGGATTCCTCAGACTGAGTTATGGAGCAACTACCTGCAGTAGTGTCCCATTGACAAAAGCCATCTTGGAACCATACTAAGTTCATGAATGAACTATATGATTCAACATCTTCTTTGTCGCTTCAAAAAGGCAACATACTTCGCCTCTGTTATAGAATTCGCCACAGTAACTTGTTTGGAACACTTTCCAACTAACTGTGCCACCACATTGTGTGTTACACAAAACCCTTAATTTAAATCGAAAATCGCACGGGGAAAAGATGAAGACTGTATCGATGTAACATTTTACAACGAACTCTTCATGATCTCCGCTTGCGAGAAACCATGTCATCAGTACTTACTCTAGTACTCAAAGACATCTTTCACTGTTGTCCCATGATCAGTACTTTGATCACTTTGGTATCCATACTCGCAACACCTTTGGAGTATCGGACATATCTGGTTGTTTTACATACCATGGAATACATGATTAATCCAAACACGAAGGTGTGTGGAATCTCCATCATGTATTTTGCTCATCAGTGTTATGCGACACCGAGTCTTGCAAAAAACTCTTTCCATGTGACTTCGGCAAGAATCACTCCTTGGCGTTTTATATGCTAAAAGGTTTTAGCATCTTGTCAATATGTATTCATAGCTTAGCCCCATTAGGTAAATCTATCTTCATAGATCATCATGCCTAATATCAAGGCTATTTAGCCTAAGCACTTCATCGAAAAACTATTTTCAAATGAAGTCCTAATTCGTGTCAGGAAATTTATTTCCAATTACCAATGTGTTAAGTACACAAGGTTTTTAGAAATATTAATATGCTCCCACTTACTTTCTTGAATTACAAGCATCTTCGTTACCCATTGATGAAGTCAAAACCCCTTTTGACCATTTCATCAAAACACGAAGATTCCAACTCCATTTTGCTCTCTTCTGTCCATTGCTGGAACTCTGAAGTTTGCACACTTACTAGCATCCTCTGGATCGACAAATTACTTTGGACTGTATCACATACAAGTCCTAGGTTTCATTTCCATCAGATGGAAATCCTTTTGTCATCCATGTTTCATATCTCAAGATTGAAATATTTATTAATTGCTAGTTCAAC
>LR738712.1:886902622-886928555 GCA_902687465.1 Secale cereale | reverse complement strand
ATTTCAACAGACCCGATGGAGCTCTTTTCAGTGTAAAAGCCGCAGTCTCTAAAGCATCACCCTATTAAAAGGGATAATGGCAAATTTATTTATGTCATCTTTGATCTTACCATGTCATAAATGGTTTGATTACATCTTCACAGACTTTCCACTTGCAGTGGTGTTCCGGGAAGTGCAAGTTATGAAACAGCTTTCACAACTCATCAGACATTCGCTAAACTTGTAACTCAAATATTCCTTTCTGCAATCGAATTGTAGAAACATAATTTTCTTGTTACAATAACTTCTACTTCATTTTTGAAAACCTTTCGAATGATTTCAAAAGATCCAGACTTACGTCTCATCAAGTAAATATCCATATATCTACTTGAGTCATTTCTGAAGATAGATAAATCCACTACTAACAACATTTATCGGACTACACACATCAAATGTATGATCACCAATAAGTTTGTTACTCGTTCCTTATTGCCTGTGAACGGTATTTCAGTCACTTCACTTTTCGGAGGAAAGTTGCAAGTGTTAGATGATTCAAAATCAACCGACTTCAAAATCCATCATAATGGAATTTCCCATGCGGGTTTCTCCAATGTGACCAAATGCAGTGCCACACATATGTGGTATTCTTTTAGTCTTGCGACATTTAGCGTCAGTGTTATGGATGTATCATATTACCATCAATATTCATAACATACATCCCATCTTGGATGGAAGCATGTCCCTTCATGTTATTCATAATACTAAACAACAATTGTTGTTCTTATGAACAACTCCTTTGCAACAAACATTGTGCAATGGGCTAGAGTGTATGAAACTCTAAAATGAATTATGAAAGTAAACACAGAGGTAATATATTATTATCAACATTCATAACATACATCTCATTCTCAATGAAAGTATGGCCCTTATGTTATTCATAACATCGAACATGAAAAGTTCTCTTATGAACAACCTTCTTGCAAGATACCTTATGCAATGGGCTAGAGTGTGAAACTCTAAATGAATTATGAAAATAAATACAGACGGTAATACACCGATGGAAGGTATAGTAACATTTACTATGTTCCCTGTGTATACCTAAACCTCATTTCTGGCTAGTCTCTTAGGCCATAGTAGTTCTTACATCGAGTTGCAACAGAATGCAATTGAGCGGGTATCTTTGTGATTAACTCACAATACCCAAGAATCAGTGATTAACAATTTAATCATAATTCCCAAGAACTATATCTTTGACCAGCCTTCTATACATCAAAAACTTGTATGACATTCATACATGAGCTGGATATTCCAGTCTTCTTTCTTATTGCCATTATACTTCTAATAGTTTAACTTTTAGTATTTCTCCTACTCTCAGAAGAAGCACCCAACTTAAGAGTGGCGTTAGCCCCGGACTTCCTAGGCGTGAAAGTCTTACTAACACCCTTCGGACACTTCCTTTCTCTTTAAGTTGTTGTTTTATTCACCTTTCATCTTATGACAGGCGTTCTACTGGATCCCTCTCTTATCAGTCTAATGCATAGTAAACTCCTTTACTAATAGTTTGCAAACAAACACTGCTTTGGATATCTCATATCTTTTAGCCTTTGTCTATCTCTGAAAATGATTTTCAGATTCCATGAATATCACATAACTATCCAAACTTTCGAAGTTCGGGTCTCATGGAAACAAACATATTGCACTTGACTAAAAACGGAATTCTAGCTTTTGGATCGAAGGACAAGAGTCACATGATCCATAGCATTAGCGGGAGAATACCGAAAGTATGCGATAGGACAAAGTCCTTCTCGGCACTCTTGAGGACAATCCTCACATTACGTTACCAACCGTAAAGATTTAACCAGATATTTAACAGCTATTTAATTTTAATAGGGAAGGTGGAAACGCGAGCCATTATTCTACAACTATTATGTAAATCACACTTAGACAGTGTTCAAAATTAATTGCACTAAGAATTAAACAAGTTAATTCAACAGTGCGCTCCCACTCAAATCAATATCTCTCATAATTGATTGTGAGTGATTCAAGATCCAGACTTCAATTCATCGCCATAGAATCATCATCTCATGACGGGAATTTTAATCGGTAGGTCAACATGCCGATCACATCTCTATGTGACTCTTGTTCATCTTTCGATGCTTGTGTTCCGAGCTCATGACTTTCATGCCTGAACGTCAAGACAACCAAGTGATCTCGCTGCGAGGTCTCAACTCACCCGCCTCACACTTCCCTAATCGTTCGTACCCATGCATCCATGGCGCACCCCGAGAAGTTAGGTGCCGTGACGGTGCTACACTTGGGAGAACACTAACTACTTGATATTTTTGTGAGAGATCACCCTAATAAAAAGCGACTACCGCGCAATCAAGAAGGGTGCACCAAAGGGATAAACATCTCAAGCAATTCACAATTAGCATGATATGGTATAGCCCTTTCTGACGGAGAAGTCTTGCATTTCTTCGTCTTCGGCATTCGCGTCGGTGTTCACCTTCGCGAAGATTGCCACCACCTTGTCGATGCACCAGATAATATTGCTATCTCTATAGCTAACAAAATAAGTGCATTACACAAGGTTGACACGCAGGTCATTTAAAGTGCAATCATATGGCTCCAGCCATCATGCCGAATCATGACACGCAGGTCATGTTAATTTGATTTACATTATATAGCCATCTCATACATAATCAAATTATTATGAGCACTGCTATACCACATCATATGCACATGCAAACCCTCCTGCAAAACCAAGTTAGACGCCTCTAATCGGTTCATGCAAAAGTTTATCTTACGTGGCTTCTAAGGTTTCGAAACAAACCGAAGCTACCAACGTCCATCATCAAGCATGATTATTCAAGTCGCTAGATTAACTTTTGCGGGGTGTATGAAACACGAGATAATAAAATCTCGAGCCCCATACTGAACTTCGTCATACGCATGACCCCCGTGCAGATCATATCTGCATTGCCCTTTCGTCTGCGAAACATCCATCTTTCTTTGACTAAAGTGGAACCCAAAGAACTGTTAGCACTTCGTTGATCTGTCAATCAGCATACTCAGGAGCAGCATGAAAGGATCGCGGATTGCCAGAACTTTGTCAGATTCCACAATGCTGTCAAGATCAGGACTACGCAAATTTAAGGGAAGCAACAAGAACATCAGGTAACAGATTTCATCTGCTACCCGCACAAATAATTTTCAGTAATAGATCTTATCTACTACCTAATTATATTGTGCAACACCCATACATCTCCATGTATTCTAGATCGCAACCTGCATCTACGCATAGCACGGCTCTTGATGCCACTGTAGGGTAACGCAGCAGAAAACAAAAATTTTCCGACCTACGCACCAGCCCAGGACCACTATGAAGACTGCATACAAGGTTTTGATCATTTTCGTTACCGACTCGAAGCGCAGCGGAAGTAGAGTCGATGACGATCGTCGGTGCAGACCCCCGCAGCTAGGATTTACAACCTCCCAACCGCGAGGATGTATACCCTCATCTGCTCCTCGGACAGCCCTCCGGGAGACGGTCGAACAATCCCCCGGACGGTGTCGCGGACAGCCCTCCGGGAGGACCTTCGAAACTCGAACGGTCACCCGGACAGCCCTTCGGGAGGACTCACAGAACTCGGACCGTCACTTGGACAGCCCTTCGGGAGGCACTCACGAACAGCCCCTCAAGGCACTAAGATCGAAACTACGACCTCTCTACAGAGTTGCACACATACGGTGTCATCTATCCGGCAGGGCTTCGCCGTCCAGAACTAGTTCCCACCGGAACCCAGACAGCCTTTCGGCTCTACGAAACTATTTCGTGGGAGGGAGAGAGAAGCCAGATCATTGCAATGGCATGTATGTGAGAAGGGATGAAGAGATGGCAGCCCCCATCTCCTCCTTTTATAGGAAACCCAAGGGGTAGGGTGGTTTTACAATAAAACCCAAAAGTACATGAATGAAGTCCTTCCACCAAGGGTATAAGGGTGAAACCATGGAACAAGAGGGGCTCCAAGGAGGAGCCACCTTCTTGGCCGGCCACACCCCTTGGGGGGCCCCCATGAGGGCCTCCCAATCCATCCATGTCATCCCTAGATCTTTTGGGATAAAGCCCCAAAAGGTGGCTTTCCAAAAAGTAACCATAAAGCTGATTTTCACTATTCACGACGACATTTTTCAGCGTCCGTTCGAACTGAAAATATTCATGTGGGCTTAGAACATTTCCAATACCCACCATAATTATTTTCAACGCGTTCTGGAACAATTCCAGTTTAGTGATTTTCATCTGCGAAAAAGCATCTGAAGCGGTTCCGGCAGCTCCGGGACATTCCCGGTTTTCATCTCCGAAAATTCCAGAAAGTTTCCAGAATGATTCTGGCATCCTCCAAGAATTATCGGGCATGTGCCAAAACCAATTTGACTTTATGGTATCCTCTGAAACAACTTTTCAGTTTCACCGGAACTCATCCGGTGACCTCTCTCTGCGGAACTTTTCCGCTGTCCGAAACTTTTTCGGTGTCCGAAACTTTTTTCGGTGATTTTCTCTCAGACTCCCTGTCTAGTATTCAGCAGATAGATGACCCTTAAGCGTGTGACCCTATAGGTTCGGTGAAGTATAGACATGACACGGAACCTCTTCCGATCAATGATCAACATCGGAGCCGTGGACACCCATATTGACCCCCTATACCCACACGAATGAATATTCGAGTGAACCTCCAGTTGCCGTGAGCTATTCCTTTTGCTTCATGATATGTCACTGTGACGACCCCGGCTTAATCGTGCACTAATCATACACGCAAATGCACACGATCAAGCCTAAGGACTCACGTGAAGGAAATCACAGCACAACTCTAAAACATAAACAAATACATACAAGTCATATATTACAAGCCAGGGCCTCGAGGGCTCGAATACATAACAGGATGTCATATACATAGTCAGCGGAAGCATCAGATGTCTGAGTACAGACATAGAACACAAGAGAAGAAAGGCCTTTTACAAAGGCGGGGCAAAATAAAAGCTACGATCGAAAAGGCGCAGGCCTCCTGCCTGGGACCTCCGATCCTACTCCTGGTCGTCGTCCGCCGGCTCCTCGCAGTAGTACTCGCCGGCCGGGTAGTAGTAGTAGCCAGCCTCGGGCTGGTAGTAGTAGTCGTCGACAGGGGCTGCTGGCACCATGGCTCCGTCGTCTGGTTATCAAACGGAAAGGACAAAAGGGGGTAGCAAGCAACCGTGAGTACTCATCCAAAGTACTCAGCAAGACTTACATCAGATCTATACTAGCAATGCAACATTTTCAAAGGAGGCTTTATGTGGGTGGACTAGACTGCAGAAAGCCAGAGTAGAGGGGGAAAAGCCTAGTCCTGACGAAGACTAGCATCTTCAGCGTCTTGCAGCAATTAAGGGGGAAGCAGAATAGTTTCATAACATAAAGTATTATGTTCTCAGCAGCAACATCCTTATATCTCAAGTCACCATGTTCTAGTTGTACCGAAATGGATACAACTCCGAGTGTCCGTTACCGTAGGACAGGCTATCGATAGATTGTTTCTTCCCTGCAGGGGTGCACCAAGTTACCCACCACGCTCGCTTAACTCCGGCCGGACACACCATCAGGTCGTGCCCGCCCTCGGCTAAACCATACGCCGCAACCCGACCGGATACCGCCAGAGAGGATCGAGCACGCCGGACTAATCCTATGCTCCCCGGGGGTCTGAGCCATCGCCCCGAGCGCTCCGCACGTTGCGAGGCCGTTCGGTAGCAGACCTAGCAACCCCTTATACAAGCGCAGTTGCATCCTAAGTCCAATCCGAACGGACCGCTCAATCGCTGACGTCGTGACGACTCCGGCTGATGTATGCGACGCAGAGCACCCACTCACACCCACGTGGTGGTTAGTGCTATCGGACCCGGAGGCCCCTCGGATTAAATATCCAAATCGCTTAGTGGATTTGGGGGTGCGGCAACGAGCAGAGCCTACGATACTGTTGGCCCCGTCGTCCCGTCTCGAGGACTTGTGACAAGGACTGGAAATGATCCGGCCACGCCTCGTAGTTATCTCGCGGGTACCCTCTCTGGTCACCCGACTTCACAGCTCACATCTTACTTCCAACAAGTGTAGTAACAATAAAGTGTCATCAGACGCACGATACCTCTGGCCGCACGCCTTTGTTCCTGGCGACGTCCGGCCTCGGGGATCGATACGTCTTTAAACACGGTACTGCCATCCAGGGTATCCGTGTGGTTTTCATGCCGATGAGGAATCCGAGGAATCACCCTCGTTGGACTCCTAAACGACAAGTCCCGATAAGGTGGTACCGGAGGAATCACCCTCGGCGATAATCACCATAGCGGATGCACGACAAAGCTAAGTCGGAAGTGGGAAGAGGAATCACCCTCGGTAACCCACAACGAGCTAGCTATATTACAGGGGAAACATCGGAAGTGAGTTCGGAGGTATCACCCTCGTCACCCGATGTTAACTCTGCGGAGTCGAGCATATTGGGGGGTTGTGCGGTGCTGTGAAGAAGGTCAGGGGGAAAGGGGGCTCGATCGCTTGATCGAGGCAAGGGGTACTATGCGAGGCAACTACGAGAAAGCGGGCCACAGCAGTGATACCCAACTACTCTAAGCAGTATATGAATAATTAGCAGGTATCAACAATTTAGCAAAGACAGGCTATGCAACAGTAATAGGAGCAACAGCAGTAGCAGCAATTCTAATGCAAGAATAAGAAAGATTAGATATAGGCGATATCGGAAATGCTCAAGGGGGGGTTGCTTGCCTGGTTGCTCGGTGGCAAAAGCAAGATCGTCGGAGGGGGAACCAATCACCGGGACGTCGTCAGTCTCGGGATCTGCGACAACGCCGGGCTCTACCGAGAGAGAAGAGGGGGAAGAAACAGATAAATACACCGAAAACAAACAACACAAAGCGAGCTAGGTTAACGTGCAGTGCGGGGTTGCCTAAAAACACGTCTAGGTCATTTTAGGTAATTTTAAGAAATTGTTTGAATTTATTTTATTAAAGTTGAGCACTATTCATTTAATGAAAACAGGCAAAAAGTTCCATGTTCATCATGCTAGAGGCATGTGACAGGTATGAGGAGGGCATATTCGGATTCGTATCGAAATTCTGATCAATTTTCATATATAAATTATTTTCATCGGGGCTACGGTTTAAAAGATATGATTTTTCAAAGTTTATTTGACTTTCTGGTTTTATTTAAATTAACAGAAAAAAGGAAATATGACATCAGCATTATGTCATGCTGGCGTCAGCAAGTCAACAGGACGGCTGACTAGTCAAACCTGACATGTGGGTCCAGTGGGGCCCACATGTCAGCCTCTGTGACATTATCAGAATTAATTTAAACTAACAATGTTTTAACTAAAGGGTGGGCCCCATTTGTCAGTGACCTAATCAGCTAATTAATCAGTTTTAATTATAAAAACGTTTATTAATCTAATTAACCGAGGTGGGACCCACCTGTCATCCGTGGTAGGAACAGTAACCCTCGTTGACCGTGGTCAACGAGGTCAAACTCGTAGCGGGGCCCACGGGCAGTGTCACTGGGGCGGGCCCCACGCTTGCCAGGTCAGCGGGGCCGCCGGAACGAGCTCCGACGAGCCCCCGCGACGGCGCCCTCGCCGGAGAGCGTCGGAAAACGGCTACCGAGGGCCATTTTGCACGCGACTACTTGCGTTCGAACGGGCTCGCTCAGCCGCATCCATTCGTGGCGTCGGACGGGACTAGGACGGAGAGAAACGGCGGTGGCGTCGACCGCGGCGGCGCCGGAGTTCGGCCATCTCGCGAGCGGCGACTAGACGACGCAGCAGGTCTAGCGAGGGAGTTCTACGGGGCCCTAGCGAGGCCTAGAGCACGTCCATGAACTCCGTTGAGCTCGACGGGCAGCGCGGCCACGTCGAGAGGCTCATCGGCGACGAGGAAGTTCGGCGACTCTGACGCGGCCACTACGGTGATGGAAAAGCGTGGGAGAGGAGAGGAAGAAGCTGCGACTGCTCACCGGGCCCTGCAGATGTGCTCAAGTGGGCTCGGGGAAGCTCGTAGTCGCCGGAATCGATGGCTCCTCGCCGGAGTCCGAGAAGAAAGGGGCAAGGGCGTGCGGCTTCTGTGGTGCCTCCCGGCTCCTCCTGCGGGCTCTCGTCGACGTGGACGAGCACGGCGGAGACGAAGGACACGCCGGTGAGACGAACGGGGCACGGTGGCCGTGGGAGTGGCCGGAGCGCGGCGGCGGAGGCGCTCGGCCTCGTCGGATCTCGTCGAGGGAGAGGGCAGAGAGCGAGGGGGAGAATGGGGAATGGCTAGGGGGGAGGCTCCGGGGCTGAGGACTTATCCTCACCTCACCTGCCCGTCGCGGTGGCGAGCTGCGGACGCTCGGGCGCGCGCCGGCCATGGCGCTGGCGACACGCGCGGAGGAGGACGAAGAGGCAGGTGAGAGTGGGTGGAGGTGGGCTGGGCTCGGCCCACAGCCAGGTAAGTGGCCTCTGGCCTTTTTCCTTTTATTCATTTTACTGTTTTTCTTTTATTTCAGCAGCAAAGGAAAAAGGAAAAAGTAGGGCTATCAAAGGAGGTTTGCAAATATTGTGAGCTGGCCCAAACATGAGGTTGCAATATTCCTCACCAAATAAAATTGCTTTGGACTATTTTGGTTCCTTTTTTGAATTTTCAAAAATGAATAGGCAATTAATAGTACTGTTATAATACTGTTTAATGCCCTAGCCCATATTTTGGAGTTGCTGGTGATGTTGTTTTCAACACCATCATTTGTTATGGAATATTTGCAACAAGGTGGACATTTCTCCAAAAAATTTGGAGCAACTTCATTTTGCACATGAATTTGAATTTGAATTGTCAGAGGGGTTTTGAAGTGATTGTTTTAACCACTGTGGTTATGCATTGCAAATGAAAGTGACTTGGCATTATTAGCAGTTGATCACAGTGATCATTACAAGGGGGTGTTACAAATTCTCCTCCTCTAAAAGAAATTCTCGTCCCGAGAATTTTGGAGGTAGAAGCAAAGAGGTCGGGGTATTCCGCCCGAAGGTTTTCCTCGCGTTCCCAAGTGGCTTCATCTTCAGTGTGATTCGACCACTGCACTTTCAGGAACTTGGTTGTCTTCTGGCGGGTCCGACGTTCAGTTTGGTCGAGGATGCGGATCGGATGCTCCTTATAAGACAGATCATCTTGAAGCTCGAGCATCTCGTGATCCACAGCACGATGCGGGGACTCCTTGAAGGATCGACGAAGTTGCGACACATGGAACACATCGTGGATATGCGAGAATTGCGGAGGCAATTGCAATTTGTAAGCCACGAATCCACGTCTAGCAACTACGGGAAAGGGACCAATGTAGCGTGGAGCTAACTTGCCCTTGATACCGAAACGGTGCGTGCCCTTCATAGGGGTGACTCGAAGATAAACTTGATCACCTGGTTGATAAGTCAAACCCGATCTCTTGCGATCATAGTTGCTCTTCTGACGGTCCTGTGCCGCCTTGAGATTTTCACGCACGATACGGACTTGCTCTTCGGCGTGTTGAATAATGTCCGGACCAATAACTTGTCGTTCCCCAGTTTCTGACCAATTCAGAGGGGTTCGACACTTACGTCCGTACAGAACTTCAAAGGGAGCCATCTTCAAGCTTGCTTGATAGCTGTTGTTATAAGAGAACTCGGCATATGGAAGAGATTCTTCCCATTTCTTACCGAATGATATAACACTAGCTCGAAGCATATCTTCAAGCACTTGATTGACTCGTTCAACTTGACCTTGGGACTGAGGGTGATAAGCTGAACTCCAACGGATATGAGTTCCCAAAGCTTCTTGAAAGCTTTCCCAGAACTTGGAAGTGAACAGGGAGCCACGGTCCGAACTGATCTCCTTCGGAATTCCGTGAAGTGAAACGATTCTGGAGATATACAGTTCTGCTAACTGGTTAGCAGTGATAGTTTCCTTGACTGGCAAGAAGTGTGCAACCTTTGAGAGTTGGTCGATGACGACAAGAATGGCATCGTTACCCTTCTGGGACTTAGGAAATCCAGTAATGAAATACATCTGCACCTTATCCCATTTCCACAGCGGAATAGGAAGAGGTTGCAGAAGTCCAACAGGCTTCTGATGCTCTGCCTTCACGCGACGACAGACATCGCATTCAGCAACATGTCGAGCAATATCCCGCTTCATATTAGGCCACCAGTACCTTTGACGGAGATCACGATACATCTTAGTGCTACCGGGATGAATAGACAGCGGTGTATCATGTGCCTCCTTCATGACCTTGTCAGTCATTAGGTCGAAACGAGTTACCACCATGCGGCCTCGGAAATACAAGGTTCCATCTTCGGATACTGAGAAATCCCTGTATTTCGGAAGATGCAGTTCCTGTTTTATAACATCAACGAAAGCATCTTTGGTTTGCGCTACCTTGACAGCTTTCTCAAGATCCGGCTGTATCACAAGGTCATTGAGCGAACCATGTGGAACGATTTGCAGATTCAGCTTGCGTAATTCCTCATAGAGACGAGGTTGAGCTCGCTTAATCTTGAGGTTGGTGCTGTATGACTTGCGACTCAAGGCATCGGCTATCACATTAGCCTTGCCAGGGGTATAAGAAATACCACAGTCATATTCAGAAATAGTTTCCAACCATCGCTGTTGGCGAAGATTAAGATCCGGCTGAGTGAATAAATACTTCAAACTTTGGTGATCAGTATAAATCTCACACCGGTTACCGAGAAGGTAATGTCGCCATAACTTCAATGCAAAGATCACTGCAGCAAGTTCAAGATCATGCACTGGATAATTCTCTTCATGCGGTCGCAATTGACGCGATGCATAAGCAACTACTCTTCGTTCTTGCATTAGGACACAGCCTAAGCCTTGACGAGAGGCGTCACAATATATCACGAAGTCCTTGCGAGAATCTGGAGGAGCAAGCACTGGTGCAGAAACGAGCTTGTCCTTAAGAGCTTGAAAGCTTTCCTGGCATTTATCTGTCCACTCAAACTTAACGCCTTTGTGAAGCAGATTAGTCAGGGGCTTGGCAATCTTGGAAAAGTTCTCGACAAAACGACGACAATAGCTTGCAAGGCCGAGAAAACTTCTCACTTGCTTGACATTCTTCGGAGGAGTCCAGTCAAGAATAGCCTGAACCCGTTCCGGATTAACGGCAATACCATCCTTGGAAATCACATGTCCAAGGTAGGTTACTTCAGAAAGCCAGAACTCGCATTTGGAAAATTTAGCATATAGCTGATGTTCTCGCAGCTTCTCCAGAACAAGGCGAAGATGTTCAGCGTGTTCTTCCTTGTTCTTCGAGAATACCAGAATATCATCCAGATATACCACGACAAACTTGTCGAGGTAATCCATGAATATATAATTCATCAGGCGGGAGAAGGTAGCTGGAGCATTAGTCAGTCCAAAAGACATGACGGTGTACTCATAGGAGCCATAGCGAGTGACAAATGCAGTCTTTGGAATATCCTCTTCGCGGACACGGATCTGGTGATAACCCAACCTCAAGTCGAGTTTAGAAAACACTGACGATCCAGCCAGTTGATCATATAAGTCATTGATCCGAGGAAGTGGATATTTGTTTTGGATGGTTGCCTGGTTGATAGGTCGGTAATCTTGTACCAGCCTATTCGTACCATCTTTCTTCTTGACGAAAAGAGACGGTGCTCCCCAGGCAGAGGAACTAGGACGGATGAAGCCCTTCTTGAGTGACTTGTCGATTTCCTCCTTAAGCTCGAGGAGATGATGCGGTGGCATCTTATAAGGACGCTTCGCAATAGGAGTAGTACCCGGCTTCAGGTCAATAACAAATTCGACGGCTCGAGCAGGGGGTATTCCTGGAAGTTCTTCTGGGAAGACATCCGGGAAATCACGCACTACTGGTATGTTCTCAAGCCCATCAAGTGGTGAAGCATTCAATGCATTTAAGGCATAGATTTGAGCCTCGGCATCACGAGCTACACGAGCGCGGCAACTCACGAGTTGATTGGAGGGGTGCCGAAGACGTACAGTCTTGGTGGCACAATCAATTTGGGCCTCGTGAGCCTCCAACCAATCCATCCCTAGGATAAGGTCGATGCCGCAGGATTTCAGGACAATGGGGTGTGCCTGAAACTTCCTTTTCTTTATCTCCACTACCACTTCCGGACAGTATAAGGTAGATGTGCACTGACCCGCGGAGGTCTGTACAGACATCGGTTGGTATAGTTCATCTTGTTTAAAGCCATGTTTAATTGCAAATGGTTGTGATATGAAAGAATCAGATGCACCGGTATCAAATAAAACATTAGCAAATACTGAGTTGACAAGAAGTGTACCCATCACTGTGGCTGGCTGTTCTGGGTCTTCACTCAGATTGACGTGGTGAAGTTGACCACCACGGGCATTCAAAGGCCTGGCATTATTGTTGCGCTGCTGAGGAACTCCACGCCCATTACCACGGCCAGCAGATGGAAGAGCCAGCTGACCCTGAGCCTGTGGACAGTCTTTGGCACGGTGACCTGGACGGCCACACTTGAAGCAGAGTCCACTCTCTGGACGAATCATAGGTGCTCGAGGTGCTGGGACAGCAGGCCTGTACTGCATTGGCGGTGGCGGAGGCAGACGAGGTGCAGCATACGAAGGCCTGTACACTGGAGCGTTTGGACGATACATGCTCTGAGGAATCCATATGCGGCGCTTCTGAGAAGACGAGCCCGAAGATGAGCCCGACTCGCGAGAGCGCTTGAGAGCGTCCTTGTGTAACTTGAGTCCAGTTTCAACTTGAATGGCCTTATTCACTAGAGTGGCGAAGTCCGGAAAATCCAGCGCCACTAGAGCAAGCAGAATATCATGATGAAGTCCACGCCTGAACTTCTCTTGGCGTCTTGCGTCAGTAGCGATTTCCTCCTCAGCATAACGGGACAATTCAAGGAACTCCCGCTGATAAGCATCAACTGACTTGTTGCCTTGGACCAGATTGCGAAACTCCGTACGCTTGCGGTCGATAACACCCTCAGGGATGTACCGAGCACGGAAGGCAGTCTTGAAGTCTGCCCATGTGATGACAGTTCCAGCAGGCACGGTGTTCCGGTGAGTGTCCCACCACTGGGCCGCCGGACCCTTCAGGAAATATGTCGCAAACTTGACATGGTTGTCAGGGGACACGGCGGCAGATTCCAGCTCAAAGAAGATATCACGCAGCCAATCATCGGCATCCAGAGGGTTGACGGCACTGCGAAATACCGTTGGATTGAGCCGCAGAAATTCTTGCAGAGTGATAGCGGCTGGCTGATGCTGAGCATTGGCGTTGCCCTGGGGCATCTGGTTGAGCATACCCTGCAGCACCTGACGCTGCATGTCAAGGGTCTGCATTACGGCAGCCATATAATCTGGCGGCGGAGGCGGAGGCGGAGGTGGAGGTGGATCACCGTTACCAGCCATCCTGATAATTCCAACAGGGGTGGTTTAGCGACAAGGATACACGTTGCATGAATTCAACAATGTAGTAAATATGCACGACATAAGAGAAGTGCAATAATACAACATCATACACATCATGACATACGGGTTCGTACATAGCGTCGGTTACAAACGGGCAGCACAACGGTGCCAAATCAAAAGCTAGACATAGTAGGCGGCGCGCAGACCGCGGTAAGGAAGTACACAACGGGACATAGCAAAGGCTACATCAACGTCGGAGAAGGGAACTGAAACGGGGTAGCTGCAAGTGCGGACGGCGGATCTCGATCGCAGACGGCTCCTGAGCTCCATGTGCACTCTGATGCAGAACCCGGTATCGGTCAGGAAGCAGAGGTCCACGAACTGGCGTGTGACCTCCAACCGCAGGCCACTCGACACCTGGAGGGGTGTTGATCCTGCGCGGGCAAAGGATAGACTGAGGAAGTGTCCCTGCTTGGACAGCCGGTATCAACTGCGTCAACGTCTGGTAGAGAGTGGTCCGAGTGACGGACAACTCAACCGCCAGGGCCCGAGCAGTTCGATCCAGCGCCTGAGTGTGCTGAATCAGAACCTGCGGGTCATAACGTCGACTCTCGTACGGGGCGCAGATAGCTGAGTAGTATCCAGTCTCATCTCCAGCAGGTGCATACGGAATGTACCGAAACTCGGAGGCATCCAAGCTATCTCTGTGCTCTCCTCGGAGGCGTGCGACAGCAGCGTAAGCAGCATCATGGACTGCCATCGCAACCGTCACGCCGCTACCGTGGAAGCGGTACAGCTCAGTGTCTGAGTCATCCTGCCGGTCGTAGATACGAACAACAGCGTAATACTGCTCCTGGTTGAACTCGCGATACTCCTCGTAGACCATGTACTCGGGGTACCAGCGGTAGCCCAGTCTGGTCATGAGAGCGACTAGAATGGCCGGAAACCCAGGGGCATCTCGAGCCCAGGTGCGAAGCACAAGCTGAGTCTCCGGGCGA
Organism: Secale cereale; assembly: GCA_902687465.1. Lineage (NCBI taxonomy): Eukaryota > Viridiplantae > Streptophyta > Magnoliopsida > Poales > Poaceae > Secale > Secale cereale. Next base: position 886,914,099 of record LR738712.1, on the reverse strand, counting down.
GGTGGAAACAGGGGGTTCATCTGAAAGAAGAAGAATCAGACTTGTCAAGTTCATTATCATCGGAACTTGATAGGAAAGGTTAAACAAACAAATGGAAAGGAATGATTAACAGTTTAATCAGATCAATGATAAGAAATTGCACAGATATCCAGCTCTCCGGGTAGAAGTGGAAACGAGAACCTAATGGTGTTAGTAAAGCTTAACCCGAATAGACGAGAGATAAGAGTCCCAGAGTATAGACGAGGAATAAAAGATACTACACCACCCAAGTGGCGACGTGGGGCCATAAGCCACACAGCCAAGTTAGTAAAACATTTTTTTTTTTGGACCTCTAGACTCAACTTCGGCCAAGGAGTTGGAAAGGGGTTCCTACAGGCAGTCGGCTCTGATACCAACCTGTGACGACCCCGGCTTAATCGTGCACTAATCATACACGCAAATGCACACGATCAAGCCTAAGGACTCACGTGAAGGAAATCACAGCACAACTCTAAAACATAAACAAATACATACAAGTCATATATTACAAGCCAGGGCCTCGAGGGCTCGAATACATAACAGGATGTCATATACATAGTCAGCGGAAGCATCAGATGTCTGAGTACAGACATAGAACACAAGAGAAGAAAGGCCTTTTACAAAGGCGGGGCAAAATAAAAGCTACGATCGAAAAGGCGCAGGCCTCCTGCCTGGGACCTCCGATCCTACTCCTGGTCGTCGTCCGCCGGCTCCTCGCAGTAGTACTCGCCGGCCGGGTAGTAGTAGTAGCCAGCCTCGGGCTGGTAGTAGTAGTCGTCGACAGGGGCTGCTGGCACCATGGCTCCGTCGTCTGGTTATCAAACGGAAAGGACAAAAGGGGGTAGCAAGCAACCGTGAGTACTCATCCAAAGTACTCAGCAAGACTTACATCAGATCTATACTAGCAATGCAACATTTTCAAAGGAGGCTTTATGTGGGTGGACTAGACTGCAGAAAGCCAGAGTAGAGGGGGAAAAGCCTAGTCCTGACGAAGACTAGCATCTTCAACGTCTTGCAGCAATTAAGGGGGAAGCAGAATAGTTTCATAACATAAAGTATTATGTTCTCAGCAGCAACATCCTTATATCTCAAGTCACCATGTTCTAGTTGTACCGAAATGGATACAACTCCGAGTGTCCGTTACCGTAGGACAGGCTATCGATAGATTGTTTCTTCCCTGCAGGGGTGCACCAAGTTACCCACCACGCTCGCTTAACTCCGGCCGGACACACCATCAGGTCGTGCCCGCCCTCGGCTAAACCATACGCCGCAACCCGACCGGATACCGCCAGAGAGGATCGAGCACGCCGGACTAATCCTATGCTCCCCGGGGGTCTGAGCCATCGCCCCGAGCGCTCCGCACGTTGCGAGGCCGTTCGGTAGCAGACCTAGCAACCCCTTATACAAGCGCAGTTGCATCCTAAGTCCAATCCGAACGGACCGCTCAATCGCTGACGTCGTGACGACTCCGGCTGATGTATGCGACGCAGAGCACCCACTCACACCCACGTGGTGGTTAGTGCTATCGGACCCGGAGGCCCCTCGGATTAAATATCCAAATCGCTTAGTGGATTTGGGGGTGCGGCAACGAGCAGAGCCTACGATACTGTTGGCCCCGTCGTCCCGTCTCGAGGACTTGTGACAAGGACTGGAAATGATCCGGCCACGCCTCGTAGTTATCTCGCGGGTACCCTCTCTGGTCACCCGACTTCACAGCTCACATCTTACTTCCAACAAGTGTAGTAACAATAAAGTGTCATCAGACGCACGATACCTCTGGCCGCACGCCTTTGTTCCTGGCGACGTCCGGCCTCGGGGATCGATACGTCTTTAAACACGGTACTGCCATCCAGGGTATCCGTGTGGTTTTCATGCCGATGAGGAATCCGAGGAATCACCCTCGTTGGACTCCTAAACGACAAGTCCCGATAAGGTGGTACCGGAGGAATCACCCTCGGCGATAATCACCATAGCGGATGCACGACAAAGCTAAGTCGGAAGTGGGAAGAGGAATCACCCTCGGTAACCCACAACGAGCTAGCTATATTACAGGGGAAACATCGGAAGTGAGTTCGGAGGTATCACCCTCGTCACCCGATGTTAACTCTGCGGAGTCGAGCATATTGGGGGGTTGTGCGGTGCTGTGAAGAAGGTCAGGGGGAAAGGGGGCTCGATCGCTTGATCGAGGCAAGGGGTACTATGCGAGGCAACTACGAGAAAGCGGGCCACAGCAGTGATACCCAACTACTCTAAGCAGTATATGAATAATTAGCAGGTATCAACAATTTAGCAAAGACAGGCTATGCAACAGTAATAGGAGCAACAGCAGTAGCAGCAATTCTAATGCAAGAATAAGAAAGATTAGATATAGGCGATATCGGAAATGCTCAAGGGGGGGTTGCTTGCCTGGTTGCTCGGTGGCAAAAGCAAGATCGTCGGAGGGGGAACCAATCACCGGGACGTCGTCAGTCTCGGGATCTGCGACAACGCCGGGCTCTACCGAGAGAGAAGAGGGGGAAGAAACAGATAAATACACCGAAAACAAACAACACAAAGCGAGCTAGGTTAACGTGCAGTGCGGGGTTGCCTAAAAACACGTCTAGGTCATTTTAGGTAATTTTAAGAAATTGTTTGAATTTATTTTATTAAAGTTGAGCACTATTCATTTAATGAAAACAGGCAAAAAGTTCCATGTTCATCATGCTAGAGGCATGTGACAGGTATGAGGAGGGCATATTCGGATTCGTATCGAAATTCTGATCAATTTTCATATATAAATTATTTTCATCGGGGCTACGGTTTAAAAGATATGATTTTTCAAAGTTTATTTGACTTTCTGGTTTTATTTAAATTAACAGAAAAAAGGAAATATGACATCAGCATTATGTCATGCTGGCGTCAGCAAGTCAACAGGACGGCTGACTAGTCAAACCTGACATGTGGGTCCAGTGGGGCCCACATGTCAGCCTCTGTGACATTATCAGAATTAATTTAAACTAACAATGTTTTAACTAAAGGGTGGGCCCCATTTGTCAGTGACCTAATCAGCTAATTAATCAGTTTTAATTATAAAAACGTTTATTAATCTAATTAACCGAGGTGGGACCCACCTGTCATCCGTGGTAGGAACAGTAACCCTCGTTGACCGTGGTCAACGAGGTCAAACTCGTAGCGGGGCCCACGGGCAGTGTCACTGGGGCGGGCCCCACGCTTGCCAGGTCAGCGGGGCCGCCGGAACGAGCTCCGACGAGCCCCCGCGACGGCGCCCTCGCCGGAGAGCGTCGGAAAACGGCTACCGAGGGCCATTTTGCACGCGACTACTTGCGTTCGAACGGGCTCGCTCAGCCGCATCCATTCGTGGCGTCGGACGGGACTAGGACGGAGAGAAACGGCGGTGGCGTCGACCGCGGCGGCGCCGGAGTTCGGCCATCTCGCGAGCGGCGACTAGACGACGCAGCAGGTCTAGCGAGGGAGTTCTACGGGGCCCTAGCGAGGCCTAGAGCACGTCCATGAACTCCGTTGAGCTCGACGGGCAGCGCGGCCACGTCGAGAGGCTCATCGGCGACGAGGAAGTTCGGCGACTCTGACGCGGCCACTACGGTGATGGAAAAGCGTGGGAGAGGAGAGGAAGAAGCTGCGACTGCTCACCGGGCCCTGCAGATGTGCTCAAGTGGGCTCGGGGAAGCTCGTAGTCGCCGGAATCGATGGCTCCTCGCCGGAGTCCGAGAAGAAAGGGGCAAGGGCGTGCGGCTTCTGTGGTGCCTCCCGGCTCCTCCTGCGGGCTCTCGTCGACGTGGACGAGCACGGCGGAGACGAAGGACACGCCGGTGAGACGAACGGGGCACGGTGGCCGTGGGAGTGGCCGGAGCGCGGCGGCGGAGGCGCTCGGCCTCGTCGGATCTCGTCGAGGGAGAGGGCAGAGAGCGAGGGGGAGAATGGGGAATGGCTAGGGGGGAGGCTCCGGGGCTGAGGACTTATCCTCACCTCACCTGCCCGTCGCGGTGGCGAGCTGCGGACGCTCGGGCGCGCGCCGGCCATGGCGCTGGCGACACGCGCGGAGGAGGACGAAGAGGCAGGTGAGAGTGGGTGGAGGTGGGCTGGGCTCGGCCCACAGCCAGGTAAGTGGCCTCTGGCCTTTTTCCTTTTATTCATTTTACTGTTTTTCTTTTATTTCAGCAGCAAAGGAAAAAGGAAAAAGTAGGGCTATCAAAGGAGGTTTGCAAATATTGTGAGCTGGCCCAAACATGAGGTTGCAATATTCCTCACCAAATAAAATTGCTTTGGACTATTTTGGTTCCTTTTTTGAATTTTCAAAAATGAATAGGCAATTAATAGTACTGTTATAATACTGTTTAATGCCCTAGCCCATATTTTGGAGTTGCTGGTGATGTTGTTTTCAACACCATCATTTGTTATGGAATATTTGCAACAAGGTGGACATTTCTCCAAAAATTTTGGAGCAACTTCATTTTGCACATGAATTTGAATTTGAATTGTCAGAGGGGTTTTGAAGTGATTGTTTTAACCACTGTGGTTATGCATTGCAAATGAAAGTGACTTGGCATTATTAGCAGTTGATCACAGTGATCATTACAAGGGGGTGTTACAGTCACAAACACCCGAGGTGAGATTTATTGCATCCCCGTGGGCAATCACTTTGTCCACTATGCAAGTTACCTCGTTACCGGTTTTGTTCTCTTTTCTCGTTTTCGTGTTCCGGCATCCCAGTGATCAAATCACCCTGTGTCTGGCCAGACGATGATGGATACCGTTACACCGAGAGAGCCCGAGTATATCTCTCCATCGTCGGAGGAGCAAATCCCAATCTTGAGCTATCTCGTTACTTGCCATACTTTTCCATGAACCCGTAAGCCGCCGTAATAGCCACCCATTTACGGATGACGTTTAACAAACCCCAAAGTTCATGAAGCAAGCATGAAGAAACTCGATACTCTCATGGTCTAAGGAATTATGCAAACATTAACTTCCTGTGTTATTAACCATAAACTTGTGACGAATGTATCTCATAGCATAACATCAATTCGGGTCGATTCAACACAAATGTTCCTATAACATTGTGCCCTCAAAGTTGCTGGCATAGACATGCCCATGATTGGGAAAACATAATCATCATGCAACACTTGAGCCAGTCCTAGAGGCACGACTAGGAATACTTTTTATCGTTTATTATTCCACACGTGCACATGGGTTTTCCCCAGAGCCTTTATGGATATACGGGCTCGGGAACCATAGCAGTTATAGCATGGAACATAAACCTAATTATGAACAGGGAGATAAATAATAGAATTTATTATTGCCTCTAGGGCATATCTCCTACAGACTCCCACTTGCACTAGAGTCAATAATCTAGTCAATGCTAATGCACTTTACACCTATGGCACATTGGTGTAAATATGCTTCGCTTGTGGTATAGCCTGATGTCCAACGGATCTGACAACTTCAGTTCCGTGTGTATCTTTGCATATCCCTCGCGTTTTCACGCCTTCACAAAATTCATATTTTGTGTGGACTTGGCTTTGTATGTATGCGAATCACAGGTCGAACCTGGATTCCTCAGACTGAGTTATGGAGCAACTACCTGCAGTAGTGTCCCATTGACAAAAGCCATCTTGGAACCATACTAAGTTCATGAATGAACTATATGATTCAACATCTTCTTTGTCGCTTCAAAAAGGCAACATACTTCGCCTCTGTTATAGAATTCGCCACAGTAACTTGTTTGGAACACTTTCCAACTAACTGTGCCACCACATTGTGTGTTACACAAAACCCTTAATTTAAATCGAAAATCGCACGGGGAAAAGATGAAGACTGTATCGATGTAACATTTTACAACGAACTCTTCATGATCTCCGCTTGCGAGAAACCATGTCATCAGTACTTACTCTAGTACTCAAAGACATCTTTCACTGTTGTCCCATGATCAGTACTTTGATCACTTTGGTATCCATACTCGCAACACCTTTGGAGTATCGGACATATCTGGTTGTTTTACATACCATGGAATACATGATTAATCCAAACACGAAGGTGTGTGGAATCTCCATCATGTATTTTGCTCATCAGTGTTATGCGACACCGAGTCTTGCAAAAAACTCTTTCCATGTGACTTCGGCAAGAATCACTCCTTGGCGTTTTATATGCTAAAAGGTTTTAGCATCTTGTCAATATGTATTCATAGCTTAGCCCCATTAGGTAAATCTATCTTCATAGATCATCATGCCTAATATCAAGGCTATTTAGCCTAAGCACTTCATCGAAAAACTATTTTCAAATGAAGTCCTAATTCGTGTCAGGAAATTTATTTCCAATTACCAATGTGTTAAGTACACAAGGTTTTTAGAAATATTAATATGCTCCCACTTACTTTCTTGAATTACAAGCATCTTCGTTACCCATTGATGAAGTCAAAACCCCTTTTGACCATTTCATCAAAACACGAAGATTCCAACTCCATTTTGCTCTCTTCTGTCCATTGCTGGAACTCTGAAGTTTGCACACTTACTAGCATCCTCTGGATCGACAAATTACTTTGGACTGTATCACATACAAGTCCTAGGTTTCATTTCCATCAGATGGAAATCCTTTTGTCATCCATGTTTCATATCTCAAGATTGAAATATTTATTAATTGCTAGTTCAACACGAACCGACTTTAAGCATCGCTATGGTGAGACAATCTCATCGTAGTCAACTCCTTGAAGTTGTTTATTGCAACAAGTCGAGCTTTATGGATAAAACATTTTATCCGTATCAGTTTTAAGTTCCATAAATATTCGTCAGACTCTAAGTCTTCCGAAAGGTGTATCAAGGTTTTAATCTTGAATCACTTATATGGAAACTAACTCGGGTTGTATTGGCATTCAGCCAATTCCGGAGTCAGGGCCCATCAACGCTTCCTTGTGTATCGTAGGTATATTGTTGTCCAACAACAATATCTCGTCTGCGCACCTGAGAGGTTTGCACGAGCCTTGCCTACGTGGTTCAGCTGCAAGTTCGACCGAAGTCCATACATTTTATTGTAGAGACTTCCGTATCAGTCGCAGTAGGAAACTCTGGAATTACTTCCAAGGTTCCTTTCCTTTGACCTGATGACGAAGATACTGTTATCTCGTCGAGTTTGCACTATTCTCCCACTCACCTTTTTGAAAGAACCATTCTCTTTAAAAGCATACCGTTTCATGGCAAAACTATTTGCCTCGGTATAGTGAGGGAGGAATACCCAATTCCTTAGGATAACCTACAAAGTAGCACTTGTCTGATTTGGAATAGGTTTGTAACCTTTTACACAAGCCCCATATTCCAAATGTTAAGAAAAGATATAACATGGTTGGGCGTACCATACCATGGTGTCATTTCAACAGACCCGATGGAGCTCTTTTCAGTGTAAAAGCCGCAGTCTCTAAAGCATCACCCTATTAAAAGGGATAATGGCAAATTTATTTATGTCATCTTTGATCTTACCATGTCATAAATGGTTTGATTACATCTTCACAGACTTTCCACTTGCAGTGGTGTTCCGGGAAGTGCAAGTTATGAAACAGCTTTCACAACTCATCAGACATTCGCTAAACTTGTAACTCAAATATTCCTTTCTGCAATCGAATTGTAGAAACATAATTTTCTTGTTACAATAACTTCTACTTCATTTTTGAAAACCTTTCGAATGATTTCAAAAGATCCAGACTTACGTCTCATCAAGTAAATATCCATATATCTACTTGAGTCATTTCTGAAGATAGATAAATCCACTACTAACAACATTTATCGGACTACACACATCAAATGTATGATCACCAATAAGTTTGTTACTCGTTCCTTATTGCCTGTGAACGGTATTTCAGTCACTTCACTTTTCGGAGGAAAGTTGCAAGTGTTAGATGATTCAAAATCAACCGACTTCAAAATCCATCATAATGGAATTTCCCATGCGGGTTTCTCCAATGTGACCAAATGCAGTGCCACACATATGTGGTATTCTTTTAGTCTTGCGACATTTAGCGTCAGTGTTATGGATGTATCATATTACCATCAATATTCATAACATACATCCCATCTTGGATGGAAGCATGTCCCTTCATGTTATTCATAATACTAAACAACAATTGTTGTTCTTATGAACAACTCCTTTGCAACAAACATTGTGCAATGGGCTAGAGTGTATGAAACTCTAAAATGAATTATGAAAGTAAACACAGAGGTAATATATTATTATCAACATTCATAACATACATCTCATTCTCAATGAAAGTATGGCCCTTATGTTATTCATAACATCGAACATGAAAAGTTCTCTTATGAACAACCTTCTTGCAAGATACCTTATGCAATGGGCTAGAGTGTGAAACTCTAAATGAATTATGAAAATAAATACAGACGGTAATACACCGATGGAAGGTATAGTAACATTTACTATGTTCCCTGTGTATACCTAAACCTCATTTCTGGCTAGTCTCTTAGGCCATAGTAGTTCTTACATCGAGTTGCAACAGAATGCAATTGAGCGGGTATCTTTGTGATTAACTCACAATACCCAAGAATCAGTGATTAACAATTTAATCATAATTCCCAAGAACTATATCTTTGACCAGCCTTCTATACATCAAAAACTTGTATGACATTCATACATGAGCTGGATATTCCAGTCTTCTTTCTTATTGCCATTATACTTCTAATAGTTTAACTTTTAGTATTTCTCCTACTCTCAGAAGAAGCACCCAACTTAAGAGTGGCGTTAGCCCCGGACTTCCTAGGCGTGAAAGTCTTACTAACACCCTTCGGACACTTCCTTTCTCTTTAAGTTGTTGTTTTATTCACCTTTCATCTTATGACAGGCGTTCTACTGGATCCCTCTCTTATCAGTCTAATGCATAGTAAACTCCTTTACTAATAGTTTGCAAACAAACACTGCTTTGGATATCTCCCAGGCCCGTCTCCTTCTTCCACTCTGCGCGCAGCGCGAGCGCGGCTCCCTATCGCCTGGCTGTCCCCCAGGCCCGTCGGCCGCTACCCTCTCACCTGCAACCCCTCTCTCTGCCGCTACCGTGCTGCTGGATGCTGCACTCGCCGCCGGTTACCGCCGTCCAGATCCACGCATGCAGCAAAACTTCACCCGTGGGTTGCAGCTCCCCCTCGTTGGTGATGGGCGCGGCTCCGGCAACACCAGACGCCGGTTGCAGCTCCGCTGGATGCAACTCTTGTTGCCGCCGGTTGTAGCTCGACGTCTGTCGTTGCCGCTGGCATGTGGCTCCCATGGCCGCCCGTTGCAGCTTTCTACTGCACGATCGTAGCAAACGGAGAAAACGGTTGCAGCAAAAAAGTCTGTCATCGTCGTCGCCGTTTGTAGCTCGTCGTTGCATGTAGCAGCCATTGCGTTCTAGAAAAAGAATGGATGAAGCAAAAAGCTCCAACGATAGTAGCAAAATCCTACTACGGTTGCAGCAAATCATCGTTAACGTCGTCGTGATGTCACAGCTCCACCTGATGGATGTAGCAAAAAGCTTCGCCGGTAGTAGCAAAATCCAACTACGGTTGCAACTTCCCCTTGTTGTGCAGTGCCATTGAAGCTTTATGTGTCTATGGTTGAAGCTTTTTTCAACAGTTGTTGAAGCTTTCCTAGGTGACGATTGCAACACTTGTATACGCGGGGTGGATCCGAGCATGGCGGCAGGCAGCCATGGCGGCCAGCGAGGGGAGCTCCTGGCCGTCGGCGATGGAGCTTGTGGTGGCCCATCGCAGCCCGGGAGGAGGGGGGAGGAGATGCGCGCGTGTGAAGGATGTATCTAGGGGATGGACATGGCCATGGCAGCGGGCAACCATGGCGGCCGACGAGGAAGCGCCTGGCCATCGATGATGGAGATCGTGGTGGCCCAATCGCTGCCTGGGGGAGGGGGAGGGATGCACGCGCGTAAGGCTGGAGGTAAGGGATGGAGGCGCTAGGAAGGAGGTGGGGCGCGCAGGTCCACTGCGTATGCGCGTTTACCAGCGTGCGTGCGAACCGGCCGAAAGTTCGGCCGGCGCACCGCGCCCAATCGTTTCACTAAAGTTAAAGGCCCAACAACGTTCACGCGCTTTACAGAAGGGAACAACCAGCCGGCTGATTCTAAACGTTTTCCATAAAGTTACATGTGTGTCTAAAAAAAGAGTTATGGCTTAGGAAAAATATTTATCTGCTGAGGAGTGAATAGCAAAAAACTACCACATTACGGGCTATCGTTCCGAAAAACTACCGCTTTTTATAATTTTCCAAAAATCTACCACAAAACTGTTTGGCGGTTCCAAAAAACTACCATGTTGCATTGATGACTATGTTAATTAACTTCAAACGTTATTATGACAGCTTGGGTCCACTTGTCAGGTTGTCCGTTAGGTTTGACCGTTAGATTGACCATTGAAAGGTTATGACAGGTGGGCCAAATATTTTTTGAAATGCAATCAGGTCCTTACAATAAAAACTAAAAGCAATCAGGTCCCTGAAATAATATATAAAAATCAATCGGGTCTCTGGAAAAAAATAGACAAGCAATCGGGTCCTCGCCGGCGAGCTCGTCGCCGGAGCTGAGTTGCTAGTCGGCCGGTGTTGCTCTGGCTGTGGCTGCGGCAGCCATGGCCGCTGGGAAACAGCAGCGGCGGCGCGGGCCTCCCCATGAAGCGGAGCTCCTCCTCCTCTCTGCTGCAAATCCACATCGCCCCGGCGAGCCGCTTCGACCGGCCCTTCTTCCATCTTCTCCCGTCTATGGACGCCGCCACCTCGTCCGGTAGCGGCGGCGCCGTTTTCCTGCAACTTCGGCCGCCAACGAGCTGCTCCGAGTCGCCGCATCCGCCGCTCTTGAACTCGCATGCCCGTCACCCCGTAGTTACTGCCTCCACGCTGCAACGACAGTAGCAGCATCATGCCGTCCCTGTGCGCCTCCCTCTCCCCCGTGGCGGTGCTCCCCTTGGCTAAGTGGTGAGCAGGCAGACGGCGGGGGCCTCCCCATGGCGCGGAGCTGAGCAAGCATGCGGCGTCGTTCCCCATTGCGTGGTGGTGGCCGGCTCTGGCGGCGGCGGCCGTGGCCATGGCTGCGTCGGGGGTGGTAGTGGCTGGAGGCAGTCGTGGACTCGTGGTGGTGCCGGCCATGGCTGGGGTAAGACATTAGGGAAGAAGATGCAGAAAAGAAAATTAAGGGAGAAAGAGTGGGCCCTTACATGTGGGACCCACGTGTAAATAACGGTCAAACAAACAGTCAACAAACGGTTTGTTTAGGAGCGGGCCCAACATGTCATAAACTGGATTAATTCTAAATTGCATGGTCATTTGGGTTTTTTGGAACATCGAACCAAATTTGTGGTAGCATTTTGGAAAATTATAAAAAGCGGTAGTTTTTCGGAACGATAGCCCGTAATGTGGTAGTTTTTTTTGCTATTCACTCGTGTGCTGAGACATCGGACCTGAAAAGC
>LR738712.1:886851087-886892612 GCA_902687465.1 Secale cereale | reverse complement strand
TCTTTGCCAACGCTTGATGAAACTGATAGTTTGAATCCTGATATGTTAGTGTTATCATTTGGTAGAGCAGAAACAGTGACTTGGTTATGAACTTGTCCATCCTCATGCCATGTTATTTAACACTTGGAACTAAGTAAACGAGAACAGGCCATTCTGCATTGCATTAAAATCTCTATTTAAATTTTTTAATGCATTCTGGGTGATGTTGGCTTGCACCGATGGGCATAGGTGTGCCCGGTGACTCTGGGATATTCAGGCATGCCCTGCGCATTGTCGCATTCCTTGGCGGGAAAAATATAGCTGCCAAAATGGAATACCTGAAGAAGACATTCAGGTTGACTGATGCCGAGGGTAAGTATTCCTGTGTCTTTAAGGTTCTGATTTTATTGAGGACATCCAAGGAATTGGTTCAGAGAAAGTTTGAGTTCCTCATCTCTGAGTTGGGGTTGGAACAGGCTTGGAGGGTAAAGTTTCTTAAGACAATTAACAAATTTAAATGCTTATTGTACCACAAAGGTTTTACTTGGCACCTTAAGCTGGCAACCTTTGTTTCAGTGTTCTTGCCTGACAAGATGTTGGTTATCTGGTATGGTATGTCTGTCGCATGCTAGTTTGGTCATTGCTACCACTTGATGAAGCTAGTCACTAGATCCATGAGTCCTCATATTTCCATGTCATTATAAAATTTTCTCTGAATTTCAATTCTGGACACTCTTTTCGGATACAATTTTGGACTTGTTGATGCCACAATACGTTTACCAATCCGAGGATTCTGTTTTGATCCAGTTTGTTGGTTGCTTGTTCTCATTCTTGTGAGGTGAAAATCTTCGTTCTTTCTGCAGTACCTTTTTTTGAAGTGATTAAATGTCGTGAAAGTAATTCATGCTTTACTGGTCTGTGTCAGATTTTTCCTTGAATTTTCTCCAGTGCTATTTCTTAATGGCCTATTGGCTGATACATTCAGTTCTTAGTGACAAGTGATCTCAAAACGGAACAATAGAGTTGTACATTTTCTATTTACGGCCTACCATCTAGTCCAAATCCTATGGCTGGTTAAAACCGAGCCTCTTCATGTTTTGAGCAATCAAGGCTTACATGTGTCTGAAGCAATGTTGTTAGATCATGATCTAAGCTTAGTGTGGTTTCCAGTCTGCCTAGATTGATCTTCAGGTGTTAGCTTCATTTTTCTGAACATTTGGAAAATGAGAAATTTTACTGTTTTCCATAGGTGGTTTGTGGCAAGTGACGATGTTGTTCGTGGCTGGAACGGACCTTGGCATGCTGTGCTTGGAGAATGGCTACAGAACAATGGTTTGGCTCTCTGTCTGGTATCTATCAGTAAACTTGTCTGGATGTCGTTCAGAGTGAACTTGTCTGGACGTCGTTCAGTTCGAGGAGGTGGCAGACTTGATCCAGTTTGTTGGTTGATGTACTCTAGTTTTTGTTCAATTTTAGTTTAATGAGACCTCATCTTCCAGGCATTCAAGCTTGTCAAAATTCAGCACCAATAGATAACAATCTAGTCAATGCTGCATTGTTTTTGTTCTGAACTGAATTACGTTTCGGTTTACATTCTCATCTATGCTGTAACAGTATTTTTTTTTATCTTTTGCTAGTGTACCAAATTATATGGTTACTAATGGGATGGATGAGAAGACGCTTGTAAATGATGTCGCGAGGAAATATATATCTTGTCTGACAGTTCTGGGCCTTTGAATGGCTCAAGGACGGTGTTCTGAATTGAAGGATGCTACCTCTGATGTATTATCTCTGAACTCATTTGGATGCCTGTACCTCTGATGTTGTAACTGGAGTAACATAGTTGACTTGTAGTTTTGATTTCACCGACAAAATCCACACAGGACAACACTTTGCATTTTGCATGTATATATACTCTGTTACATGCAGAAGCAAACACCATTTTCTTTGACAATTTGCAATATCAACAGGAACCATCTAGCAAAAAAAAAAAAACATGTTAACATAATTTGTCCCCGTGCATCGGCCTTATTTGTGCCTAGTGTGTTTTTTATACATCTTTAACGATAGAAAACTGCAGTGGTTTTTCTGTCTCTTTTTTGTTTTTGTCCCAGTTTTCCTTTTGCCGGTTTTCCTTAGTTTTTTTTTTCTTCTTTTGCTACTCTCTTTCTCTTTTCATTTTCCTTTTCCTTAAAAAAACCTGTTTACTTTTCTTGAATACGTGTACTTTTCAAATTCACAAACTTCTTTTGAATCTCATGAACTTTTCTTGAAACTTGTCAACTTTTTCTGTTTTTCTATATTTTCCATTTTTATAGTTCTCGAACTTTTTACAAGTTGATGAACTTTTTTCGAATTCGAATGAACCAAAGTTCATGAACTTTTTTCAAATTGGATGATTTTTTTTGGCAAAATAGGTGAATTGTTTTTCAAATTCGATGAACTTTTTTGGCACAATCGTAGAATATTTTTTAAAACCGATGACCTTTTTTGAAAACTAATGAACTCTTTTCAAATTTGATGAACTGTTTTCAAATCCGATGAACTGTTCTCAAATGCTATGAATTTTTTTCAAATTCGTTTAACTTTTTTGAAAAATCGGCGAATTGATTTTGAAAATCGATGTTTTTTTTTTAAATTCGATGATCTCTTTTGCAAAATCGGTGGATTGTTTTTCAAAATCGATAAACTTTTTCGAAATTCGAAGTTTTTTTTTCAAAATCTGTGATTTGTTTTTCAAAATCGATGAACCTTTTCCATATTCATTGAACTTTTTTGCAAAATCGGTGAATTCTTCTTCAAAATCGATGACCTTTTTTCCAAATCAGTGAATTGTTGTCAAAATCAATGAACATTTTTTTCAAAATTGATGAACTTTTTTTTTTGCAAAATCGATGAATATTTTTCAAAACCGATGAACTTTTTAGAAAACTAATGAACTTTTTTTCAAATCTAATGAACTTTTTTCTAATCCGATAAACTGTTTTCAAATTCGATGAACTTTTTCCTAATTTGTTGAACTTTTTTGAAAATCGATGAACTCTTTTGAAAAATCGGCGAATTGTTTTTGAAAACCGATGATTTTTTTTTCAAATTCGATGAACTCTTTGCAAAATCGGTGAACTGGTTATCAAAATCGAAGAACTTTTTCCAAATTCGGAGCTTTTTTGCCAAATCAGTGAATTGTTTTTCAAAATCGATGAACTTTTTCCAAATTCAATGAACTTTTCTGCAAAATCGGTGAATTGTTCTTCAAAATCGATGAGCTTTTTGCCAAATCAGTGATTTTTTTTCAAAAACCGATGAACTTTTTGCAAAATTGGTGAATTGTTCTTCAAAATCGATGAACTCTTTTGCTAAATCAGTGAATTGTTTCTCAAAACCGATGAATTTTTTTGCAAAATTGGTGAATTGTTCTTCAAAATCGATGAACCTTTTTGCCAAATCATTGAATTGTTTTTCAAATTCAATGAACTTTTTTGCAAAATCAGTGAATTGTTCTTCAAAATCAATGAACTTTTTTGCAAAATCAGTGAATTGTTCTTCAAAATCAATGAACTTTTTTCAGATTCGATGATTTTTGTTGCAATATCGGCGAATTGTTCTTCAAAATCCATGAACGTTTTGCAAATTCGATGATTATTATTCGAAATCGATGAACTTTTTCCAAATTTGACAATCGGTGAACATTTTGCCAAATCGATGATCTTTTTTATTATTAGATGAACTTTTTTCAAGTTTGACGTGATTTTTGTTTCAAAATTGATGAAATTTTCATTAATTTATGATTGATTTTTCAAGTAGGGGACGTCCTATATGCCACTCACGGTTAGTTCTTTTGAACGGCTTAAATAATAAGCTGTCTCTCCCCAGCTTAAAAAGTAAGCCTGTCACAAAATTTGTTGAGGCTTCTAAATTAGTTATCCCATAACTAGTTTAGAAGCACAATAAATAAGGAAGGCGGCTTACAGAAAAAGCTGGGGAGAAGGCGGCTTATTATTTTTTAAGCCGTCAAAAGAATTGGCCCTCAGCGCGGCACATAGTTGGTGGTTCGCACAGGGAAAAGCTGATGTGGGCCGGCCCATTTGTGGTTGCGCGTGATGAAGAAACAACAAAAAGCGCAGCGTGTTGGAATCGCGCCCGGGCGACCTGCAGCAGTCAAACTAACGAGAGTGAACCACGTCCCTACCAACTGTAGTACATGAATTTTGTTGTCTAAATGTCACAGCTCAGTTTATATAAACTATAGGCAGCGAAAGATTTAAACGCTTTTTGAAATTTTGAACATATTTTTTTTAAACAAAATTCAGTACAGGCCTTTGTGGCCGTGCCTGAATGTATTGCAGGCGGAGCTTGTGGGGTGCATGGAGGGTTTGGCCGGCGCGCATTAGCGGACGCAACTTCCAATCATTCTGGAGTGTGATTGCCTGCAAGTCGTCTAGCTGATCAATGCTAAGAGCATCTCCAGCCGTTGGAGGCCCCCAGGACAATCGTCGGGCCAAAAATAACACGTTCTGGGGGGCAAAATGTTTTTGCCGGATGAAACGTGAGTACGCTTTCCCAGCCGTTGGTGCCCCAGGACAATTATCAGGCAAAAAGTGATTGGATGGGCCAAGAAAAATGACGCGTGGGGGAATATAATTGGTTGTGGCTTTCGCCGGCGCCCTCAACAGCCCCCCAATGTGCCGGGATTCGCCCGGGTTTGCTGGCGCTATTTTGAGGTTTTGGGACGCTTGGGGTCATGATTGGGCCGTTTTTTTTTTTTGCCATTTTACATTGCCTGCACACAAAAAGTGGCCCTGGGGCTCTTGGGGGCGTGGCTGAAGATGCTCTAAGGGACATGATCGAAGATGAAAAGGCTTATGGGTGAGCCGACCTCAAAGTTTTTTGTACCTCATGGTGATTTGAGTTTTTTGAAACAGCCGACCCCAAAGTTGATAGTTATTAGTGAAAAGAAAAATTGATAGTTTTCTAAAATCCTAATCCGAATTGTAGTAGTTTTATGCTATTTACTCAACGTGATGTCATCTTGACAGGGCATAGCATACAAATCTCATCACATGCCCTTGGGTGTCTTCGTGCCCTTGTGCGGCCGTTGGATGTCATTTGGATGGCAGGGATTGGATGGTAATTTGGCCCAGCCCAGTTCTGTTCCTTTGACAATCCACACCAGCGGAGACACACCGCATCCGACGCCACTCAAATTCCCCACCGCCCGCCGCAGCCGCCGCCGCCGCCGCTCCGCCGTCGCGGCGCCATGCTCCACCTCCGGCAGCGCGTCCTCTCCCATCTCCTCTGCGCCGCACCTGCGCCTTCCACATCCTAGCTTCGCCGTGGAGGAGTACCTCGTCGGCACCTGCGGCCTCAGCCGTGCCCAGGCACTCAAGGCCTCCACCAAGCTCTCCCACCTCAAGTCCCCCGCCAAGCCCGACGCCGTCCTCTCCTTCCTCGCCGGCCTTGGCCTCTCCGGCGCCGATGTCGCGGCCGTTGTCGCCAGGGACCCGCAGATCCTCTGCGCCAAAGTGGAGAGAACTCTGACCCCTGTCGTCGCGGGGCTCACCGGCCTCGGCCTGTCAAATGCTGAGATCGCGCGCCTCGTCTCGCTTGCCCCCAACAAATTCCGCGAGAGATCCGTCGTCTCCAAGCTAGAGTACACTCTTCGGCTCCATCGACAACATGGTCCGCCCCCTCAAACACTGCTCCGGCTTCCTCGGCTCCGACCTCGAGAGGGTGGTCAAGCCCAATGTCAATCTCCTAGCAGAGTGCGGGCTAGGTGCTTGTGATATTGCCAAGATCTTCATCCGTGCACCGAGGATACTTTGTGCCAAACCAGGGCGTATCCTGACGATGGTTGCGCGCGCCCAAGGTATAGGTGTGCCTCGTGGCTCTGGAATGTTCAGGCAAGCGCTGCACGCCGTCTCATACTTCAGCCAGCACAAGATCGCTGCCAAACTGGACTACCTGAAGAAGACACTTAGGTGGTCAGATACCGAGGTTGGCATTGCCGTGTCCAAGGCTCCGGTGCTGCTGACAAGGTCACATGATGTGCTGCAGCGCATGTCAGAGTTCCTTATCTCTGAGGTGGGGTTGGAACCGACATACATTGCTCATCAGCCGACTATTCTCACTCTTAGCCTTGAGGGGCGGCTCAGGCCACGGTACTATGTTATGAGGTTTCTTAAGGAAAATGGATTGCTCAAGCGCAACCAAAGCTACTGTACAATTGTGAAATGGACCGAGAAACGGTTCTTGGAGAACTTCATATGCCCTCACAAGGAAGCTGCACCATACCTCGCTCAAGACTATGCGGCTGCTTGCAAAGGGCAAGTGCCGGCTAGATTCAGATTTACATGAACCAAGAAGCAGGAATGTGAGTGGAACTACTATTTAATAGCCTTGGTGACTGGGAAGATTTTCATGGAAAGGTTTGTATGCCCATACAAGCAAGTTGCCCCCACCTTGCCAAAGACTATGCTGCCACTTGTAGGGGAAGTGCCTTCCAATTTCAGACTTACATGACCAATAACGGGCTATGAGAATTGGTAACTACATATGTCTACGTGTAGTGAGATGGTAATTTTCGTCTTAGTGTTCTTTGCCTAACTAGATGTTGGTTATCTGCTATAGTATGTCTGGTACATGTTAATTCAGTGTCGCCAATCCTGAATGATTGATTTACTGAATGTTGTAGATTGATGGTGCTTTCTTTCTTCCAGGAGAAGATGTGATGAAACTGGGTATAGATGCATAGTTCTTTCTTCTTCTTTCCAGGAGATCGACCAAGTATGGTGGCTGGGCCTTTGCTATATTACACGTGATTCTGAAGGCTTTGTTAGTTGATGATGCCCTGCAGCTTCCCTCAGTAACAAGTATTTATAACCTGACACATTCTGAAATTTCCAAGTTATACAATCCTGCTCACATGGTCCTAGAGATTGCATTTAAACTCCTAAATATGTTACCGTAGGTTCATGTATTGCTCTATGATTGAAGGTAATTAAACAACCCAATGTGCTTGTGTAATTGCTCTGAACTTTTCTTTTGTACACTGGGAAACTTCTTGTGTTTTAAAATGGTCTTTAATTTTACTCTACCTCTATGAGCACTGCTGCGGAATGGGTTATTGAATATTTGGGCAATGAAGCCGCTACTCAGTCAACAGTAATTTAGCACCAGCTAATGTAGTTGAATTTAGCACCAGCTAATGTTGCAATTTCTTATTATTTTAAATAGAAAAGCCGCAAATGCTCGAGGAGCTATGTAACCGGTGAATTTTATTAAGTCAACCATGCATTCCATAAATAAAAAACTGGAGTTGATAATCGGATGTAATCAGTTAGATGTGGAATTTAAAGCCGCTAGCTAATTGATGGTGGTTTACTCAGACTAATATTTAGTTCGCCTTCCTCTGTTGGTCTTACTAGAGCTTTTCTTTAATGGAAAAAGACTTGAAAGAGCTTTTTATGTGTAGGAACAAAGTTCAGCATGCTAACTACTCCCTCCGTCCCATAATGTAAGACGTTTTTTGACACTACACTAGAGTATATTTAGGAACGGAGGGAGTAATATAAGTATAAGTATGCATGTTATTCACCCTCCGATGTGCATGGTTACTTAATCTATCGGCATATTTAACAAATTTTGTGCACATTATGTTTTGCTTCCATGCT
Source organism: Secale cereale (assembly GCA_902687465.1). Lineage (NCBI taxonomy): Eukaryota > Viridiplantae > Streptophyta > Magnoliopsida > Poales > Poaceae > Secale > Secale cereale. Next base: position 886,884,963 of record LR738712.1, on the reverse strand, counting down.
TTTGTAGGCTATATACTGTGGGGCATTAACCTCTGCACTTCATTGTATTATGAAAGCAATGGTATTGATTCTGAGGATGGTCTAAGATCTGACAATATATGAAGCAAAGGACTGAAGGCATCGCTGCAGTTGGGACGGATTGCACCGCTGCAGACGCAAGGTTTCAAGATTCAACCATGGCGGTGCGAGCTTACTCGACGCACTCTGAAGATGGCGGGTGAAGATCAGTGTTATACAATCAAGCGTCGCTATCTGGGGGCGGGGGCAGTCAGCGGCGGTTTGGGAGGTGCTGGAAGAGGAGATGAACATGTAAATGCTGGGCTTTTTTTCGAACCCTGTCTGCTATCATCCTGCTGGCTGTTGTCTAGTGGGTTTCATTTCTGCTGGAGGAACATTGTATGGTTGTTGGTATCTGTACAAAAGGAGAAACGAATTTATATGCATTAAATACTCAAATTTGTATTTGATTTCTCAAGTTTTTCTTTAACACACTACAATCGCGTACACTCATCCCTATAAACACACATACACGCCCTATCCCTATGAGCACCTCCGAGATATTGAGCCGACACAAACATCTTACGATTGACAAAGTCACCACAAACACGTCGAGAATTGTCTCCTTCCATGGGACGAATACCGCCGAAATGCCTGAAATAAATTCGGTAAACATGCCGGCACCAATACCAAGTGTAAATAAATTCGGTAAACATGCCAGCACCAATACCAAGTGTAGGACTTCAACCCCGGTTGGCCGGTTCCACCACGCGGAATCTAACAATCTGAGCTACGCCCAGTTTGCTTGATTTTTGAAGTTAAGTGTATACTGTGTTTGTATTTTAATTCGATGACGGATGACACATATGGGGCTTTGTAGGAGGAAACCTTCTGGCTGAAATGATTTAATGTGCAAACCTATATAATGTTCATTTTTGTATTGTACCACTATACCCGTTTCCCTTTTTCCAAATCTATGTAGCGCAACAATTACACAAAATTTGAAGCAAAAAATCAATGATAAATGGAAAATAAATGGGAAATTATTCGTTGGAGCCATGACACTCCGTCCTAGTCCATGAGTCTCGGAGGGAAACCTCATATCCATTCAGATCAACCAAATCGTGATGCTTCGTGGGCCGCTCCCCTACTTAGCAGCATCGTCTAGGAGCCCCTCCCCCTTGCGAGTTGGCTTATGTCGTATAGATTGGTTTGGTTGCCATGGCGTCCGCCCAGTTCTCCTCGTGTGGCCCTTGTGCTTGTGTGACAAGAACGACCATACTGAGTGGTGGGTTGTGCTCTTCTATCGAAATCGGAGCTTCCTTTTTTTTATTGTATGTCTCAAATTGCCGCTACTATGGGGCACTTCTTTCGAAAGTGAATACCATGATATTGTCCTAGTGTCAATGTCCATCGCTTCTTCAACATGTGTTCAGATCCGGGTTTTCCCGCGCCATTGTGTCTCAGGAGTGGTTTCTCATCATTTTTCTTATTATGCAGCTAACTGTCTACCACCGTGAAACTTTCGTCCCGCTTGTCGGCCCAAAAAAGTTGTCATGATTGCTAAGTTTAGTTTTAATAGTAGGTCCGACGGGTTGCTCATCAACTCTGTACCGCCCTGCGTGGCTTATGCTGTAATGACTGATTGTAATAACCTTCTGTTTAATTAATTAATATATGAGGGGTTTTCAAAAAACAAAAAAAAGTTGTCATGAATTATGTTTGTTAATATGCTAGTCGTGGAAGAGTTTTTGAATTGGAATTTTGTAACATGGCAAAGGCACCATGTATCCATATTCCATATTGTCAAAACAAACCGGGAATTTATTATGGCTGTGGTTGGAAATAGGCCATTGGATGTTATTTGAGTGGCAGGGATTGGATGGTAACTTGGCTCGGCCAAGTTCATTTCAGAATCCCTGGCCAGCACACTACCGCACCCAACGCTGAGTGAATAGCATAAAACTACCACTTTTCGTGTTATGGTTCCAAGAAACCACCGCTTTTTTGTTTGTGACTGATACCTACCACTTTTCTGGTCGGTTGTCTCAAAAAACCCAAATTGCCCGTTGCTAGCGTTTTAAACCGTTTTCTGACGAAGCGGGCCCGCCTGTCAGGCCACGTCAGCGCCGTGCTTGACGGCGAGGCCGTTAACGGCCGTTACTCCGACCGACCGATGCGGTCGGACCGCACCTGCTCGCTCACTGCCTTTCTCTCTCTGTCGGCAGCAGCTCTCTCTCCCTCCTCCTTTCCCCCGTGCTCTGTGTCTGTCCCGACGATGGCGGCGGCGAAGAAGAAGGACGACGGCGAGCCTTTGGGCCTTGGGGTGACAGCCGGCGGCGAGGACGGTGCTCACTCCGAGGTCAACAAGTGGCTAGGCAGAGCAAGTTTGCCGACCCGGCGCTCGTCTGGGCCACCGATGAAGGAGATCCAGATCTCGCCGGCGTTCCGCATGGCCAGGGCAGTGGCCAAATGCATCCATGTGGATCCAGAAGGCGGGCACCAGTGGGCCTCCTCACTTGGTGGCGTGGAGTAAGTTATGAATTGTTTTAATTATTTTTCTTAGTATATTTATGAACTAGGGTTAGGATTTGTTTCTTAGATTGTTAATGAATTAGTTTCTTTGGTATATTATTATGTATACATTGTAAGAAATAAATGAATTAGGGTTTAGGTTTGGATGATATGTTATGCAAGTGAAACTGTTGCATACTTTTGAACTTTTAAATCTGAATGTGTTCTTTCTTTTTTTGCATAGTTTGGATGATGAAGTATGGGACTTGAGGCTGCATTTTCAGGGTAGAGATAACATGGAAAGAAAGTTTTCCTTATCAGAAATGAATTACCTATTATTGTTAGCACTGATTGAACTTGAGGGCTATGGGTTGGATGCCTATCTGTCATATGTTAAGGATGAGGGTAAGGGGCTGGAGGGGATTGAGGTATTGGACAGTGATGAGAAGGTGGAGGAGATGCTACATTTGTTTGCTGAGAAGAAAGTATTGAACATAACAGTGAGAGAGGCTAGTGACCCAAATCCAGCAGATGCAAACATGGACCACACCTTGCTTGAAGAGCAGATTCCAATCAGTCAAGTTGGTCATCCCATTGTTTATAGTGTTTCCCAAGAAGGTGTCCTTTTCCCTGTCTCAGTTTCTTCACAGCCTCCAGTTGTGCCTGTTGAACCATATCTTAACACACAGCAGAGCTGTAATTTCAACAAGGGCAAAGAGGGAGTGGAAAATGAAATGATTGAAGCAATAGATCAAGATGAAGATGAGTTGGACAAATCCTCTTCAGATTTTGAGTTTTTCAGGGGTGATTACAGAGGGAAGAAAATTCCATACAAGTCTTGGTCTAGGGGAGAAGATGAAGGTGGTGAAGGAACAAGTCGGCACTATAGGGAAGAGGAAGAGATGGCTGAGCATTATTTTGGGGCTGCTTCTGAACCCTCAGAGTTTTGGCAGGAGCAAAATTGTTCTGAAAAAGATGATGCAGAAAAAGCTTCAGAAGAAGCTTCAGATCACTTGAAGAGTGTGTCACAGAAATTGATACCTGTGAGGAAACAAGGCCCAACAAGCAGATCACACAGTGAATCAGATCACACAAAGTTTGAAGATTTCATGCCAGAAGCTGATGAGTACTGCTTTCCAGGTGATGAAGGAATTTCTGATGAAGAAGATGATGCACCTAGGTTACCTTGTGGCAGGAAGAGAAAATTGAAGAAGAAGAAGGAGAGAACATGGTATGATTCCTCTAGGCCTGATGCACATGAACAATTTAGGATTCATTTGTGTTTTCTGAATGTGGTAGAGTTCAGAGAAGCATTGAGAAACTACCATGTTAGGACACTGAGGAACTTTGAGTACCACAGGAATGATCCAAGTAGGATCATAGCCTGGTGCTCAGATAGAAAGCATGGTTGTGAGTTTTATATTACTGCTTCTAAGATTGCCCATGAGTCAACCTTTAGCATCAAGAAGATGAATCTTGATCACACATGTGGAGCAAGTGGAGAGAACACAAAGGTTACCATGAAGTGGGTTGCAAAGGCTGTTGAGGATACTATAAGATCCAATCCTGGTGCAGGTGTTGAGACTATACTGAGTTATACAAAAAAGAAATTTGGAGTACATGTTCCAAAAAGTTTGGCCTACGGGGCAAGGAGGAAAGCAGTTGATGTTGTGCAAGGGGATCACAAGACACAATACTACAGGTTAAGAGACTATCTGTAGTGTGTTTTAGACACAAACCCTGGTAGTAGGTGTGTTGTGACAACAAAGGAATTTGAACTCCACCCAGCACCTACCCCAAGGTTTCATTACATGTTTTACTGTCTGTTTGCTTGTAAGGAGGGGTTCCTAAATGGTTGCATGCCTTTCATAGGTAAATCTTGTCTGTATACTGCTTAAATACAAATTGCATAACAGTTGTTGCTTACTATTTGCTTAAAATGCAGGGCTTGATGGATGCTTCATCAAACTAAGCACTGGGCAGCAAATCCTGGCAGCAACAGGGAGGGATGGCAACAACAACATCTTCCCTATTGCATTTGGTGTTGTTGACAAGGAGGAGATAGATAGTTGGACTTGGTTTCTTACACAATTAAGGACAGTAATTGGTAGTGGCAACAAGTTTGGGCCCTATACAATTATGTCAGACAGGCAAAAGGTATAACTACTCTTCATGATTTCACTGCTTTTCCTTGCAATATGTAATGCTTTCTCTACTTACTTCACTAGTTATTAAATATTAATACAAAGTCAATGAACAGGGTCTGCTCAATGAAATAGAGGATGAATTTCCTGATTCCCCTCAAAGATTTTGTTTAAGACACATATATGCCAACTTCCAGTCAGCTGGGTTTAGAGGGGATGAATTGAAAAAACATCTAGACCAGGCTGCATATTCTTTCACTAAACATGGGCATGATCTGGGCATGGAAGCATTGAAGAAAGAGAGTGAGGAGGCATGGAAGTGGTTGTCAAACATACCAGTCCATACTTGGGCCTAGGGCTGGGCGTTCGGTTCCCCCGAACCGATCGGTTCGGTACTTCGGTCTCTGTAAAAGTTCGGTCCTGAGAAAGTGAGCACCGATCGGGTTATTCAGTTTAACAGAACCGAGCGTTCGGTCCACGTAGGGATCGGTTCAGTACCCGGTTCTTACCGAACTCACCGAAATCACATGGGTGGGCCTGCCAGCCTGGGATGCTGCCGCACAAGGCTTGGGCATTGCCATACTGGGCTTTGCATCGAGGCGGCAGGGGCTGGGGATTGGAGCGAGTCGAGCGACGAAAGGTTGCATCACCGCTGGATGGAATCCCGACTCATATAGGGAATTGGGTAAGAAAAAATCTAGCAATTTAGGAAGGTACGAGATCATCGCGAGCGAGATTTGCGGCTTCGGGAGTCAAAGATTAATCGGCCACTATTTCTGGGCAGAGAGTATGCGAGCGGGTCGTTGATTTTGGGGGTTGATTTTGGGGAGAGATGAGAATCCCTATGTCGCCTAGTCTGCGGGTCGGAGGGGATATCAGCGGGGTGTCGGTTCCTAGGTCTGTTCGGTTGACCGACAGCTATGACCGAAGTCACCGATATAATTTCGGTTTTCCAGATTTACTAACCGAGTGTAGTACCGAACAAATCGGTTTCGGTCACTTCGGCCTCGGTCCAAGTTAATACGGTTCGGTTATTCGGTTCTCGGGTTATATGCCCACCCCTACTTGGGCCAGGCATAGAATGGATAATATATGCAAGACAGACCTTGTTGTAAACAATCTTAGTGAAGTTTTCAACAGGATGATTCTTGATGTTAGGAACAAATCCATAAGGACAATGCTTGAAGGAATAGGGACAAAACTCATGATCAAGTTTCAGAAGATTAGGGAGAAGACAAAGACATGTAGGTGGGATATCACACCCACATACTCTGAGATATTGGAGGAGGCCAAGAAGTGGGCAAAATATTGTGATGCATATATGGATGGACCAGGCATTTGGCAAGTTACAAGTAGTTCAGAAAAGACCTACTGTGTAAACCTAAACAACCACACTTGTGACTGCAGGAGGTGGGATATGACCGTTGTTCCATGTAGTCATGTTGTAGCAGCAATGCAGAAGGTGAAGCTACACCCTGAAGATTTTGTCCATGAGTTCTTCAAGAAGCCCCTCTATTGTGAAACCTACAAGCATATTATATACCCTGTTCCTGGCCCTGGTTGTTGGCCACACACCATGGGGGATGACATATCTCCTCCAGTATTCAAAGAAAAGAAGGGTAAAAAGCAGACAGCTAGGGCAATTTGAGGTGCCTGCCAAGAAGGATGCATCAAGAATTGGCACAGTTACATGTAGCAATTGCAATAAGCAAGGTCACAGATATACCACATGTGGTGATCCACTGAAACCCAAACTTCAGATGAGGAAGAATAATCACCAGGTATGCTTATTGATAGAAACCTAACTTTTGTTTCATGGGCTAGGTGGTTTCATTCTAATTTGCTTTGTTAAATGTGCAGGAGAATAGGTCAGACTACACTTCATCTGCCAAAGCTACTACAGAAGATGTTGCACCACCACCACCACCACCAACAGCACCAGCCATAGCTAGGAAGAGGCCAGCAACAGCCACAGCTAATCCAGGACCATCTAAGAGGAACAAGGTTACTGCTTCTGCTACTCCAGCACCTACCACATCAGCACCTACTAAGAAGACCAAAGCAACCAAGAAGACAAGGGCTCCTAGCACATCTTCACCTGCCAAGAACACAAGGTCATCCATTGCCTCTCCAGCAAAGAACACCAGAGCATCAACAGCTAGCAGAGGAGGGGGTACACAGTTATCAATGCTCCAAGGCAAGCTGCTCACTCTGAGATGGAGATTGGGTCCAAGAGGGTTAGGAAGCCAACTGGAACGTGGAAAGGCATATTTCACTGCTAGTGGTAGCTACTGAAGATTCCAACATTTGGAAAAGCTGCCTTGTTTGCGTTGTATGAGTGCTGAAACCTAAGTGTTTGCATTCTGAAACCTATGTATTTGCTTGCTGAAACCTGAGTGTTTGCATTCTGAAACATATGTACTTGCTTGTTGAAACCTAAGTGTTTGCGTTCTGAAACCTATGCATTTGCTTGCTGAAACCTGAGTGTTTATGGGTTTGTGACTTCTTATTGTTTATATTCTGCTTCATATTGGTGCTACAGAGCTTTGCAACTAATGAAAAGATTGATAGAATCCCACAACATTGATGCAAAGATTGATACATTTATTCAAACATTCATAGATTCCACCATTCAAACATTCCTTCATACAAAGAGTTGTACAGAAATGGAATGGATACAAAGCTCGAACTCTCATTCATACTTAAAATAACTACTAGCAACAACTCTCAATCGTAACGATCCAAGAAATGGCGCCACTTTGCTCTGGTACAAGGGTGAGGAGCGAGTACTGCCTATGCCCTAGCCCACCTGATGATCTTCCCTGAGCTCTTGTGCCTGCCGCCAGGGACAAGAACCGTGAACTCATCAAGGTGGCACTTCTCCAAGATCTTCTCTGCCAGCCTCCTCTTGAACTCCAGCTCCCAAGCTGATGGCTTGGGTAGCGCAGGGGGAGCCCTTGGCCTCCTCACATCCACTGCCTCCACTGCCTCCTCTTCCTCATCTGTCACCTCCCCAAGGTCAGGATCCATCTAGGGTTTCTAGAGGTGGGGTGTGTGTGGCGGCTGGGTTCTGGACAGGGAGAAGGGTGGGTGGAGGAGGCTATTTATGAGCAGTGGAGAGGCATCTAGAGTTAGTAGGCCTAGGTTTGTGAACATAACTGGGCCAGAAAGCCCAGGTACAAAGCACTAATAAACACATAGCATAGTCAAGCATTGCTTATCACTGGCTCCATAACATAGCATAAGAGGTTCAAATATAGGCAGAACATTCATTACAACATACTTCATACTTAGCATTAAAGGTTCTAGCAGCTTACACTACAGTTCTTAACATTGGCATAGACATAGACTAGATTAACTTCACATTCCCCAAAATGTACACCCCATATCTTCACATCAGATTGTTAGGCCACATACTTATAAAGGCCTTGGATGTACTTCACCATCTGCAGAACACACTTCAAGAATCAAGGATGGCCTTGATTTTCTGAAGTTTCTCCTTGCTTGCATGCCCATCACTCAACAGCTCATTGACCACATGCTCAAGCTTGGCCTTCTCAATCTGAAGCAAATCTCTCTCATGTTCAACCTCCTTCATTGCCTTCCTGGTGTTCTTGATAATGTCAGCTTGACTCTGTAAAATGCACCTCTGTTCCTTGGCAAGTTTGAGCTTCTCCATCTTAACCTCCAACCTAGCACTCTCTTCTACCTCTTTCTTCTTCTTCTCAAAGTCTTCCTCCTCAACTACCTTCTGGTAATCCATGTGGTCTGCCCTACCATCCTGCCAATCAAACATCTTGGATACATCTTGGACAAGCTTTGTGTACTCAATGCACAGCTTGTCATTTTCAGTCTTAAGCTTGGCCAAACGCTTCTCATACTTCTACTTATCAACTACCCTGCCACAATTCTTTTCATGGAACATGTCCCACAACCTGGACAAGCAATTCTGAAGAATTGGAGGCCAGGGCTTGTCAACCCACTCAGTAACACCAGAGTTAACACCTTCACTCTGCATTTGGAAATTGAAATATACATCACTAAGTGCACTGAATTTCATAACAACAAATCATATCAGACTAAGAAACTAAAAGTGAGGCTAAATTCTTCTGAATATGTTGTTTAATATAACTCAAACTATAACTGAAACCCAACCTGCTTATACAAGTTCAATTACAGATATATGCTTCCTATACAAAAGCATATTTGATAGCAACTTGTCAACATAATATTGTGTGGGTTTAGAAGGGCAACTTGTCATCCTTGAAAGTACATGTGTGGGTTCAGAAGATAATGTGTCCAATTAAGGTACTATACCTGCTGCACTGGACAACCATAGAAACGCCTTCCAGTTAAGGTTCCTTCAAATGCCACACACTTAATTGGCCTCATGTGGTGCATCATGCAGGTGGGTTCAGAAAGCTCGAGCTGGCCACAGAAAAGAGGCTCCACGGTGGTGTCAGGGGTCTCCTGCATGAACACATCAACAAAATCACCTTAGCTCACCAACCAGACATAGATCGAAAATTAATTCCCCAATCCAGCAAGAACCATAAACCTAACCCTAGTTTTGAAGCATACATAAACCTAGCTCAAACAACAGCCATAACCCTGCCTACTAAATAAAAGTAACCAAAGCTTACCCTAGCTCACCCAGATGAACCCTAACCTAATCTAGCTCCTATATGAACCCTAACCCTAGCTCAGCAGATCGAAAAACTTACCCAAAGAGCCATGTCCATGCTTGTGATGTCGCACTCATCCTTTGAGCTCGTATCCCCGTCATTCCAGGAAGGCATGGCGGCGGTGGAGCTTCCACAGCGCAAGTCGGCGTCGGCGTCAAAGAGCAGAGAGGAGAGTGAGAGCAGAGAAGAGTGCGGGCAGGGGAGCAGAGTGAGGGAGGGAGACAACGACTTAGTAAACGCACGAGGACAGCGAGCGAGCGGTGTGCGGTCCGACCGCATCGGTCGGTCGGAGTAACGGCCGTTAACAGCCTCGCCGTCAAGCGCGACGCTGACGTGGCCTAATAGGCGGGCCCGGTCTGTCAGAAAACGGTTTAAAACGCTAGCAACGGGCGATTTGGGTTTTTTGAGACAACCGACGAGAAAAGTGGTAGGTATCAGTCACAAACAAAAAAAGCGATGGTTTCTTGGAACCATAGCACGAAAAGTGGTAGTTTTATGCTATTCACTCCCCAACGCTAGTGGAATTCCTCACCGGCGGCGTCATGCTACTACGATATTCTTTGCATTTCGTTCAGGGAGTGAATACGATGATGTTGTGGTGGTGTCAACCCTCCCCACTTCTTGCAGCATGTTTTGAAATTGAAGTTTTCGAGTGTCGTCATGGCTTTACGGTGGTTTCCACTCATTAACCTGACAACTGGCTTCTTATAATACCACCGCAGACCTTCCATCCTACTCATTGGTTTTGTTCCTCTCAAAAAACATCATGAATAACAAATGCTGAGAAATTATGAATTGAATGTTTGTAGTTTGGTAGATGGATCATGTATCATGGCTCAGAAACAGGAGTTTTCGTTGCTTTGGAAAAGTCCATTGGGCACCCGAATGCACGGATCCTATCTGGTGTAACTGATGCTTCCGCTCGGGACACCATGAGCGGGATGGGTGCAAGCCGGCACCCCCGCCGCATGATTCATGTTCTGCTCGGCCACCAGCTCGTTTCTTGGGCTTTGATTGTTGCGCCTCCACCAACATCAAGATCCATGAGGCACTGTCCAACATAAAGACTCTTCGTCAAGATTCACTGCCTTTCTTGTTGATTGCTTCGGCTACCATCTTGAAGGAGGAGATGCTCCAGTCTGCTCCTGCAGTGCACGCAGAGCTGCTGGGCTCTGATCTTCACTGCACGACTTCCTCCCAAATGGATGATGCAATTAAGCCACTCCGTGAGGTCGCTGACTCCTTGCAGGGCTTGTTTGTGTGTGAGCTTTCTAGCACGCACGAAGGCTGCTCTGCAAAGGCTCCCTGTTGCACCGGCTCCCATGGTTGATTTTGTTGTTGGCTTCATGGATGAGGTAGATGTGGATCTCTTTGGTAGTTTCTCGCCTCGTGCTGGGTCTTGTTCGACGCCCCATGTGTTGTCGGACTTTGAGGGTGAGGCCTTTGTCGAGGTTGTGTCTCCGGTGTTGCAGATCATGCCCGAGCTACATGTGTTGTGTGGGGAACATGTTTCGCTTCTGCCGCTGGAGTATCTCAAGTTGGGATCTCTCCAGACTTCAGAGGTGGCCCTAGTGCCCTCGCCACCCCCGTGGAGCCTTGTCAAGCATCAGACAACCTATCTCTCGGTGTCGTGGAGCGCGGAGTTTTAGATGTTGCTGCCTTTCCCTCAACTGTGACTATCAAGCAGGTGGTGTGTGTGAGTTGCGTGACCATTGATACGTCTCCAACGTATCTATAATTTTTTATTGTTCCATGCTATTATATTATCCTTCTGGGATGTTTTATGGGATTTTATATACACTTTTATATGATTTTTGGGACTAACCTATTAACCCAGAGCCCAGTGCCAATTTCTGTTTTTCCCTTGTTTTAGAGTATCGCAGAAAAGGAATATCAAACGGAGCCCAATTGACCTGAAACTCAACGGAGGACGTTTTTGGACCAGAAGAAGCCCAAGAAGTGCTGGAGGGGGACCAGAAGGTTCCCGGGCTGTGGCATTCGATCTAGAATTCGTCTTGTGTCAAAATCGGAGGCAAATCCTGGTAGGATTTTCTACAAGTGCCCCAATCACCATGTAAGATTTTGTACAACTGCCCCAATCGATTTGATGTTTTCTGTGTTCATCTGTTTCCTTTTTGCTGAATTTTGTTATTCGATTTCTGTCAGATTCCACCAAATCATTGCCAACATTATTACTGGGAAGATGGACTAGACAACTATTTTGATTTTTTGTTGAGAGGTGGTTACGTCAGCCATGGATTGAGCAGTTTTGAGTCAGCTGGTATCATTGCAAGTGAAGAAACAGAGGTGCAAGAGGAATGTGCAGAAGCAATGCAGAGCAATGTGGAGACTGTGGTGTATGCAGATGTAGTGAAGAAGATGAATGTGCTGATTTTTCTTTGTAAGAGTATTCTCAGTGCACTTGTTGTACTGATTGCAGTAGTGGTGTATGTAGGTTTTAATAAGTGATGTGGTAGTATGATGTATCTAGTGTTGATGTATTCGGATCTTGATCATGTACTGTGGTAATGAAATTGAACTAAAATTTGGCAACATTTTGTTTGTTTTTCTATAGTTTGGCAACATTTTTTACTAGCATTGACAACACAAATAAACAGTAATATACAAGGCCTTTCTTTACTAGTAATTGAACTTAGAAGCAGTATGAAAGATAGATAGATGGGTTCAACATTACAAGGTCTTGAAGTTGTGCAACAAAAGTAGGAAATAGCATTACATTTCCATGGTTTTTTTAAACCAATATCAGGTTTCATTACAAACCATCTTGTTTCCTAACCAACAAAACAAAACATCATACACCGCTTCTTTCCAGAATATATCCTAGTTTGCTTCTATCCAAAATATGTCCAAAATAAGCCACATTTGTAGCTCTTCACTTCCGAGTTCCTAGGGCTTTGTTCTCCTTAGTTTTTGTCGCTTTCTTCCTTCTCTTCAAGCCAAGTGTTGCAGTAGTTTGCACTCTTGGAGGGGGCAGGGCATCTCTACAGGCTGCAAGGAACTTGCTATCTGGCAGAGGAGCTAGCAATGATGTTTGTGATTGATGTGTAGCTACAACCTACAATTGAAGCATTTGCAACACTTAGTAATTATCAGGAAAGTACACAATACATAGTACATGAAAGTACATTCACTTGGGCTTGCAAAATTTCCATCACAGTAGATGAAGCAAGATCGTACACCCATCAATGCATATAATTGGCCTGCAAGCAAGTAAGAAACCTCTCTTGCATGCATCCAATGACATGTAACAGTTCTCAAAAACTCCATCTTTTGCATCGACAAACATTGTACTTCCAGGATTTGACCTTCTAACTTCAGCTGCAAAGTCCCAAAGTAAATTGTACTGTTCCAATTCATCTCCATGTATTTGCTTCAGTGCAAATCTTCTTGCTCTTGCTAGCTTGCTTCTGAAGGAAATATGCCCTAGAGGCAATAATAAAGTTGTTATTTTATATTTCCTTATATCATGATAAATGTTTATTATTCATGCTAGAATTGTATTAACTGGAAACTTAGTACATGTGTGAATACATAGACAAAACAGAGTGTCCCTAGTATGCCTCTACTAGACTAGCTCATTGATCAAAGATGGTTATGTTTCCTAACCATAGACATGAGTTGTCATTTGATCAATGGGGTCACATCATTAGGAGAATGATGTGATGGACAAGACCCATCCGTTAGCTTAGCAACTTGATCGTTTAGTTTTATTGCTATTGCTTTCTTCATGACTTATACATGTTCCTATGACTATGAGATTATGCAACTCCCGAATACCGGAGGAACACTTTGTGTGCTACCAAACATCACAACGTAACTGGGTGATTATAAAGGTGCTCTACAGGTGTCTCCGAAGGTACTTGTTGGGTTGGCGTATTTCGAGATTAGGATTTGTCACTCCGATTGTCGAAGAGGTATCTCTGGGCCCTCTCGGTAATGCACATCACTTAAGCCTTGCAAGCATTGCAACTAATGAGTTAGTTGCGGGATGATGTATTACAGAACGAGTAAAGAGACTTGCCGGTAACGAGATTGAACTAGGTATTGAGATACCGACAATCGAATCTCGGGCAAGTAACATACCGATGACAAAGGGAACAACGTATGTTGTTATGCGGTTCGACCGATAAAGATCTTCGTAGAATATGTAGGAGCCAATATGGGCATCCAGGTTCCGCTATTGGTTATTGACCGGAGAGATGTCTCGGTCATGTCTACATAGTTCTCGAACCCGTAGGGTCCGCACGCTTAACGTTTCGTTGACGATATAGTATTGAATGAGTTATGTATGTTGGTGACCGAATGTTGTTCGGAGTCCCGGATGAGATCACGGACATGACGAGGAACTCCGGAATGGTCCGGAGATAAAGATTAATATATGGGATAATAGTGTTTGACCTCCGGAAGGGTTCCGGAATTCACCGGAAGGGGTTCCGGATGTTTCCCGAAGTGTTTGGGTACGAGAACACTTTATTTGGGCCAAAGGGGAAAGCCCACGAGGCTTTAGGAAAGTGCAAAAGGAAGTTTTGCGGAGACCAGAGGCTAGACGCCAGGAACCCTGGCGTCTAGGGGTAGACGCCGGGAACCCTGGCGTCTAGCCCTGGAGTCCGAGTGGGACTCTTTCCTTTCGGGCAAAACCGACTTTGAGGAGGCTTTTGCTCCAAGTTTCGACCCCAGGGCTCAACATATAAATAGAGGGGTAGGGCTAGCACCCAAGACACATCAAGATACACCAAGCCGTGTGCCGGCTACCCCGACCCTCTAGTTTATCCTCCGTCTAGTTTCTGTAGTGCTTGGCGAAGCCCTGCAGAGATTGTTCTTCATCAACAACCGTCACCACGCCGTCGTGCTGCCGGAACTCATCTACTACTTCGCCCGTCTTGCTGGATCAAGAAGGCGAGGACGTCATCGAGCTGAACGTGTGCTGAACGCGGAGGTGCCGTACGTTCGGTACTAGATCGGGACGGATCGTGAAGGTGCACGACTACATCAACCGCGTTGATAAACGCTTCCGCTTTCGGTCTACGAGGGTACGTAGACACACTCTCCCCTCTCGTTGCTATGCATCTAGTAGATAGATCTTGCGTGATCGTAGGAAAATTTTGAAAATACTACGTTCCCCAACAGTGGCATCAGAGCCAGGTCTATGCGTAGATGATATGCACGAGTAGAACACAAGTGAGTTGCGGACGATACTAGTCATACTGCTTACCAGCATGTCATACTTTGCTTCGGCGGTATTGTGAGATGAAGCGGCCCGGACCGACATTACGCGTACGCTTACGCGAGACTGGTTTCACCGTTATGAGCACTCGTTGCTTAAAGGTGACTGGCGGGTGTCTGTCTCTCTCACTTTAGCTGAATCGAGTATGCCTACGCCCGGTCCTTGTGAAGGTTAAAACAGCACATACTTGACGAAACATCGTTGTGGTTTTGTATGCGTAGGTAAGAACGGTTCTTGCTAAGCCCGTAGCAGCCACGTAAAACTTGCAACAACAAAGTAGAGGACGTCTAACTTGTTTTTGCAGGGCATGTTGTGATGTGATATGGTCAAGACATGATGAGTTATACGGTTTTGTATGAGATGATCATGTTTTGTAATGTTATCGGCAACTGGCAGGAGCCATATGGTTGTCGCTTTATTGTATGAAATGCAATCGCCATGTAATTGCTTTACTTTATCACTAAGCGGTAGCGATAGTCGTAGAAGCAATAGTTGGCGAGACGACAACGATGCTACGATGGAGATGAAGGTGTCGCGCCGGTGACGAAGGTGATCATGACGGTGCTTTGGAGATGGAGATCAAAAGCACAAGATGATGATGGCCATAGCATGTCACATATTTTGATTTGCATGTGATGTTTATCTTATTATGCTTCTTATTTTTGCTTAGAACGATGGTAGCATTATAAGATGATCCCTTACAAAATTTCAAGGTACAAGTGTTCTCCCTGAGTATGCACCGTTGCGAAAGTTCTTCGTGCTGAGACACCACGTGATGACCGGGTGTGATAGGCTCTACGTTCAAATACAACGGGTGTAAGACAGTTTTGCACACGCAAAATACTCGGGTTAAACTTGACGAGCCTAGCATATGCAGATATGGCCTCGGAACACTGGAGACCGAAAGGTCGAGCGTGAATCATATAGTAGATATGATCAACATAAGATGTTCACCATTGATACTACTCCATCTCACGTGATGATCGGACATGGTTTAGTTGATTTGGATCACGTGATCATTTAGATGACCAGAGAGATGTCTATCTAAGTGGGAGTTCTTTAATTAATATGATTAAATTGAACTTTAATTTATCATGAACTTAGTCCTGGTAGTATTAGCATATCTATGTTGTAGATCAATAGCTCGCGATGTTGCTCCACGTTTATTTTTTTTATATGTTCCTAGAGAAAACCAAGTTGAAAGATGTTAGTAGCAATGATGCGGAATTGTTCCGTGATCTGAGGATTATCCTCATTGCTGCACAGAAGAATTATGTCCTTGATGCACCGCTAGGTGACAGACCTATTGCAGGAGCAGATGCAGACGTTATGAACGTTTTGACAAAATCTCGGTATGATGACTACTTGATAGTTTAAGTGCACCATGCTTTACGGCTTAGAACCGGGACTTCAAAAACGTTTTGAACACCACGGAGCATATAAGATGTTCCAAGAGTTGAAATTAGTATTTCCTACTCATGCCCGTGTCGAGATGTATAAGACCTCTGACAATACTTTGCCTACAAGATGGAGGAGAATAGCTCAACCAGTGAGCATGTGCTCAGATTGTCTGGGTACTGCAATTGCTTGAATCAAGTGGGGGTTGATCTTCCAGATAAGATAGTAATTGACAATGTTCTCTAGTCACTATCACCAAGTTAGTAGAACTTCGTGATGAACTATAATATGCAAGGGATGACGAAAGTAATTCCCGAGCTCTTCGCGATGCTGAAATCGGCGAAGGTAGAAATCAAGAAAGAGCATCAAGTGTTGATGGTTAACAAGATCACTTGTTTCAAGTAAAGGGAAAAGGGATAGAATGGGAACTTCAAGAAGAATGACAAGCAAGTTGTCACTCCCATGAAGAAACCCAAAGCTAAACTCAAGCCTGAAACTAAGTGCTTCTACTGCAAAGGAAATGGTCACTGGAAGTGGAACTGCCCTAGATATTTGGCGGATAAGAAGGATGGCAAAGTGAACAAAGGTATATTTGATATACAGATTATTGATGTGTATTTTACTAGTGTTCATAGCAACCCCTCAGTATTTGATACTGGTTCAGTTGCTAAAGAGTAGTAACTCGAAATCAGAGTTGCATAATGAACAGAAACTAGTTAAAGGTGAAGTGATGATGTGTGTTGGAAGTGGTTCCAAGATTGATATGATCATCATCGCACACTCCCTATACTTTCGGGATTAGTGTTGAACCTAAATAAGTGTTATTTGGTGTTTGTGTTGAGCATGAATATGATTTGATCATGTTTATTGCAATACGGTTATTCATGTAAGTTAGGGAATAATTGTTGTTCTGTTTACATGAATAAAACCTTCTATGGTCATACACCCAATGAAAATGGTTTGTTGGATCTCGATCGTGTGATACACATATTCATAATATTGAAGCCAAAAGATGCAAGGTTAATAATGATAGTGCAACTTATTTGTGGCACTGCCGTTTAGGTCATATTGGTGTAAAGCTCATGAAGAAACTCCATAGTGATGGACTTTTGGAATCACTTGATTATGAATCACTTGGTGCTTGCGAACCATGCCTCATGGGCAAGATGACTAAAACTCCGTTCTCCGGAATCGTGGAGCGAGCAATAGAGTTGTTGGAAATCATACATACTGATGTATGCAGACCAATGAGTGTTGAAGCTCGCGGCGGGTATCATTATTTTCTGACCTTCACTGATGATTTGAGCAGATATGGGTATATCTACTTAATGAAGCACAAATCTGAAACATTTGAAAAGTTCAAAGAATTTCAGAGTGAAGTGGAGAATCATCGTAACAAGAAAATAAGAGTTTCTACGATATGATCATAGAGATAAAATATTTGAGTTAGCGAGTTTGGCCTTCAGTAAAAACAAATGTGAAATAGTTTCACTACTCACGCCACCTGGAACACCACAGTGTAATGGTGTGTCCGAACGTCATAACCGTACTTTATTAGATATGGTGCGATCGATGATGTCTCTTACTGATCTACCACTATCGCTTTTGGGGTTATGCATTAGAGACAGCTACATTCACGTTAAATAGGGCACCATCTAAATCCGTGGAGATGACACCGTATGAACTGTGGTTTGACGAGAAACCTAAGTTGTCATTTCTTTAAGTTTGGGACTGCGATGCTTATGTGAAAAAGTTTCAACATGATAAGCTCGAACCCAAATCGGAGAAGTAAATCTTCATAGGATACCCAAAAGAAACTGTTGGGTACACCTTCTATCACAGATCCGAAGGCAAGGTCTTTGTTGCTATGAGTGGATCCTTTCTAGAGAAGGAGTTTCTCTCGAAAGAAGTGAGTGGGAGGAAAGTAGAACTTGATGAGGTAATTGTACCTTCTCCCGGATTGGAAAGTAGTACATCACAGAAAATTGTTCCAGTGATTCCTACACCAATCAGTGAGGAAGTTAATGATGATGATCATGAAACTTCGGATCAAGTTTCTGCTGAACGTCGTAGATCAACCAGAGTACGTTCCGCACCAGAGTGGTACGGCAACCCAGTTCTGGAAGTCATGTTACTGGACCATGATGAACCTACGAACTATGAGGAAGCGATGATGAGCCCAGATTCCGCAAAATGGCTTGAGGCCATGAAATCTGAGATGGGATCCATGTATGAGAACAAAGTGTGGACTTTGGTTGACTTGCCCGATGGTCGGCAAGCCATTGAAAATAAATGGATCTTTAAGAGGAAGACTGACGCCGATGGTAATGTTACTGTCTACAAAGCTCGACTTGTTGCGAAAGGTTTTCGACAAGTTCAAGGTGTTGACTACGATGAGATTTTCTCACCCGTAGCGATGCTTAAGTATGTCCGAATCATGTTAGCAATTGCCACATTTTATGAAATCTGGCAAATGGATAACGAAACTGCGTTCTTTAATGGATTTATTAAAGAAGACTTGTATATGATGCAACCAGAAGGTTTTGTCAATCCTAAAGGTGCTAACAAAATGTGCAAGCTCCAGCGATCCATCTATGGACTGGTGCAAGCATCTCGGAGTTGGAATATACGCTTTGATAAGTTGATCAAAGCATATAGATTTATACAGACTTGCGGTGAAGCCTGTATTTACAAGAAGTGAGTGGGAGCACTACAACCTTTCTGATAAGTATATGTGAATGACATATTGTCGATCAGAAATAATGTAGAATTTTCTGGAAAGCATGAAGGAGTGTTTGAAAGGAGTTTTTCAAAGAAAGACCTTGGTGAAGCTGCTTACATATTGGGCATCAAGATCTATAGAGATAGATCAAGACGCTTGATAAGACTTTCCATGAGTACATACCTTGATAAGATTTTGAAGTAGTTCAAAATGGATCAGTCAAAGAAGGAGTTCTTCCCTGACTTGTAAGGTGTGAAGTTGAGTAAGACTCAAAGCCAGACCACGGCAGAAAAATATAGAGAGAATGAAAGTCATTCCCTATGCCTCAGCCATAGGTTCTATAAAGTATGCCATGCTGTGTACCAAACATGTTGTGTACCTTGCCATGAGTTTGTCAAGGGGGTACAATAGTGATCCAGGAGTAGATCACTCTACAGCAGTCAAAATTATCCTTAGTAACTGCATGACTAAGGAAATGTTTCTCGATTATGGAGGTGATAAAGAGTTCGTCGTAAAGGGTTACGCCGATGCAAGCTTTGACACTAAATCCAGATGACTCTAAGTATCAATCTGGATGCGTATTGAAAGTGGGAGCAATTAGCTAGAGTAGCTCCATGTAGAGCATTGTAGACATAGAAATTTGCGAAATACATACGGATCTGAATGTGACAGACCCGTTGACTAAACTTCTCTCACGAAGCAAAACATGATCACACCTTAGTACTCTTTGGGTGTTAATCACATAGCGATGTGAACTAGATTATTGACTCTAGTAAACCCTTTGGGTGTTGGTCACATGGCGATGTGAACTATGGGTGTTAATCACATGACGATGTGAACTATCGGTGTTAAATCACATGGCGATGTGAACTAGATTATTGACTCTAGTGCAAGTGGGAGACTGAAGGAAATATGCCCTAGAGGCAATAATAAAGTTGTTATTTTATATTTCCTTATATCATGATAAATGTTTATTATTCATGCTAGAATTGTATTAACTGGAAACTTAGTACATGTGTGAATACATAGACAAAACAGAGTGTCCCTAGTATGCCTCTACTAGACTAGCTCATTGATCAAAGATGGTTATGTTTCCTAACCATAGACATGAGTTGTCATTTGATCAATGGGGTCACATCATTAGGAGAATGATGTGATGGACAAGACCCATCCGTTAGCTTAGCAACTTGATCGTTTAGTTTTATTGCTATTGCTTTCTTCATGACTTATACATGTTCCTATGACTATGAGATTATGCAACTCCCGAATACCGGAGGAACACTTTGTGTGCTACCAAACGTCACAACGTAACTGGGTGATTATAAAGGTGCTCTACAGGTGTCTCCGAAGGTACTTGTTGGGTTGGCGTATTTCGAGATTAGGATTTGTCACTCCGATTGTCGAAGAGGTATCTCTGGGCCCTCTCGGTAATGCACATCACTTATGCCTTGCAAGCATTGCAACTAATGAGTTAGTTGCGGGATGATGTATTACGGAACGAGTAAAGAGACTTGCCGGTAACGAGATTGAACTAGGTATTGAGATACCGACGATCGAATCTCGGGCAAGTAACATACCGATGACAAAGGGAACAACGTATGTTGTTATGCGGTTCGACCGATAAAGATCTTCGTAGAATATGTAGGAGCCAATATGGGCATCCAGGTTCCGCTATTGGTTATTGACCGGAGAGATGTCTCGGTCATGTCTACATAGTTCTCGAACCCGTAGGGTCCGCACGCTTAACGTTTCGTTGACGATATAGTATTGAATGAGTTATGTATGTTGGTGACCGAATGTTATTCGGAGTCCCGGATGTGATCATGGACATGACGAGGAACTCCGGAATGGTCCGGAGATAAAGATTAATATATGGGATAATAGTGTTTGACCTCCGGAAGGGTTCCGGAATTCACCGGAAGGGGTTCCGGATGTTTCCCGAAATGTTTGGGTACGAGAACACTTTATTTGGGCCAAAGGGGAAAGCCCACGAGGCTTTAGGAAAGTGCAAAAGGAAGTTTTGCGGAGACCAGAGGCTAGACGCCAGGAACCCTGGCGTCTAGGGGGTAGACGCCGGGAACCCTGACGTCTAGCCCTGGAGTCCGAGTGGGACTCTTTCCTTTCGGGCAAAACCGACTTTGAGGAGGCTTTTGCTCCAAGTTTCGACCCCAGGGCTCAACATATAAATAGAGGGGTAGGGCTAGCACCCAAGACACATCAAGATACACCAAGCCGTGTGCCGGCTACCCCGACCCTCTAGTTTATCCTCCGTCTAGTTTCTGTAGTGCTTGGCGAAGCCCTGCAGAGATTGTTCTTCATCAACAACCGTCACCACGCCGTCGTGCTGCCGGAACTCATCTACTACTTCGCCCGTCTTGCTGGATCAAGAAGGCGAGGACGTCATCGAGCTGAACGTGTGCTGAACGCGGAGGTGCCATACGTTCGGTACTAGATCGGGACGGATCGTGAAGGTGCACGACTACATCAACCGCGTTGATAAACGCTTCCGCTTTCGGTCTACGAGGGTACGTAGACACACTCTCCCCTCTCGTTGCTATGCATCTAGTAGATAGATCTTGCGTGATCGTAGGAAAATTTTGAAAATACTACGTTCCCCAACAGCTTCTAGTGGGAAGCATACTGTAGTCCAACTGAACAAGATTGGCAAAGTTCTGCAAGGACATCTTCTCATCTACTCTGAATGTCTCCACATACCTGCTAGCCAGATATTTTGATGTGAATTGCTTCAGTGCCCACTCTCTTTCACATGTATGTTCTCCCACATACTTCTTCACAACCCAAGATTTTGTCCTGCTATTAGGTGCAGCAAATAAGAACCAGGGACAATCACCAACACAACCTGCCCTAACCCTCTTCTTATCATTTGCAAAGTATTCTTGAATTCCTGCCCTTAGTTCAGTCACTATCAAGAACACCATGCCTATGTGAAAATTCACTTCTTTCATGTTCTCTGGCCTCCACCTTTTGAGCTTCACTTTCTTCTTCCTTGTGTTACTTCCTTGAGCATCAACTACTTCCACTTCTTCTGCTGAATCACTCTCTTCAAGCTCTGAATCTTGCAGCTCTTGCAGGTCATCAGATTAATAGTCACTGTCCTGCTCCAATTTGGATTTCTTCTTTTTCTTCTGCTCAATTTTGGCATCCACCCATTTTTCATAAAGATCATCATCATCTTTACCTACTTCATTGTCAGAGTCAACCTAGTCTGAATCCCACTCACTGTCATCACTTTCACTGTCTTTTTCATTGCAAATTTCTTCTTCTACCACAAGCATTCTCCTGCTTCTTATGTGCTCATGGCCAACACTGTGTGCCATTGGTGGAACATGGCTATTGCCTACATTGTTGTTGCCTCGAGAACACTGGTTGAGATTGCCTTTCTGAGCTTTAACCTTAAACCTAGGACTGCCCCTAATTCCAGTATTAAACTGAGGAGACTTACGGCTTAGTACAACAGGAAGATCAGGTGTACCACTAACATGAATGTCATCAATTGCATTGTCAAATGTCATATCTTTATGGTCGACAAACAACTAAAAATACTGAAATTTTGGGACAACTGTTGTCATGTGCAATGTGTCAGTGTCACAGTCCACAATCCGGAGACCATCAGCTAGATTCTTTCCAGGGAGCAACCAACACAAAATGTAGTTCGATTGGTCATTATATCCTAATTTTTGCATAAAATCAGTGAGCCAGAGAGGAGACCATGTATATACTTCACATCCATCGACACATCATCTTTGCCACCGACATATGACTTCGACTTGCCAAATCCGCAAAAAAAACATCATAATTGATTTCTACACTGAAAAGCTCCTCTTGTGTTCCTAGATTGCAAAGGATTCGATTATTGATTCTGCCTAGGATTGGGATTGGGATTAGGGTTACGAGAACTTACCATATCGCGGAGGAGGATCTCCGGGCCGCCGTAGATGTGGCGCCATCCTAGAGTCGCCGTCGCCGGACAACAGTCGCCGCCGCCGCCCTCTTCTCACTGGAGCAGAGCCGCCGCCGCCGCCGTCAATCGCCCTGTTTTCGCCAGACAGGGAGAGGGGGAGGGGCGGGGAAGAGGAAGGGGGGACCACGAATGAAAGGGAAATAGGGTTAGAGGGTTTTTTTGCAAATATTCATGGCCGGTCGTTATACCCCCTGGGCCCTCTGGTACCGAGGTGGACTGGTCAAAGCGCCACGCGAGCTGGTCAGCGGCGATCAGACGAGATTAGGACCTCGCGTAAACAATTTACAAAGATTTGGGACCCAGATATGCATTTTGAAAGAATCAGGACCCAAGTGACACTTTCAGAAAACAATTAGGACCGCGCTTGCATTTTACTCATTAATTGATGAGACAAAACTTTTGCCTTTGTTTCATTTTTTTCAATAAATAACAAATGTTGAACAAATTATGAATTGGATTTTTTGTAGTTCGGTAGATGCATCATGTATCAATATATTTGTCAAAATAACATTCGAAGTTATTTGGGTTTCTTTTTTGAAGGTTCTGATGGACGCTGCTTTGCCATGGACCGTTGGATGTTGTTTGGATGGCAGGGATTGGATTGGTAACTAAGACCAGCACACCATCGTCCGTCCACCACACACCGGAGAGACACGCCGCACTCAACGCCACTCGAATTCCCCACCGCCCGCCGGCGCCGCCGCCGCCGCTGCTCCGCCGTCGCGACGCCATGCTCCTCCTCCTCCGGCAGCGCGTCCTCTCCCATCTCCTCTCCGCCGCACCAGCTCCTTCCACATCCCCTCTCCACCGCCTCCTCTCCGTGGCCGCGCCCGCCGTTTCCCCGAACCCTAGCTTCGCCGTCGACGACTACCTCGTTGGCACCTGCGGCCTCAGCCGTGCCCAGGCACTCAAGGCCTCCACCAAGCTCTCCCACCTCAAGTCCCCCGCCAAGCCCGACGCCGTCCTCGCCTCCCTCGCCGGCCTTGGCCTCTCCGGCACCGATGTCGCGGCCGTTGTTGCCAAGGACCCACCGTTCCTCTGCGCCAAAGTGGAGAGAACTCTGTCCCCCGTCGTCGCGGGGCTCACCGGCCTCGGCCTGTCAAATGCTGAGATCGCGCGCCTCGTCTTGCTCGCCCCGGACAGTAAAGACGCATTATTCATTTTCTTTCAAGAGCCTTGCCTTCGAGGCTAAGGGTTGTACTAACCATGCAGAGCCGAACACAATACACTTTTTGCAGAAGATATATTCGGAAGAAGGAACCCACCTTGCAATGCCGAAGACAATACGGAAGCCGAACTCATCGTCATCGAAGACAGGTTCAGGGGCTACTGAGGGTGTCCTAGATCGAGGGGTCCTCGGATGGCCAGATAACTCTTGGTGGGCCGGACTGGTGGGCCGTGAAGATCATACTAGAAGATCGTCTCTCGTATCCGGATAGGACTCCTGTATTTCGTATAATGGCAAGTTTTAGGTTCGGGTGTAATTTCTCCTTCCTCTACAAGATGGTTATGTACACACCCTAGGCCCCTCCGGTATGTATATAAACTGGAGGGTCTAGTCCGTAGAGGCTAATAGAGAATTACAAATCCTCATAGGCTAGACTTTAGGGTTTAGCCAATACGATCTCGAGGTAGATCAACTCTTGTATTCATATTCATCCATATTAATATAGCAGGAAGTAGGGTATTGCCTCGATCGAGAGGGCCTCAACCTGGGTAACATCGTGTCCCCAGCCTTCTGTTACCATCAATCCTCAGACGCATAGTTCGGGACCCCCTACCCGAGATCCGCCGGTTTTGACCCCGACAGCTTGCAAGCAATGTGACTAATGATTTAGCCACGGGATCTTGTATTATGGAACGAGTGAAGAGATTTGCCGGTAACGAGATTGAACTAGGTATGGAGATATCGACGATCCAATCTCGGGCAAGTAACACACCGATAGACAAAGGGAACAACATACGGGATTAGCTGAATCCTTGACATCAAGGTTTGACCAATAAAGATCTTCGTAGAATATATAGTAACCAATATGGACATCCAGGTCCCGCTATTGGTTATTGACCGTAGAGGTGTCTCGGTCATGTCTACATTATTCTCGAACCCGTAGGGTCCGCACGATTAACGTTCGGTGACACTAGAGTAGTATTGGGATATTCATGTTGGTGATCGAATATTGTTCAGAGTCCCGAATGAGATCCCAGACATCACGAGGAGCTCCGGAGGTAAAGATTTATATATGGGAAGTCATATTTTGGCTACCGAAAAAATTTCGGGCATTATCGGTATTGTACCGAGAGTGCCGAAAGGGATCTGGGGGTCCACCGGGGGTCCACATGAGCTGTAGGGGGTGCGCCTTGGCCTGTATGGGCCAAGGGCACCAGCCCTAAGAGGCCCATGCGCCAAGATAGAGGAATATAGGAAGAGTCCTAAGGCTGGAAGGCACCCCTGAGGTGCCTTGGGAGGAGTCCTCTCCTCCCTAGGGCTGGCCGCACCACCTCCCTTGGAGGAGTGGTCATGGCTGCGCCCCAACCCTCCTCCTTGCCTCATACTCCTTCCGTCCGAAAATATTTGTCATCACAAAAAAAGATGTATCTAGAACTAAAAAACATCTAGATACATCCCCTTTTATTCATTTTGATGACAACTATTTCCGGACGGAGGGGGTATAAATAGTGAGGGAGAGGTAGGGGCCGGACACACCAAATCCCACGCTCCGGCGGCAGCCCTACCTCTCCCAAAACCCTGTTTTCTCCTCAGATCGCATCTACGGTAGCGCTTGGCAAAGCCCAACTGGGATTGCACCACCACCATCTTCACCACGCCGTCATGCTGGTTGAAATTCCATCTACTTCTCCTCTCTTACTTGCTGGATCAAGAAGGAAGAGACGTCATCGAGCCGCACGTGTGCTGAATGCGGAGGTGCCGTCTGTTCGGCACTAGATCATAGTCCGCGGGACGGATCGTGATTGGATCGCGAAGATGTATCACTACATCAATCGCGTTATTTAACGCTTCCGCTTAGCGATCTACAAGGGTATGTGGATCCAACTCTACTCTCGTAGATGTGCATCTCCTAGATTGGTTCTTGGATGTTCGTATGATTTTTTTGTTTCCCATGCTAAGTTCCCCAACAGTTTTTTCATAATTACCCAGGCGATTCTCTTCTTCTTAATTAATTGATGAGACAAACTTTTGCCTCTGTTTCTTTTCTTTTTTCATAAATAACAAATGTTGAACAAATTATGAATTGGATTTTTGTAGTTTGGTAGATGCATCATGTATATATATTTGTCAAAATAACATTCGAAGTTATTTGGGTTTCTTTTTTGAAGGTTCTGAGGGACGTTGCTTTGCCATGGTCAACGAGTGGATGGAAATGGGCCGTCGGATATTGTTTGTATGGCAGGGATTGGATGGTAACTAAGACCAGCACACCACCGTCCGTCCACCACACCACCGGAGACACACACGCCGCTCGAATTCCCCACCGCCGCCGCCGCCGCCGCTGTTCCGCCGTCGCGGCGCCATGCTCCTCCTCCTCCGGCAGCGCGTCCTCTCCGCCGCACCACCGCCTTCCACCTCTCCACTCCTCTCTCTCCACCGCCTCCTCTGCGCCGTCAACCCTAGCTTCGCCGTGGAGGAGTACCTCGTCTCCACCCGCAGTTCCTCTGCGCCGGCGTGGAGAGAACCCTGTCCCCCATCGTCGCTGGGCTCACCGGCCTTGGCCTGTCAAATGCTGAGACTGCGCGCCTCCTCTCGCTTGCCCCCGTCAGATTCCGCGGGAGATCCATCGTCTCCAAGCTAGACTACTACCTGTCGCTCGTCGGCTCCACCGAAAACTTGGTCCGGTCGCTCAAACACGATTGTTCATCCGGCTTCCTCGGCTCTGACCTCGAGAGGGTGGTCAAGCCAAATGTCAAGCTCCTAGCAGAGTGCGGGCTAGGTGCTTGTGATATTGCCAAGCTCTTCATCCAGGCACCGAGGATGCTTAGCGCCAGCCCAGGGCGTGTCCTGGTGATGGTTGCGTGCGCCGAAGGTATAGGTGTGCCCCGTGGCTCTCGGATGTTCAGGCACGCGTTATATGCTGTCTCATGCTTCAGCGAGGACAAGATCGCTGCCAAACTGGACTACTTGAAGAAGACACTTAGGTGGTCAGATACCGAGGTTGGCATTGCCGTGTCCAAGGCTCCGGTGCTGCTGAGAAGGTCACATGATGTGCTGCAGCGCATGTCAGAGTTCCTTATCTCTGAGGTGGGGTTGGAGCCGGCCTACATTGCTCATCGCCCCGTTATGCTCACTTACAGCCTCGAGGGCTGGCTCAGGCCCCGCTACTATGTTATGAGGTTTCTTAAGGAAAACGGATTGCTAAGTCATGGCAGAGACTACCATACTATGGTGGTGGCCAACGAGAAGGTATTTGTGGAGAAGTTCATATGCCCCCACAAGCAAGCTGCACCACACCTTGCTGAAGACTATGCAGCTACTTGCACAGGGGAGGTGTCTGCTAGATTCAGACTTACATGAACAAGAACAGGCTGTGAAAATTGGTAACTGTGTGTGGAACAACAGAATTTCCACTCGTCGTATTAAGCTGGTAATTCATCATTAGGTGTTCTTTTCATGAGTGAAAGGTGGTTTTGTCGCACCTAATGCTCGATGTAACTGATAACTTGATTTCTGAACCCCGACATGTTGAATCCGTCACTTGGTAGAGAAGAAAGCTTGATACGTGTGATCTGTTTTCATGTCAGGTTTTATCTAGCATGTTCTGTTTTCATTTCATTGGATTTTTAGTTCCATCATCATATGCCAGTTAGTACTGAAATTGAAGTTCATCATTTAGTATTTTGATTATGCTTAGCAAATATATTTCGCTTTATAAGTATTTTTCGCTTTATAGACATCAAAACCTTTCTTTTCATCTATGTTTTTTTTTTAATTCTTGACGTTAAATCCTGCACGCCATATAAGTATTTTTTGCTCTTTTCATCTATGTTTTTTTATTCTTGACACTAAATCCTGCATGCCGTATAAGTATTTTTCGCTTTATAGACATCAAAACCTTTCTTTTCATCTATGTTTTTTTTTATTCTTGACGTTAAATCCTGCACGCCATATAAGTATTTTTTGCTCTTTTCATCTATGTTTTTTTTATTCTTGACACTAAATCCTGCACGCCGTATAAGTATTTTTCGCTTTATAGACATCAAAAGCGGAGGGAGAAGAGTAGTGAGAGCGAAATCAATTTTTCTTTCACTGCAGATGCTATCATCACTTTCAGCCACCTGCTGAAGGCCATCAAAGGCGGAGAAGAAGACCAGCTATGCAATGGACATCACACTCCAGATAATACTCGAGCTTAACTGCATACCGGATGTTTTCTCCTACACCATTCTTTTCAAGGGTCTCTGCAACAAGAAAAGAAGCCAAGAGGCTCTAGAGCTGATTCACATCATGGCTGAGGATGGAGATAGCTGCCAACCTAATGTGGTGTCCTATAGCAGCGTACTTGTTGAAAGAGGGTGAGGTGGACAAAGCTTACAACCTATTCTCTGAAATGCTAAAGAGGAGAATTTCGCCGAATGTTGTGACCTGTAGTTCAATCATCTCTGGCATGTGCAAGGTTCATGCGGTGGACAAGGCTGAGCAGGTTCTTCAACAGATGTTTGATAGAGGAATTCTGCCAAATGTTGCTACATATACAGATATACTAGTCTAATACAAGGATACTATTCATTAGGACAGTGCGAAGAGGTGGATCGGATTCTCAAGGAAATGTCTAGAAATGGTGTTCAACCAAATATTGTAACGTACGGTATACGGATGGATTATCTTTGCAAGAGCGGAAGATGCGCAGTAGCTAGGAAGCTTTTTGATTCTATGATCAGTTTGGGCCAAAAACCGACGGTTACTACATACAACATTCTGCTCCACGGGTATGCCATGGAAAGATATTTTCATGATATGCATTGTCTCATCGATTTGATGGCAGAAAATGGCATTTCACCAGATCATTATGTCTACAGCATACTGATATTTGCATATGCTAAAGAAAAAATGGTTGGTGAGGTAATGCATATATTTACAAAGATGCGGCAGCAAGGATTCAACCCTGATGCAGCGAGCTATGAGACGGTAATAAACTTACTTTGCAGCGTTGGCCGAATGGATGATGCTGTGTTGCAATTCAGTCAAATGGTAACGGAAGGATTAGCTCCTGATATCATAGTTTTCACCACCCTTTTGAGTGGTTTTTGTTCTTGTGGCAAATGGGAGAAGGTTCGTGAACTGTTTTCTGAAGTGTTGAATCGTGGCATCTATCCAAATGTTGTGTTCTTCAACAGAATTATGAGCCCCCTTTGCAAAAATGGAAGGATTGTGGAAGCCCAAGATCTCTCTAACCTGATGATACACATGGGTGTAAAGCCGGACATGCATACTTATAACACACTGGTGGGTGGATACATGTTCGTTGGCAAGATGGATGAAGTGAGGAAGTTACTTGACAATATGGTCTCAACTGGCCTGGAACCAAAAAGGTAGGTCACAAGCTGTAGGTGCATGCCAACTTCAAAGGTTAGAGACCCCGTGATATAGACCGAACCTCGGTGGCGATATCCGATCTGTTGTTGCGGCCCGATCTTTCACGACACTCCACCACCAGTAGTAGCAACCTCTCGCCCGCGTACGCGATGTACACGAAGTAGAGGGTTTGAACCTTGCGGCCCAGCACGAGAAAACCAATCTTGATGAAGGTACTCATGCGCAAAACAATTTCCACGGAGAGAAATCGCAACACAGAGGTTTTCTAAAGATCCCTCTAAAACTTGATACGGATGTCTACCCTGAAAAACACATCGTGTCTATTTCGTAAAAAATAACCTAACCTTTTACATCAACGCATAGTTGCTCTTTATATTCTAGACGACCATCTAACTTGGCTTGAAAAGCAAGCCGTCCTAACCAAACCGGCGAGTAATTAGAAACCTGGACACTATGTTTAAATAATAGATTATATGCTTTATAATCTAGCAGTATAATCTTTACAAACGACGGACTAGGACTCTTTATTTGTATGGTTGTTGGCCTTCTGGTGTGATTTGCAGGTGGACCCCAGCCGACATCTTTCAAGGTCAAAGCACACCACGTACCTAGTAATATTATTGCATGGTAGATATTTTTCCTACGTGGCAGAAATAAAAACAAGAACCTTGTCCAGCACCATAGGCGGCACGCCTTGGGTTGTCGCGCCGTTGCCGAGAGCCGACGAGGCTACGCTGCCTTGCCGTGCGCTGGATAGCACGGTTGCGAGCGCTGCCGGCCTGAGGTGTCCTCGGGCACCAGCTCGCCGTCATGTCGCCTGAAGTCGCCGCCGCAGGGTGCTGGAAGGCGCCGTCACGGGCTTGGGATGCCCAGACGCGGCCGCGATGCGGGCGCTGCCGCCTGTGCAAGGCGGAGGTCTTGTTGTGAGAGTCCGCCTCGATTCAGACGGGCTGAAGCAACGCCGCCGGCTGCAAGATAGCCGTGGCTGCAACAGCGTACAGGCCACGAGCCATGCGTCGAGCCTGAACATGGGGGGCGCTGCCCGCCATGGCTGGAGCGAGGCGCAACACCGTGGTGGTGGGCGCTGCACCGCTGCCGCTGATGCCGCTCGTCGCCGGGAGGAGGAGGGATGGGGTTGAGGCCTACCGTGTGCCGGCTCGGTCTCACGCTGGAGCGCGTCGTGTGGCGACCCGTGCCGCATCGGCAGGAGGACGTCTCCGGTCTCCCACCACTCTGGTTGAGGCCGCAGGAGGTCGCCGCGGCCGTCACACCTTGCTGCCATGGACGAGGACGATAGCCACGGACGCATTGTTTGTTCTCTTCTTGGTAACCGCTTGGGTGAAATCAATCGGCAGTTGCGATCTAATCTCCATGGCTTTTGTGCCAAGAGCACCATCCAGAGGCATCTCCTCTGTTCCTTTGTGTGCCGAATCGCTCGATTGAATTTGCGCCACACGCCGGAGGGCATGGCCAGTCGCCGGCCGCTGGTTTCCGCGTTGCCGTGGAAAAACTCAATCGATCGAGAGACTCGCCGGGCGTGGCCTGCCGCCGGTTCCGCGTTGCTGCGGAAGAGCCCATCGAGGAAATTGCTCCGTCAGAGAGAGCGTGCTGATAACGTGTTAGATTGAAACGAGGCAAATGAATCAACCTTGTCTTATTCCATTGACGATCGCAGTATATATACAAGTGAACGGATGCGAACGAAGAGATGTGTCCGTTCGCAGGGGCGTGAGAGTGGGTCGCGATGGTTGCCGAGACAACCGCACGAGATATTACATAGGGAGGATTATCCCTTTAATTAAGAGAATTAATTAAATCCTAACAAACCCAATCTGTAATCCTTGCATGAATTTTTACACATGCATGACACGTAATATTCTCCTTCCCAAACAAGGAAACATGTCCCATATCTCTAATGCAAATCAAATTATTCATGTCTTGTCTTGATCTCCATATAGCACATCTTGCGACTAATCTCACTATCTCAGGCTGGGCCCACTTGTTGTATCCATACAATGACTTGGTGCATGCGAACATGTAGACGTGCCATGTAACTTTGAACTAGAGTCACGGCTCATCTCTTGCACATAATTGGCATGCACGCAAGTTTCACTAATTACTTGTTCCTTTCCATCGTAGCTTTTCTTTTCTTCAACAACATTAGTGTTATACGTGGCTGTATCACCCCAGATCTGGGAGAGGCAGTGCTGATTGAGGGCGGCAGCTGGAAAACGTGACGACCCAACGACCTGGAACATCGACGCTTAAGCTTTGGTATGAGATATATGGGATTTTGTCAAGCCGGTCTTCCAAAACTGAAAGGAGTTTTCTGTCTATGAAGCAGGCGACTTTTGATGATTATGGGATGTCATTCAATTAATTTTAGATGATGCCCATCATCTTTTTGTGCAGTTCATGTTGGCAGCCCTGCTATTTTGCTTGCTGGTTGATGATAGTGTCCGTGCAATGATGTAAGCTTGCTAAACGAAACCCATGTGAGGTACTTCATAATCTAGAGACCTTTACTTTATGCTTCTTTTTCATCACTAGCATATGTTCACAAAAAAATGGGCACCCGCATTTACCAAAACAAACTGTGAGCTGCATTGGCTTCAGTTGCACACATCACTGAATTCATTGGTGGCCTCACTTTCTTTTGTGAATTGTTTGCGGTCTGTTGAGTTGGTGATTAGTTCACTTGGTCTAATCATGTTAGTACAGAACTAAATATCTGTCGAAAACTTGCCCACTATATGATAGAACTTCAATGTTAGAGCATCTCCAGCCGTTGCGCACTTGCGCCCCCAAGACACGCCGAAAACCGCCGCTTGGGGGCGAGCCGGCGCTATTTTAGGCTTGGGTGCTAGTGCGTTTCCAGCCGCCGCCCCCCAAGGTCGCCCCCAGGCGCCGATATCGGCCCAGTATCGGCGCTTTCAGCCCATTTTCGGCGCTGGATTGGCCCAATTTCCAGCGCAAAACGGCCCACACTCGACGTGTTTCGGCGCTCATTCAAATAAAATCATCACAAAAATCATTACAGAAGGAATTAGAATCATCACATAAAATCAAATAGTTCACCACATATCTACAAATTATATAGTTCAAACAAATAATAAAAACACTCATATTTCATTGCATGTCGAGCTAAGCGTTGCCCTTGAGCCTCCATAGGTGCTCCACTAGATCATGCTGCAGCTGATGATGCACCTGTGGGTCTCGGATCTCCTGGCGCATGTTGAGGAAGGCCGTCCATGTTGCAGGGAGCTGGTGATCCACTTGGGCAAGAGGACCCTGCCTGTAATATGGTTCAGTGTCAAACACTGGCTCTTCCTGCTCGCTCTCAATGATCATGTTGTGCAAAATGACACAACAAGTCATGATCTCCCACATTTGATCTTTCGACCAAGTCTTAGCGGGGTACCGGACAACAGCAGATCGAGATTGGAGCACGCCAAATGCTCGCTCGACATCCTTCCTGCAAGCCTCTTGAACCTTCGAAAAGTGGGGGTTCTTGCCTCCTGGCACAGGGCTTGAGATAGTCTTCACAAATGTTGACCATCTCGGATAGATGCCATCTGCTAGGTAGTACCCCTTGTTGTATTGGTGCCCATTGATCTCGAAGTTCACCGGAGGAGAATGGCCCTCAACGAGCTTGGCAAAAACAGAAGAGCACTGCAGCACGTTGATGTCATTGTGAGTTCCTGGCATACCAAAGAAAGCGTGCCAAATCCAGAGGTCATGTGTGGCCACTGCCTCAAGTATCACACTGCAGGCTCCTTTGGCACCTTTGTACATCCCATGCCAAGCAAACGGGCAGTTCTTCCATGCCCAATGCATGCAGTCGATGCTTTCAAGCATACCAGGAAATCCTCTTGCTTCATTCTGTGCCAGGATCCGAGCAGTGTCTTCAACATTGGGTGATCCCAAGTAAGTCGGTCCAAACACTGCCACTACAGCCCTGCAGAACTTGTAGGTGCACTCAATGATCGTGGACTCGGCCATGCGCCCATAGTCGTCGAGTGAATCACCTGGAGCCCCGTATGCAAGCATTCTCATAGCTGTCGTGCACTTCTGGATCGAGGTGAATCCAAGTGTGCCGGTGCAATCCTTCTTGCACCTGAAGTAGTTGTCGTACTCCCTGAGTTCATTGACTATCCTGAGGAAAAGCTTTCGGCCCATCCGATAACGGCGCCGGAAAACTTTGTCGCCATGCAGTGGAGCGTCGGCGAAGTAGTCGGAGTAGAGCATGCAATAGCCTTCGAGCCGATGCCGGTTCTTTGCTTTCCGTCGCCCCGGCGCCGAGCCGCCTCGCCTCGGCTTTGTATCGCCGGCAAGCAAGCCGGCCAGGGCGGCGAGGACCATGAGGTGTTCTTCGTCCTGGGCGGCGGCGTCGGCTTCCTCCTCAAGCAACGCCGCGAGCACCTCCTCGTCGTCGGAGTCCATCGTGGCCGGGGCGGGCAAAGCACCGAACACGTAGCGGGCGTCGTGCGCAGACTAGTCGGCGGGTGCCGGAGCGGCGAGGGAAACTCGGGGAAAGTGGGGGGAGAGGGCATCGGGGGGATCTTTCTTTGTTTCACGGCGAGGAATGGCGGGATAGCGGTGGCGGCGGCGGAGAGGTGGCTGGCGACGCCGGGATCGGCAA
>LR738712.1:886839846-886851034 GCA_902687465.1 Secale cereale | reverse complement strand
GGGGGAACGGGGCGAATCAGTGTAACTTTTCGCCTGACAGTGGGGACCCGGGCGATTTTTCCTTCCGCCGGTGCCCCCAAGCGCCCCCAGTGCGCCGGGTTCGTCCTGGGCGCGCCGGCTCAGAAAACGGGCCGATCCGACGGATTTCGGCGTCTTGGGGGCGCGACTGGGCATTTTTTCGACGCCGACGGCTGGAGATGCTCTTATGAAGGAGGTCCTTGATAGCTGGGCAAGTAAAGAAACTGATGTGGCATGTCAATTTTTTTCCCATCATGCTCCAATTGGTTCGCATGACCTGTCAGCTATCCTGTGTAGAATATGCATGTTCTTTCAGCATTGCTAAACCTGCACGGAACTTAATTTGCTAAGTACGCCCTACTCCATGATGTAACTTGTGATCTTGATCTATAGTATGTTCAATACAGTTAGTTTGTAGCTTGTGATCTTGATGTGAGTGAGCTGTAGTATGTTCCAGCACAGTAATATGTTCATTGCAGTTAGTTTGTACTGGATCTATCAGGGATGTTATGTAACTCAAGTAGATGCTGCTTACTGTTTGCAAATTGTTAAATTATTTCATGGCGTCGGCCATATGTTTGCTCCTTGCACTCATCATCTATATGGTTGTATTCATCAATCATCATCATATAATATATGGCCACTATCAGTGAGGATTATTAACGTTTTCCTCACTAGGCATTTGGTTCTCTCCACATAGCCCACTTTGAGTTCTTAATCACGTCCGAGTACAAGATTCCAACTAACAGCTTCCCTAGACCCCCAATGTGGTCTTCAACAATGTTGAAATCTCTCATCGCACTTAATACAATGCCTGGAATTAACATTCAGTTTGGAAGGTTATCTGTATAAGTAACTTATATAAACAACTAACGACAGTACACACTCCTTTACGTTGCTATTTTTCTATAGGAAATATTTTCACCTGAATCTATAAATATTTCAATTTTTCTCACACACTTGTCAGCTTTATAATTCTTTTTGTTGATATATGCAACAGCTCCAAACAGATTGTACTTACTAGTTTTTCTTAAACTCAAACAGGAGCTTTTATCCTACTCCCTCCGTCCCAAGTACAAAGTTGAGTCATTTTTGAGTCACTTATTTTGGGACGGATGGAGTACTATAAAACCCTGTTTAACTCCCATTACTCCATTTTGAACTAGTGTCAGGAGAAGAAAATGGTCGAACGTTGCAGTCAGAAGTTTTGGCAAACAATTCTAGAAAACCCTACATACCAACTGGGAAAACTTACATTGAGGATGTCCACAGCTCAAACTACACCAACAGTACCTCCAGTGATACAAGTCATTCCAGAGCTACAAAATTGCCATCTGCTTCAAACATCCAGCTGCCTTCTATTGCAACAAATACTTGTGTACCACAGTTGTTTACAAAAGAATTGAAACCAGAGATAGACTCATTATTACCTTCCTTTGATTTCTTGGACTTTCCTATGCCTGCTGAACGTCCTCCAAGTTATGATTTGGAAAATAAGTAATTTACAGACCGATTTGTTCATCCACAAATTCTCTGAATGCTTAAGTCTGGACATTTCAGCAAACAATAAGCTTCTTTTCACTATCGGCTCACCAAGTTCTCAGGTGTTAGAATACCAAGACGAGTGAAGTCTGTTTTAAACCTTGAGTTTGTAGAGCTCGTCGTAAACGAACCCTCACCTTCGAATCCCTTAAGTCTACACCCTGTACTCACGGATCCCGGTCAATCTTAACCTTACATCTGTTTGCCGCACCGGGGAAAATATATCCCGGCTGGGATCACAGGCTACTCTCACTAGCATGTCAACCCCGCACGCCATATTTATCTTCATCCACCACTCCGCCGTGCTCGTCCGCCATGGCATCATTTTTTTTCTTTTTCTTTTCCTGCGTGGAGCATCTATGATCGAACCGATGTCCGTGGCAAGTGTTCCAGGTGGCAGCCCTGTTACCACAGCCGCAACGCCTCCTCTGAGCCAGACGCGTCGTTCTTCTCGACCAGCAAACTGACCAGGTCCGAGAAGGCCTCGACCGCCTACGGTAGCAGCAGGGAGACGAGGCCAGCGACTATGGCCGCAATGTTAAATCCTCCGAAACAAACCAATCAGTAGCTAGCTCAATGTATTCATATGCCCATGAGCTCTTGGCCTTAATAAATCCTAGTGTGTCTGCAATGAATTGGACAGGCTAACTTGCTCCAGTACAACCAGTGATGTGTGGTATATCCGTATATGAAAGCAGAGGAGTCGTGGTGAGCTCTGCTGAATCCTGAGAGCATGGTTAATAATACAGCAGCAGTCGGCTATAAGGAGTTGACATATCATCTAGAGACAACCTTATAGTCGGCATGTACAATAGTATGTTTTAAATGTGTACTACTCCCTCTGTCCCATAATGTATGATGTTTTTTTACATTATGGAACGGAGGGAGTACTTTATTAATAGTTGACCCACCTTACATACTCATAAAGCGTCTTGGGTCTCGTGTTGCAGCCGGCTACTCACAAAGAGCCCGCTTCTCTTCTCTCTCCTCTTCTCTCTCTTCCAACTAAGCAAAGAGCATGCTTATGTCATCTTATTGTACTTGCTCTGATGCAATCCGGTTTGCTACGCGAGGGTCGAAAGGAGGAGCCGACGCTGACGCGGACGTCAGGAGCATGAGAGTGCGACCTCAGACACCTCGCTCGCCTCCGACGTAGCGCTGCCTAAGGACCTCCCGTAGCGGTCTCAGTTTGTGTGTGCGCACTCCCCGGCAGCTCACCATGCCTCCGAGCTAGCTACGACAACCCATGTGTAACCGTCTCTTCCTTTATACGTATTCCTCTTTTATTTCTGAATGGTCTGATGGCATCTGATCTCAAAACTGAATAGGGCAATGTTAAGTATTCTGTGTTGACCTACCCATGAAGGGCCATAGTTATCAGTCTAGAAAGCCTTGTATCAAGTTAGTTGAGTTGTCTTTTCGAAAAGAAAAAGTTAGTTAAGTTGTATCTGTTTTCTCTCAGCAGCATCCACACCGTTGGCTGCCGTACATTTCGACTGTACACTTACATACATGAATATGATGGTGTCAACTCAAGCATAAGTAGACGCACTTGACCTTACAGGGCTATTTTGATACAGGTTGCAGCTGCTCACTCATGCTACTTGGTCGCTGACCTGAACATCGGGTCATACTCTGAAAATGCTAGGTCATGTCCTTCCTATTAATGCAGACCAATTTTATGTCCTCGAACGTTAGCCAGTCCCGACAACATTCAGTTCTATTACGATTTTATCACTACCTGCAACATTTCCAATCTTGCTGCAAATTTTACTTAGAAACTTTCTCCTGCTGTATACTCAACTTGACATGCACTTCCTGCAAAAATTTGTAATTCTCACTCAAAATAAATAAATAGCACGTAGGTTTTTTGTGTGTCGTTTAATCAGGAAGAAGAGGTTCTTAGATTAGGTATGTTTAAAAAAAAAACATGCTACTTTGGCTAGATTGACGCTTATCAGAAAGAGCGACAAATCTGATGTATACTGAGGCTCTTTTGACGCCTCCACATTACCATGGAGATTAGCAACTATGGATCTCTGGTCTTCACAGCGGAAGATTTAGACCATGTCCATCATATGTCTTCAGTCCTCACGCAGGCCTTGCTCCTCGCCTGGCGTAGCAGCTGCCGCCTTGCTCCATCGATCTCCTTGCTCATGACCTTCTCCCATGCATGGAGCACTGGTACGATCCAGCCACGTCGTTGTGGGCAAGAAGGGTGTCAACCAGGATATCCCTGTTGCTTAAACGGTGGCCAAACTTACCGTTTTGGAATTGACCACATTAAGTCGGGTTGTGATCAGATGAACATTCACTGCCAGCAAGGGCTGGAAGAAGGATGAGCGGCGACACAGGTGGGGTGTCGTGTTGAAATAGAATGCGTGCAACCGAGGGAGGGGTGAGTCTTAGACCATGTGTTATTGTGTTAAGGGCGTGTAATGTAATGTTTTTTTTTCCGTTGCAACGCACGGGCCCTTTTGGTTTTTTGCCTAGAAGACCACGGAAGTCTTTTCTTCTCGAAACTTCACACGTGAGTATAACACTTGACCATGGTTGTTACAAAAAAAAATTTCAAAAGTGTTTGATTTATTTTATTCTTTTTATTACAATTCAATGTTTAAGCGGGTGTGGATAAACCGAGGTTCCAAAAATCCACGACAGATGCCAATAACCTATATTTGGACCTCTCTTTTGTCATGTATGCTGGCCTCTGCCTCAGTGCATATTCTAAGCTTAGTTGTTATATTAACACACGCCAGTAGGATGATGTGAACATATATTCATATTTTTACAAGTGGTCTGCCCCGATCGAGGTCAAGTCTTACTTCCATATTGCCTCAAGATCAGTTCCAAGAGGCAAATCTTCATATATAAGAAACCTTCCAAGAGGCAACATCGACGACTTAGTCAAGCCGGCTGCTAGATTACTTAATTGTCAAAATATAATGCGAGGGATCCTACATTGGTCATATCCTTCCCATCGACTAGCATGCTATTCGACCCGCTCCATACCATTCCTCCACAGGCGGTACCCAGAAGGTATTGGATCTCTTGCAGGTTAGCTGCAAACTCTAGCTTCTACCCCACTAAATACACATCTTTTGTGGCTTAATTTGTGTTCGATCCCGTTACACATCAGCTGTTTTCACCTTTTTCCTTTGGCAGGTTATTTTCTTGTTTCAGCTCGCTCCGTTTCTTGATGTGTGTACACGGACACACCTATAAATCCAATGAATAGCTTTGCCCTTCAAGCTTCCTTTTCTAGATCTAATCATTTTCCTACGCTGTACATACCTCTTTCACAGATCTACATATGTATAAATAATTTTATATGATGCCTCAAATCTCGGCCGGGTTCCATTTCTTCAACTTCTTTATTCTGAATTTCAGATGTCCTGGTCCCGGAGAACGTGTACGGATAGGATTTCACATGCTTACTAGCTGTATCAACAGATGTAGTTTGATGAATACGCACTAGATAAACCACATACATGAACTATAGGCTCATAGATCCCGCACTGGATCAGTACGTCTGTACATGCCAGATGTGTCACCCAGCATGAACGTCTTTTTTTGTTCAAATCGACCGGCCTTGCTGTTGCCGGTCTTGTTAATTAATCCACATGGATATTCGATTTGCATAACCTGCACAATGTTAATTAATACTGCAGATGCATAACTAGTAGTGAATCAATCAGATGAAGAGCATGAGATTTTTGTGTTACTAAAGCAAAGAACAACAATAAGATATGGCGGCAGCGATAGTGGCGAGTGTTTCTACTGGCGTGATGAAACCCCTCCTGTGCAAGCTGGCCACCCTAATGGGAGACGAGTTCTCCAAGCTGAAGAACTTGCGGAAGGAGGTGAAGTTCATTAGTGATGAGCTTACAAGCATGAAAGATGTCCTTGAGAGCCTTGCGGATGTGTACGACCTAGATCTACAAACCAAGAGGTGGAGAGACATAGTGAGGGAGATGTCGTATGACATCGAGAACATTATTGATGACTTCATGCATAAGATTGGGGAGAAAAATGGAAAGGGTGCGCTCATCAGGAGGACTATTCGACGCCTCAAAACTTCTAGAGCTCGTCGCCAAATTGTTGACCAGATTGGAGCAATCAAGAAACTAGTCTGTGAAACAAGTGAACGGCGCAGCAGGTACAAATTTGATATTCCTCGATCAAGCTATGTGACCATCGACCCACGAGTGGCCACACTCTACAAGGATGCAGCTACCCTCGTTGGTTTGGAAGGACCAACAAATGAGCTCGTCAATTGGCTAAAAGACGAGGAGGCACATTTGAAGAAGGTATCCATCGTGGGATTTGGAGGCCTGGGCAAAACAACACTTGCCAATGAGGTATACGGTAGGCTCAAGGAGGAGTTCAACTGTGGTGCATTTGTGTC
Source organism: Secale cereale (assembly GCA_902687465.1). Lineage (NCBI taxonomy): Eukaryota > Viridiplantae > Streptophyta > Magnoliopsida > Poales > Poaceae > Secale > Secale cereale. The sequence goes on along the minus strand of LR738712.1, from coordinate 886,845,066 downwards.
GGTGTCTCAAAAGCCAAACATCACAAAAATTATCCGTAGTTTACTCTCCGAACTTGGGAGTACACTATCTTTACATGATTGCGAAATAAATGTTCTTCTCAACAAACTCAGAGAATATCTACAAAAAAAGAGGTAATTATTTTTTCTTATTGTACTTTGTTTTCTTTTGTTTGCCGCACAAGTAAATACTATGGAGAAAATCACTAGACGGCTTGCAAGTAAAGCAAACAAGAAAATAGTGCGAAGTAGTATATGCATTTAATAGACTTGTGCAGGTAAATTATCTTCTTTTTTTAATTATTTCTTTAAGTTTTGTAGAGCTGGATAACATTTCATTAACAAGAAAGAAACATATTGTGTTCTCCCTGCAAATTGGGTTTACTAGAAATTACTCCCTCCGTCCCACAATGTAAGATATTTTTTGACATTAGTGTAGTGTCAAAAAACATTTTACATTATGGGACGGAGTAGTACTAACTAATCAATGTGGTTGTTTTATTCCTCAGTCAAGACTAAGATATATATATATATATATATATATATATATATATATATATATATATATATATATATATATATATATATATATATATATATATATATATAACTGAACGCAATTAATTTTCTATTGAAAAAATTATTCTACTTGACTTTTAACACTTTCTTGTACTCTTTGGTAGGTATCTGGTTATAATTGACGATCTATGGGATACATCGTCATGGGATATTATTAAAAGTGCTTTCCCAGATAATGGTCTTTCCAGTAGAGTTATTACAACTACAAGAATAAATAATGTGGCTGAGGCTTGTTGCTCCCCTTCCCGTGATTATATTTTCAAAATGAAGACACTTAACAATGAAGACTCAAGAAGACTGTTTTTTGGTAGGATATTCAACTCTGAAGAAGATTGCCCTCCCCAGCTTCAGAATGTCTCTACTGAAATTCTCAAAAAATGTGATGGTTTGCCTCTCGCAATCATTACTATATCAGGCATGTTAGCAAATGAAGGTTTCGACCAAGAGGATTGGGAACATGTACATAATTCTCTAGGTTCGGGAACAAATCTCACGTTGGAAGGGATGAGGAAAATCTTAGACCTCAGTTACAGAAACCTTCCGCCTCATCTCAAGACATGCTTGTTGTATCTTGGCATGTATCCAGAGGACTTCAGAATAGATAGGTCTAAATTGGAACGTCAATGGATTGCCAAAGGTTTTGTTACTAAAGAAAATGGACAAGATGTTGAGAAGGTTGCAAGAAATTATTTCAACGAGCTTGTTAATAGGAGCCTCATCCAACCTATAGTATTTAACTACGAAGGGTTTGTCACAAAATGCACCGTACATGATATGATGCTCGATCTTATCTTGTTTAAGTGTGCGGAAGAGAATTTTCTCACCATATTCGATGGCCGTCAAGCCATCACAAAACTGGATTACAAGGTCCGCCGTCTGTCTCTCCAGTTGAATGGTCCATATGATGGATCATCGTTATCGGGTAAGGTTAGTATGTCACAAATTCGGACTATTATGATCTTCGGGGGATCTGCTATGCCTCATCTGCCATTGTTCAAATTCCTTCGAGTTCTTGATGTTCATGGATCTATGATTGTTGAAGGTAACTTCATTGGACTGTGTAAGTTGTATCAGCTGAGATATTTAGCGATACATGGTTTCTGGAATCTGTTCAAGCTACCAGCACAGATCAAAGGGCTACGACACTTGGAAACACTTGATGCACCTCTTGGTGTATATGTTCCATCAGATATAGTTCATCTACCATGGTTGAAGTTCTCGAATATTGATTGGAGTAGAAATCAACTCCCTGATGGGTTCGGCAGAATTAAATCCCTGCGATATCTAAACAGATTTGATGTGATGAAGTCTTCACTAGATAGCGTCGAGGGCCTTGGAGAGCTCACCAACCTCAGAGAGATAGTAGTCTGCGGCAGTACTTCGGAAGGGGTTGTTAGTGACACCGACAGGAAGAGACGCATGGATGCTTTGATCTCTTCTTTGGGGAAAATTTGTATGAGCTTGGAGTGCCTCGGTTTACATATTTCAGGCTGCAACAATGCCTTTATGGCATTGTCACCTCCACCCCACCGACTTGAGAGACTTCACATGGGAGTTCAATCCTTCTTTTCCAGGGTCCCTAATTGGATGGGGAAGCTCAATAACCTCAAGCAATTGGACATCATTGTCCTTTGGAGTGATATCAGTATTCTAGCAGAGTTGCCTGCCCTCACTCATGTCAAAGTATACATCAAAGAAATCTTAACAGAAACAATTATCATATACGAGAGGGCATTCCCTGTTGTAAGAAGTTTGGAACTCCGGTTGAGCAACCCATCGTACCTGACTTTCCAGGCCGGTGCAATGCCCAGGCTCCAGAGGCTTAGGCTGGAGTACAATGGCAGAGGGTTGAAGCAGAATGGCGGTCCTGGACCAACTGGCATCCAACACTTGTTAGCACTCGAAGAATTTTCCGCAGAAATAAGAATTAGTGATTCTACGGAATTTGAACGGACAATTGCCGAATCTGCCTTAAGGAGTTGTATCGGCGTGCATCCCATTGGCCCTCACGTGGAAATCCAATTCCACGATGAACTTGATTGGTCCTTCTTCTCCTCTTATGATTTCTTATGCTTGTCGTCTGATGATTCTGATAGCGACGACTTTGATTCCTGGGAACACCGGAGGGTCTACACGCATGGGCCGAGTCGTATGCAGGAGTTGTTACTGAGCCTCTGAATTGGTTATTATATAGTCTTATTTCCGCGTTCTTATTTGCCTCTTCTGTTGAACAGGTCAAAATTTCCATATCATGTACTCCCTTCGTCCCAAAATAATTGTCACCAAAATGGACAAAAAAAAATGTATCTAGAATCAAATACATCTAGATACACTATTTTTTATTCATTTTGATGACAAGTATTTTCGGACGGAGGGAGTAATGAACTGTGTATGCTATCTATTTGTGTAATAACCTGAACTAGCAGGTTGACTCGCACATTTGCACGGCTGGATTCGTTTGTTTTCGTATTTATGTTCTTGAGTCTTTGAAGCTTGGATAACGGGTTTAGAAAATTTTAGTTGATCTGTTTCACTAAAAAAATGAATTGCTCAGACGACAAATTAGCTTAGGTGGAAAGTTGCATGTTTGATTGCTGATATGGATGTCAAGAGATTTAGACAGTGGGGGCCTCCTAATTATATATAGTAGATACTAGATCCGTTGCGTCCATAGTGGAAAAGTCAAATGCAATTGATAAGTGAGCTTAACTATTATAAAATTATTATTTAAAGAAAAAGCCCCGCTTCGGTACAACTGTATAAAGGGTAGTATGGTCCTTTGGCAAGTCGGACCCACTTCCGTATGTATTGGGTTGGCAAGTCTTGACAGGGCAGTTGTCTAGTACTACTACAATACTATGATATAAGGTGCTAACATAATGATATTATTTTGTACCCATGTTAACAAATCATTAATTTTGTTTGTGTCTTGTGTGTATATCTCTATGATTCAAGGTTTTTTTAGGTTCTGGTCAATGTCCACTTTTGTTTCCGTGTCCGCTTTGTACTCGCTCCGTATCCGTTTCCGGTAGTTTCCGTTTCTGTATTCATTTTCTTGGTTTCTCTATTCATTTCCGCTTCTGCAAAAAAATATGAAAACAAATATGATAGCACTCAGTTCCGTCCGTTTCCACTCTGTTTTCATCCCTAACCGCAGGCGTGTAACCTGTTGCTAGCTCACTACTACACGGCAAAGGACCAGATTCCAGTAGTGAAGGGAGTGTTGGTTGTTCTTGGTGGACCTGGATCAACAAGTAGTTGAGGCATAATAAGATAGGAGAGAACTATCTGACAGTTGTGAGTTCATCACTCAACGTAGTTGACTAGCAGTTCAGCTCGACTCTGTTTGAGAGACCCGCTTGCTTACTGCAATTCAGAATTGTGATAGGAATGGTTCTTGGGCCTTGTCAAGAGTGGACGTTAAATAATACATTTTTTAATTAATTTTCAGAAATAATACACGGTTTTGGTATTTTTTGAAAATAATACAGCCTCGTCTTCCTGGAGGACGACTGGACCTAATCGTCGTGGACGATTAGGTCCAGTCGCACGACGATTAGGTCCAGTCGTCCTCCAGGAAGATGATTAGTTCCAGTCGTCCTCCCGGAAGATGATTAGTTCCAGTCGTCCTCCAGGAAGATGATTAGTTATCGCAGCACAACGAGTGGGTGGACATGTATTCGACTCTGACACCACCTTCCACACAGGAAACACAGTATGACCAGGAATGGTCTGAGCTTCCTCCCCGTAATGCCCCCCCCCCCTGTAACATCTGAGCTTCCTCCTCGAAATTTCTGGCTAACCTCAGAAGACATTTCGACATACTCGGGTGCAAACTACGATCGAAAGGATAAGGGCATCTCCAGCCGTTCGGCCCCGCAGGGCGCCTAAATAGAGCGGCCTGGGGGCGTGCCGGCGCTAGTTCGGCCCCTGGGAACGACCTAGCTCCCAGTCACGCCCCCAAGCGCCGGCCCCAGGATGCGGGAAATTTGAACTAGGTCGTTCCCGCTCACAAAAGACGCCACAAAACCGACGATCGGATGTAGTTTTGCGTTACAAAAACATAACGCCGTGCGCCGCAAGTTCGCGTGCGCAACGAATCACTCGGCGGGGTCGGCTCCAGGCGTTGGCGGAGTCGGCGTGCGCGGGCTCGGCAGCGTCGGAGTTGCTTCGGTGCCGGCTATGCCGTCGCGGCTTCGGTACTGCTGGGCGGCGATGTAGAGGCGTCGGGCGGGCTTGGCGTCCGTGTGGCCGTGGGCGCGGGAGCTGGCGTCGTCGGCGTTGTCTGCAGCTAGTTCAGGATGAGGCCACGCTCCGCCAGGTACCACGCCCTGAGCTGCTCGTCGCCGCTCTGGAGCATCACTAGTAGATAAAGGGTCATCAGACCCGGTTCATTTGGGCCATTTAGCCCCGGTTCCAGAACCGGGACAAGAAGGTCGGTACTAATGCTCTGACCCTTTAGTCCCGGTTCAATCCAGAACCGGGGCAGAAGGGTATCCACGTGGCCTGTGCACCGAGCCCAGGCAGGAGGGGCTTTAGTCCCGGTTGGTGGTACCAACCGGGACCAAAAGGCATCCACGCGTCAGCATTTCTGTGGCTGTGGTTTTTGTTTTTTTTTTGAAAGGGGAGGGGGGGTTTTAGGTT
>LR738712.1:886728036-886836959 GCA_902687465.1 Secale cereale | reverse complement strand
TCACATTTTGTCTAGTGTCAAAGGATTCAACAAACCAATACTTCATCATTAGGCGAAAGTAACAGTAGCATGATGGTACGAAGCTCTCCAAAGTTGTTTTGGAACGAAGTCCCAGATAAGATAATCCGTAACAAAAGACGGATTATCCTATCAGGAACTCCGTTCCAGAACATCTTTGCATAACTTCGTACTAACATGCCCCGGTTACTTCTGGCAAATGATGAAGTCATGGAATTCTTCAATACTTTGACACTAGCTAGGCAACCTCTCTCGACCCCTCGACCCCCGACTGCTCGGCGATCCACAACCCTAGACCCGCTCATGTCACATTTTGTCGAGTGTCAAAGGATTCAACAAAACCAATACTTCATCATTAGGCGAAAGTAACAGTAGCATGATGGTACGAAGCTCTCCAAAGTTATTTTGGAACGGAGTCCCAGATAGGATAATTCGTAACAAATGACGGATTATTCTATCAGGAACTCCGTTCCAAAATAACTTTGCATAACTTTGTACCAAAATGCCCCGGTTACTTCTGGCAAATGATGAAGTCATGGAATTCTTCAATACTTTGACCCCCGACTGCTCGGCGATCCACAACCCTAGACCCTCGACTGCTAGGCAACCTCTCGACCCCTCGACCTTCGGCCTCTCGACCCCTCGACGACCCTCGGCCCCTCGGTGATCTCTCGACCGGTCCCTCGGTCCCTCGACGACCCTCGACCCCGGCCCCCCTAATGTCGAAGTTATCGGGGAGGGTGTATATCGACATAGACATATCCGATAAAAAAAAGAGGAAGAAGAAGAAAAAAGGAACCGCTAGAGGAGAAGATCGAAGAAAAAAAAAGATTTCTCTTCTTCTCCTCTATTCCTTTCTTCTTCTCCTTTTTTTTTTCTTTTTTTTCTTCTTCTTATTTATTTCTCCTCTTCTTCCTCTCCTCTTCTTCTTTCTTTCCTCTTTCTTATTTTCTTCTTCCTATCCTTCTTTTTCTAAATTTGTAACTTTTGCATATATAAAACTTTCTATATATATTTAGCATATATAAACAAAAAACTATATAGCCACATACACATATATATACATCACATACAGCAACTTCCTAAGAAAAAATATATTTATATACACATACATATATATTTAGCAAATTCCTAAGAAAAAAAATATATATACACATACATATATATATATACAGCAACTATATATACAGCAACTATATATACAGCAATTTATATAAACATATAAAAAATAGATACACATATATACATATATACACAACAATTATATATATATACAGCAATTTTATATAAACATAAAAAAAGGGAGCCCTAGCTCACATCGCGCGGCGGGGCTGGGCGGCGCGACGGCGGCGGGGCGGGGCGGCGACGAGGCGGCGTCGGGGCGCGGCGGCGCGACGGCGGCGGGGCGGGGCGCGCGGCGCGACAGCGACAGGCCGGGGCGCGGCGCGCGACGGCGCGGGGCGGGGCGGAACGGGGTCGCGGGGCGGGGCGACGGCGACGAGGCGGCGTCGGGGCGGCGTCGGGGGCGACGGCGACGGGGGCGACGGCGACGGCGACGGGGCGACGGGGGCGGGGAAGGTGAGGGAGGCGTCGGGGGCGCGGAAGAAGGAAACTGCCCAAAATTTCGCAAGTCCTGGTTATATAGGAGGGGCATTAGTCCCGGTTGGTGGCTGGAACCGGGACTAATACCCCCCTTTAGTCCCGGTTGCTGCCACCAACCGGGACTAAAGGTCCCTTTTCAGCAGCCCAAAGGGCGGGAAGGAGGGGCCTTTAGTCCCGGTTGGTGGCAGCAACCGGGACTAAAGCCACCCTTTAGTCCCGGTTGCTGCCACCAACCGGGACTAAAGGCCTTGCTGCGGTGCGGTGGGAAGTTTAGTCCCACCTCGCTAGTTGAGAGAGGCCAGCACCGGTTTATAAGCCCCGCTGCCTCTCTCCTCTCGAACTCCTCTAAACTGCAGGCCTAAGGGCCTAAACTGACACTGCTTTGCCTGTGGGCTTGCTGGGCTTTCTATGGGCCTGAATCCTGGCCCATGGTTGGGTTTCTAGTCGTATTCAGGCCGTGTGGGCCCAGTAGGTGGCATATTTTTTTATTTTTTTTATTTGTTGCTTTATTTTTTAGTTTTGTTTCTACTTTCAACAAAATACTTACTGTTGCTATGTTTATTTATTTGTTTTCTTTGTTGCTTTATTTATTTTATTTTGTTTCTACTTACAAAAAAATACTTATTGTTGCTATTTTTTTTCAAGTTTTTTTGTTTTGTTTTCTGCATTATTTATTTTCTTTTGTTTTTTGCTTTATTTTTTAATTCCTTCTGGTAAAACCAATTACAAACTTTCTGTTAGTGCAAGTAGTATTCAAATTTGAATAGTTTAAATTTGAAATTATTTGTTTTCTTTGTTGCTTTATTTATTTTATTTTGTTTCTACTTACAATGAAATACTTATTGTTGCTATTTTTTATTTTTTTGCAAGTTTTTTTTTGTTTTCTGCATTATTTATTTTCTTTTGTTTTTTGTTTTATTTTTTAATTCTTTCTGGTAAAACCAATTACAAACTTTCTGTTAGTGCAAATTTGAATAGTACAAACGGACAATGGTATCATACTCGTTTGTTACAAAGTTGGCATGGTATCATCATATTAGTTGCGGAAAAAAGTCTTCATTTTTTCTTCGCTTGTGTCATTTGCTTATTGCGCCGTAACCATGGATAATCTTCATCGTTTATCAGGATGCTTGGGTCAGCCTTGACTTTGAAGGGAGGAATTTCATGAAACTTTTCATAATCTTCAGACATGTCTGTCTTGCCCTCCACTCCCAGGATGTCCCTTTTTCCTGAAAGAACTATGTGGCGCTTTGGCTCATCGTATGATGTATTCGCTTCCTTATCTTTTCTTTTTCTCGGTCTGGTAGACATGTCCTTCACATAGATAACTTGTGCCACATCATTGGCTAGGACGAACGGTTCGTCAGTGTATCCAAGATTTTTCAGATCCACTGTTGTCATTCCGTACTGTGGGTCTACCTGTACCCCGCCTCCTGACAGATTGACCCATTTACACTTAAACAAAGGGACCTTAAAATCATGTCCGTAGTCAAGTTCCCATATGTCCACTATGTAACCATAATATGTGTCCTTTCCCCTCTCGGTTGTTGCATCAAAGCGGACACCGCTGTTTTGGTTGGTGCTCTTTTGATCTTGGACAATCGTGTAAAATGTATTCCCATTTATCTCGTATCCTTTGTAAATCAATACAGTCGAAGATGGTCCCCTGGACAACAAGTACAACTCATCACAAACAGTGTTGTCACCTCTGAGACGTGTTTCCAACCAACTGCTGAATGTCCTGATGTGTTCACGTGTAATCCAGTCGTCGCACTGCTCCGGGTGTTTGGAGCGCAGACTGTTCTTGTGTTCATCGACATACGGGGTCACCAATGTAGAGTTCTGTAGAACTGTGTAGTGTGCTTGAGACCAAGAATAACCGTCCCTGCATATTATTGAGTCCCTTCCAAGCGTGCCTTTTCCAGTCAGTCTGCCCTCGTACCGCGATTTAGGGAGACCTATCTTATTAAGGCCAGGAATGAAGTCAACACAAAACCCGATGACATCCTCTGTTTGATGGCCCATGGAGATGCTTCCTTCTGGTCTGGCGCGGTTACGGACATATTTCTTTAGGACTCCCATGAACCTCTCAAAGGGGAACATATTGTGTAGAAATACGGGCCCCAGAATGACAATCTCGTCGACTAGATGAACTAGGACGTGTGTCATGATATTGAAGAAGGATGATGGGAACACAAGCTCGAAACTGACAAGACATTGCGCCACATCACTCCTTAGCCTTGGTACGATTTCTGGATCGATCACCTTCTGAGAGATTGCATTGAGGAATGCACATAGCTTCACAATGGCTAATCGGACGTTTTCCGGTAGAAGCCCCCTCAATGCAACCGGAAGCAGTTGCGTCATAATCACATGGCAGTCATGAGACTTTAGGTTCTGGAACTTTTTCTCTGCCATATTTATTATTCCCTTTATATTTGACGAGAAGCCAGTCGGGACCTTCATACTGAGCAGGCATTCAAAGAAGATTTCTTTCTCTTCTTTCGTAAGAGCATAGCTGACAGGACCTTCATACTGCTTCGGAGGGATGCCGTCTTTTTCGTGCAAACGTTGCAGGTCCTCCCGTGCCTCAGCTATATCTTTTGTCTTTCCATACACGCCCAAGAAGCCTAGCAGGTTCACGCAAAGGTTCTTCGTCACGTGCATCACGTCGATTGAAGAGCGGACCTCTAGGTCTTTCCAGTAGGGTAGGTCCCAAAATATAGATTTCTTCTTCCACATGGGTGCGTGTCCCTCATCGTCATTCGGAACAGCTAGTGCGCCGGGGCCCTTTCCAAAGATTACGTGTAAATCATTGACCATAGAAAGTACGTGATCACCGGTACGCATGGCGAGCTTCTTCCGGTGATCTGCCTCGCCTTTGAAATGCTTGCCTTTCTTTCGACATTGATGGTTGGTCGGAAGAAATCGACGATGGCCCAGGTACACATTCTTCCTGCACTTGTCCAGGTATATACTTTCAGTGTCATCTAAACAGTGCGTGCATGCGTGGTATCCTTTGTTTGTCTGTCCTGAAAGGTTACTGAGAGCGGGCCAATCGTTGATGGTCACGAACAGCAATGCTTTTAGGTCAAATTCCTCCTGTTTGTGCTCATCCCACGCACGTACACCGTTTCCATTCCACAGCTGTAAAAGTTCTTCAACTAATGGCCTTAGGTACACATCAATGTCATTGCCGGGTTGCTTAGGGCCTTGGATGAGAACTGGCATCATAATGAACTTCCGCTTCATGCACATCCAAGGAGGAAGGTTATACATACATAGAGTCATGGGCCAGGTGCTGTGATTGCTGCTTTGCTCCCCGAAAGGATTAATGCCATCCGCTCTTAAAGCAAACCATACGTTCCTTGCGTCCTTTGCAAACTCCTCCCAGTACTTTCTCTCGATTTTTCTCCATTGCGACCCGTCAGCGGGTGCTCTCAACTTCCCGTCTTTCTTACGGTCCTCACTGTGCCATCGCATCAACTTGGCATGCTCTCTGTTTCTAAACAAACGTTTCAACCGTGGTATTATAGGAGCATACCACATCACCTTCGCAGGAACCCTCTTCCTGGCGGGCTCGCCATCAACATCACCAGGGTCATCTCGTCTGATCTTATACCGCAATTGTTGGGGAACGTTGCATGGGAAACAAAAAATTTTCCTACCGTTCACCAAGATCAATCTAGTAGAAGCAACTACGAGAGGGGAGTGTGATCTACGTACCCTTGTAGATCGCTAAGCGGAAGCGTTATGAACGCGGATGATGGAGTCGTACTCGTCGCGATTCAGATCGCCGAAGACCTAGCACCGAAGCAACGGTGCCTCCGCGTTCTTCACACGTACGGCTCGGGGACGTCTCCTCCTTCTTGATCCAGCAAGGGGTGGAGGAGAGGTTGATGGAGAACCGGCAGCACGACGGCGTGGTGGTGATGGTGGAGAAGAACTCCAGCAGGGCTTCGCCTAAGCACTGCGGGAGGAGAAGATATGACGGGAGAGGGAGGGCAGCACCGAGGCACAAACTGTGTTGGCTGCCCTCCCTTTGCCCCACTATATATAGGGGGGGTGGAGAGGTTAGGGCGCCCTAGGGTTTCCCCCTAGGGGCCGGCGGCCAGGGCAAGGGGAAGGGGGCGGCGGCCAGGGCAGGGGGAGGCGCCCAGGCCCTAGGGTTTCCCCCCTAGGTGCCTTGCCCCCCAAGCCCAAGGGGTGCGGCCAGCCCTAGGGGGTCCCACCCCCTTAGCCGCATGGGGAGAGGGCCCAGGGGGGGCGCACAGCCCCCTGAGGGCTGTGGTGTCCCCCCTTGTGGCCCAATAGGCCCAGAACACCTTCCGGACCCCCGAAAACCTTCCCGGTACTCCGCCGATTTCCCGATGCTCCCCGGAACACTTCCGGTACTCCGAAACCTTTCATCCTATATATCAATCTTCGTCTCCGGACCATTCCGGAGACCCTCGTCATGTCCGGGATCTCATCCGGGACTCCGAACAACCTTCGGTAACCATGCACTCTTCTCACTAACAACCCTAGCGTCACCGAACGTTAAGTGTGTAGACCCTGCGGGTTCGGAAACCATGTAGACATGACCGAGACACTCCCAGGTCAATAACCAATAGCGGGATCTGGATACCCATATTGGCTCCTACATGTTTCTCGATGATCTCATCGGATGAACCACGATGTCAAGGATTCAGGCAATCCCGTATACAGTTCCCTTTGTCTCGTCGGTATGTTACTTGCCCGAGATTCGATCGTCGGTATCTCTATACCTAGTTCAATATCGTTACCGGCAAGTCTCTTTACTCGTTACCGTAATACATAATCCCGTGACCAACTACTTAGTCACTTTGAGCTCATTGAGATGACGTATTACCGAGTGGGCCCGGAGATACCTCTCCGTCACACGGAGTGACAAATCCCAGTCTCGATCCATGTCAACTCAACAGACACCCTCGGAGATACCTGTAGAGTACCTTTATAGTCACCCAGTTACGTTGCGACGTTTGGCACACACAAAGCACTCCTACGGTGTCAGTGAGTTACATGATCTCATGGTCATAGGAACTTATACTTGACATGCAGAAAACTATAGCGATAACTGACACGATCAAAAGCTATGTTAACGTTTGGGTCTCGTCCATCACATCATTCTCCTAATGATGTGATCCCGTTATCAAATGACAACTCATGTCTTATGACCTGGAAACCGCGGTCATCTTTGATCAACGAGCTAGTCCTGTAGAGGCACACTAGGGACACAAAGTCTGTCTATTCATCCATACGTGTATCTGAGTTTCCAATCAATACAGTTATAGCATGGATAATAAACGATTATCATGAACAAGGAAATATAATAATAACTCTTTTATTATTGCCTCTAGGGCATATTTCCAACAGTCTCCCACTTGCACTAGAGTCAATAATCTAGCATTACAAGGTAATGAATCTAACACCCATAGAGTCTTGGTGTTGATCGTGCTTAGCCCGTGGAAGAGGCTTAGTCAACGGATCTGCAACATTCAAATCCGTGTGTACTTTGCAAATGTTTATGTCCTCCTCCTTGACCGAATCGCGGATGGAATTGAAGCGTCGCTTTATGTGTCTGGTCCTCTTGTGAAACCTTGGTTCCTTGGCTAGAGCAATGGCACCAGTGTTGTCACAGAACAGAGTCATTGGGTTCAGTGCACTAGGCACAACTCCAAGATCTGTCATGAACTCCTTCATCCAGACACCTTCCTTAGCCGCCTCCGAGGCAGCTATATACTCCGCTTCACATGTAGAATCAGCTACCACGCTCTTCTTGGAACTGCACCAGCTTACCGCTCCCCCGTTGAGAATATATACGTATCCGGTTTGTGACTTAGAGTCATCCGGATCAGTGTCAAAGCTTGCATCGACGTAACCCTTTACGACGAGCTCTTGATCACCTCCATAAACGAGAAACATATCCTTAGTCCTTTTCAGGTACTTTAGGATATTCTTGACCGCTGTCCAGTGATCCATACCAGGATTACTTTGAAACCTTCCGGCCATACTTATGGCAAGGCTGACATCTGGTCTTGTGCACAGCATTGCATACATGATAGAGCCTATGGCTGAAGCATAGGGGACGACACTCATCTTTTCTCTATCATCCGCAGTCACTGGGCATTGAGTCTTACTCAACTTTGTACCTTGCAATACCGGCAAGAACCCCTTCTTGGATTGATCCATTTTGAACTTCTTCAAAACTTTATCAAGGTACGTGCTTTGTGAAAGTCCTATCAAGCGTCTTGATCTATCTCTATAGATCTTGATGCCCAATATGAAAGCAGCTTGTAGGATCGAAGAAGTAGGTCTAGAGGGGGGGTGATTAGACTACTTGACAAGATAAAATTTCTCCCTTTAGATCATGCAAAGTTTTTGGCAGTTTCACAAACAAGATCAAGTCAAGTAACATACTACACATGCAATTCTAGAGTATGGGCAGCGGAAAGTAAATTGCATATATAGTAAATGGAGATGGAGAAGATCAAACGCAGTTTGGTGACACGGAGATTTTTGTCGTGGTTCCGATAGGTGGTGCTATCGTACATCCACGTTGATGGAGACTTCAACCCACGGAGGGTAACGGCTGCGCGAGTCCACGGAGGGCTCCACCCACGAAGGGTCCACGAAGAAGCAACCTTGTCTATTCCATCACGGCCTACGCCCACGGAGGACTAGCCTTACTCGGGGTAGATCTTCACGAAGTAGGCGATCTCCTTGCCCTTACAAACTTCTTGGTTCAACTCCACATCACGACGGAGGCTCCCAAGCGACACCTAACCAATCTAGGAGGCACCACCCCCCAAAAGGTAATAGACGGTGTTGATGGTGATGAACTCCTTGCTCTTGTGCTTCAAGTGATAAACTCCCCAACACTCAACTCTCCTCACTGATATGGCTGTGGTGGAAGGAAGATTTGAGTGGAAAGCAACTTGGGAAGGCTAGAGATCAAGTTTCATATGGTAGGAATGGAATGACTTGATCTCAACACAAGGGTAGGTGGTTCACTTCTCAGAAAGTGTGTGGTAGAAGTGGTGGTACTTTCTGATGGCTCTCCTCACGAATGAGGAGGGGGTGGAGGGGTATATATAGCCTCCACACAAAATCCAACCGTTACACACACATTTGACCAATCTCGGTCAGACCGAAGTGAAAACTCGGTTAGACCGAAAGTTCAAATATAGTGAACGTTGGGATTTTCGGTGGGACCGAAAATGCCATCTCGGTGAGACCGAAGTGAGTCAAAGGTTAGGGTTTGCCATCTCGGTGAGACCGAAAATATAAACTCGGATATTCCGAATTGATGTCAACCGATCACAGAAGGTTGGCAGCCCTTTTTCGGTGAGACCGAAACTCAGAATCGGTGTGACCGAGAATTTAGGGTTTGGAGAAACAACTGAAGTGGTTCATCTCGGTGGGACTGAGTTGGAGAAATCGGTGTGACCGAGATTACTTATGGGTGTGTGTTAAGTAGTGAATAGTGCTGATAGTTGAGGGAGTTAGATCACCAAGCACTTGAGCAACGAGAACATTAACACAACCTCATCCCCTTTTAATAGTATTGGCTTTCCTATGGACTCAATGTGATCTTTGATCACTAAACCAAAAATGGAGTCTTGAGCTTTTGCCAATGCTTGTCTTAGCATTTTGAGGGGTCCACTTCTTCAGACATTTCCATACCCACATCATCGAACTTTTCTGAAATGATTCTCAAGAGAATATTAGTTCAATGATATATATGTTGTTATTAATTACCAAAACCACCCGGGGATTAGTTGCACTTTCAGTATGTGATATGATATGGCCAATGACATGATGAAATATATTTTGATGTATGAGATGATCATGTTGTAATAGTTAACATCGACTTGCATGTCGATGCATACGGCAACCGGCAGGAGCCATAGGGTTGTCTTTATTTTTTGTATGACCTGCGTGTCAATCATTAAGCGCTTTGTAATGCTTTACTTTATCGCTAAACGGTAGCAATAGTAGTAAGAGCATGGTGGGGCGCCGACAACCCCGATGGCAACACGATGATGGAGATCATGATGATGGAGATCATGGTGTGGCGCCGGTGACGATGGAGATCATGCCGGTGCTTTGGAGATGGAGATCAAAAGCACGAGTTGATGGCCATATCATGTCACTTATGATTTGCATGTGATGTTAATCCTTTTATGCATCTTATTTTGCTTAGGACGACGGTAGCATTATAAGGTGATCCTTCGCTAAAATTTCAAGATAAAATTGTGTTCCCCCCGAGTGTGCGCCGTTGCGAAGGTTCGTCGTTTCGAAGCACCACGTGATGATCGGGTGTGATAGACTCTACGTTCGCATACAACGGGTGCAAGCCAGTTTTGCACGTGTAGAACACTCGGGTTAGACTTGACGAGCCTAGCATGTACAGACATGGCCTCGGAACACGGAGGACCGAAAGGTCGAGCATGAGTCATATAGTAGATATGATCAACATGTTGATGTTCACCATTGACACCACCTCATCTCACGTGATGATCGGACTTGGGTTGGTGAATTTGGATCATGTCACGCTCGAATGACCGGAGGGATGTCAATTTGAGTGGGAGTTATAATTAATTTGATTAGGTAATAACTCACTTATCATGAACAATAGTCTAAAAATGTCTTTGCAAATTTATGTTGTAGATGGCTCGCGCAGGAGTTCCCCTGAATTTTAATGCGTTCCTAGAGAAAGCTAAACTGAAAGATGATGGGAGCAACTTTGTGGACTGGCTCCGCAATCTGAGGATCATCCTCACAGCTGCCCAAAAGGTTTATGTCCTAAATGCACCGCTAGGTCAACCCCCCGCTCCTGGAGCCTCTGCGGACGATATGAACGTCTGGCAGACGCGTTCGGATGACTATTCGATAGTACAGTGTGCCATGTTGTACGGCTTGGAAGGAGGACTCCAAAGGCGTTTTGAACGTCATGGTGCATATGAGATGTACACAGAGTTGAAATTCATCTTTGAGAAGAATGCTAAGATCGAGAGGTATGAGACCACCGATAAATTCTTCGCTTGCAAGATGGAGGAGAATTCGTCTGTCAGTGAGCACTTACTGAAGATGTCTGGGTACTATACCCGCATAGCTGATCTGGGACTTGTGTTCCCAGATGAGGCTATCATTGACAGAATTCTCCAGTCACTCCCTCCAAGCTACAAGAGCTTCGTCCAGCAGTACAACATGCAAGGGATGAATAAAACCATCGCCGAGCTGTTTTCGATGCTGAAAGTCGCTGAGGCAGACATCCAGAAGGAGTATCAAGTGTTGATGGTCAATAAGACCACCAGTTTCAAGAAGAATGGCAAGGGCAAGAAGGGTAACTCTAAGAAGGGTGGCAAAGCAGTTGCTAATCCAGTGAAGAAACCCAAGGCTGGGCCCAAGCCAGAGACTGAGTGTTTCTATTGCAAGGGGAATGGCCACTGGAAGCGGAACTGCCCCAAGTATCTGGAGGACAAGAAGGGGGCCAACAACAACAAAGGTATATATGATATACATGTTATTGATGTGTACCTTACCAACTCTCGTTGTAGTGCCTGGGTATTTGATACCGGTTCGGTTGCTCACATTTGCAACTCTAAACAGGAACTGCGGAATAAACGGAGGCTGGCGAAGGACGAAGTGACGATGCGCGTGGGAAATGGTTCCAAGGTTGATGTGATCGCCGTCGGCACGCTCGCTCTTCGATTACCATCGGGATTAGTTATGAACCTGAATAATTGTTATTTAGTGCCTGCGTTAAGCATGAACATTATATCTGGATCTTGTTTATTGCGAGACGGTTACTCATTTAATTCAGAGAATAATGGTTGTTCTATTTATATGAGTAATATCTTTTATGGTCATGCACCCGAAGTTAGGGGTTTATTCTTATTGAATCTCGATAGTGATGATACACATGTTCATAACATTGATGCCAAAAGATGTAGAGTAGATAATGATAATACCACTTTCTTGTGGCACTGCCGTCTCGGTCATATCGGCGTGAAACGCATGAGGAAGCTCCATGCTGATGGACTTTTGGAGTCTCTTGATTTTGAATCACTTGACACGTGCGAGCCGTGCCTCATGGGCAAGATGACAAGGACCCCGTTTTCAGGGACAATGGAACGGGCAAGTGACTTATTGGAAATCATACATACTGATGTGTGCGGTCCGATGAGTGTAACGGCGCGCGGTGGATATCGTTATTTTCTCACCTTCACTGACGACTTAAGTAGATATGGGTATATTTACTTGATGAAGCATAAGTCTGAAACTTTTGAAAAGTTCAAGCAATTTCAGAGTGAAGTTGAAAATCATCGTAACAAGAAGATCAAGTTCCTACAATCTGATCGAGGGGGAGAATATCTGAGTTATGAGTTTGGTGATCACTTAAGAAAATGTGGAATTGTTTCACAGTTGACACCACCTGGAACACCACAGCGTAATGGTGTGTCCGAACGTCGTAATCGGACCCTATTAGATATGGTACGTTCTATGATGTCTCTTGCCGACTTGCCACTATCGTTTTGGGGATATGCGTTAGAGACAGCTGCATTCACTTTAAATAGGGCTCCATCTAAGTCCGTTGAGACAACACCGTATGAACTGTGGTTTGGTAAGAAACCTAAGTTGTCTTTTCTCAAGGTTTGGGGTTGCGATGCTTATGTCAAAAGGCTTCAGCCAGAAAAGCTCGAACCCAAAGCGGACAAATGTGTCTTCATAGGATACCCAAAAGAAACAGTTGGGTACACCTTCTATCTCAGATCCGAGGGCAAAGTGTTTGTCGCTAAGAATGGGTCCTTCCTCGAGAAAGAGTTTCTCTCGAAAGAATTGAGTGGGAGGAAGGTAGAACTTGATGAGGTTATTGAACCTCTGCTTCAACCAGAAAGTAGCGCAGCACAGAAAGATGTTTTTGTGGAGCCTACAGAGGTTGAAGAGGAAGCCAATGATGATGATCAAGAAGCTTCCGATCAAGTTACTACCGAACCTCGTAGGTCGACAAGGGTACGCACTGCACCTGAGTGGTATGGTAACCCTGTCTTAGAGGTCATGTTGTTAGACAACGGTGAACCTACGAGCTATGGAGAAGCGATGGTGGGCCCAGATTCCGACAAATGGTTAGAGGCCATGAAATCCGAGATGGGATCCATGTATGAAAACAAAGTATGGACTTTGGAAGTATTACCTGAAGGGCGGAAGGCCATTCAGAATAAATGGATTTTTAAGAGGAAGACGGACGCTGACGGTAATGTCACCGTGTATAAAGCTCGACTTGTGGCAAAGTGTTTTTCACAAGTTCAAGGGATTGACTACGATGAGACTTTCTCACCCGTAGCGATGCTTAAATCCGTCCGAATCATGTTAGCAATAGCTGCATTTTTCGATTATGAAATTTGGCAGATGGATGTCAAAACAGTGTTCCTTAACGGTTTTCTTAAGGAAGAGTTGTATATGATGCAACCAGAAGGTTTTGTCGATCCAGAGAGTGCTGACAAAGTATGCAAGCTCCAGCGTTCCATTTATGGGCTGGTGCAAGCATCTCGGAGTTGGAATCTTCGTTTTGATGAGGTGATCAAAGCGTTTGGGTTTATACAAGTTTACAATGAAGCTTGTATTTACAAGAAAGTGAGTGGGAGCTATATAGAGTTTCTAATATTATATGTGGATGACATATTGCTGATTGGAAACAATATAGAATTTTTGGATAGCGTGAAGGGGTATTTGAACAAGAGTTTTTCGATGAAAGATCTCGGTGAAGCTGCTTTCATATTGGGCATCAAGATCTATAGAGATAGATCAAGACGCTTGATAGGACTTTCACAAAGCACGTACCTTGATAAAGTTTTGAAGAAGTTCAAAATGGATCAATCCAAGAAGGGGTTCTTGCCGGTATTGCAAGGTACAAAGTTGAGTAAGACTCAATGCCCAGTGACTGCGGAAGATAGAGAAAAGATGAGTGTCGTCCCCTATGCTTCAGCCATAGGCTCTATCATGTATGCAATGCTGTGCACAAGACCAGATGTCAGCCTTCCCATAAGTATGGCCGGAAGGTTTCAAAGTAATCCTGGTATGGATCACTGGACAGCGGTCAAGAATATCCTGAAGTACCTGAAAAGGACTAAGGATATGTTTCTCGTTTATGGAGGTGATCAAGAGCTCGTCGTAAAGGGTTACGTCGATGCAAGCTTTGACACTGATCCGGATGACTCTAAGTCACAAACCGGATACGTATATATTCTCAACGGGGGAGCGGTAAGCTGGTGCAGTTCCAAGCAGAGCGTGGTAGCTGATTCTACATGTGAAGCGGAGTATATAGCTGCCTCGGAGGCGGCTAAGGAAGGTGTCTGGATGAAGGAGTTCATGACAGATCTTGGAGTTGTGCCTAGTGCACTGAACCCAATGACTCTGTTCTGTGACAACACTGGTGCCATTGCTCTAGCCAAGGAACCAAGGTTTCACAAGAGGACCAGACACATAAAGCGACGCTTCAATTCCATCCGCAATTCGGTCAAGGAGGAGGACATAAACATTTGCAAAGTACACACGGATTTGAATGTTGCAGATCCGTTGACTAAGCCTCTTCCACGGGCTAAGCACGATCAACACCAAGACTCTATGGGTGTTAGATTCATTACCTTGTAATACTAGATTATTGACTCTAGTGCAAGTGGGAGACTGTTGGAAATATGCCCTAGAGGCAATAATAAAAGAGTTATTATTATATTTCCTTGTTCATGATAATCGTTTATTATCCATGCTATAACTGTATTGATTGGAAACTCAAATACACGTGTGGATGAATAGACAGACTTTGTGTCCCTAGTGAGCCTCTACAGGACTAGCTCGTTGATCAAAGATGACCGCGGTTTCCAGGTCATAGACATGAGTTGTCATTTGATAACGGGATCACATCATTAGGAGAATGATGTGATGGACGAGACCCAAACGTAAACATAGCTTTTGATCGTGTCAGTTATCGCTATAGTTTTCTGCATGTCAAGTATAAGTTCCTATGACCATGAGATCATGTAACTCACTGACACCGTAGGAGTGCTTTGTGTGTGCCAAACGTCACAACGTAACTGGGTGACTATAAAGGTACTCTACAGGTATCTCCGAAGGTGTCTGTTGAGTTGACATGGATCGAGACTGGGATTTGTCACTCCGTATGACGGAGAAGTATCTCCGGGCCCACTCGGTAATACGTCATCTCAATGAGCTCAAAGTGACTAAGTAGTTGGTCACGGGATTATGTATTACGGTAACGAGTAAAGAGACTTGCCGGTAACGAGATTGAACTAGGTATAGAGATACCGACGATCGAATCTCGGGCAAGTAACATACCGACGAGACAAAGGGAACTGTATACGGGATTGCCTGAATCCTTGACATCGTGGTTCATCCGATGAGATCATCGAGAAACATGTAGGAGCCAATATGGGTATCCAGATCCCGCTATTGGTTATTGACCTGGGAGTGTCTCGGTCATGTCTACATGGTTTCCGAACCCGCAGGGTCTACACACTTAACGTTCGGTGACGCTAGGGTTGTTAGTGAGAAGAGTGCATGGTTACCGAAGGTTGTTCGGAGTCCCGGATGAGATCCCGGACATAACGAGGGTCTCCGGAATGGTCCGGAGACGAAGATTGATATATAGGATGAAAGGTTTCGGAGTACCGGAAGTGTTCCGGGGAGCATCGGGAAATCGGCGGAGTACCGGGAAGGTTTTCGGGGGGTCCGGAAGGTGTTCTGGGCCTATTGGGCCACAAGGGGGGACACCACAGCCCTCAGGGGGCTGTGCGCCCCCCCTGGGCCCTCTCTCCATGCGGCTAAGGGGGTGGGACCCCCTAGGGCTGGCCGCACCCCTTGGGCTTGGGGGGCAAGGCACCTAGGGGGGAAACCCTAGGGCCTGGGCGCCTCCCCCTGCCCTGGCCGCCGCCCCCTCCCCTTGCCCTGGCAGCCGGCCCCTAGGGGGAAACCCTAGGGCGCCCTA
Organism: Secale cereale; assembly: GCA_902687465.1. Classification (NCBI taxonomy): domain Eukaryota; kingdom Viridiplantae; phylum Streptophyta; class Magnoliopsida; order Poales; family Poaceae; genus Secale; species Secale cereale. The sequence continues at coordinate 886,821,313 of LR738712.1, read as the reverse complement.
ACCTCTCCACCCCCCCTATATATAGTGGGGCAAAGGGAGGGCAGCCAACACAGTTTGTGCCTCGGTGCTGCCCTCCCTCTCCCGTCATATCTTCTCCTCCCGCAGTGCTTAGGCGAAGCCCTGCTGGAGTTCTTCTCCACCATCACCACCACGCCGTCGTGCTGCCGGTTCTCCATCAACCTCTCCTCCACCCCTTGCTGGATCAAGAAGGAGGAGACGTCCCCGAGCCGTACGTGTGAAGAACGCGGAGGCACCGTTGCTTCGGTGCTAGGTCTTCGGCGATCTGAATCGCGACGAGTACGACTCCATCATCCGCGTTCATAACGCTTCCGCTTAGCGATCTACAAGGGTACGTAGATCACACTCCCCTCTCGTAGTTGCTTCTACTAGATTGATCTTGGTGAACGGTAGGAAAAATTTTTGTTTCCCATGCAACGTTACCCAACAGTGGCATCATGAGCTAGGATCTTGCGTAGATGCTTTCTCGAGTAGAACACAAAGAAGTTTGTGGCGTTGATGTTTAAATTGCTGCCCTCCTTAGTCTTTCTTGATTCAGCGGTATTATAGGATGAAGCGGCCCGGACCAACTTTACATGTCCACGTACATGAGACCGGTTCCATCGACAGACATGTGACTTTTGTTGCATAAGATGGCTGGCGGGTGTCTGTCTCTCCTATCTTAGTTGAATCGGAATAGAACAAGGCGGTCCTTGTAGAAGGTTAAATAGCAACTTGAATATCACCGTTGTGGTTTTGCGTAGGTAAGAAGCGTTCTTGCTAGATACCCATAGCAGCCACGTAAAACATGCAACAACAAATTAGAGGACGTCTAACTTGTTTTTGCAGGGTATGTATGTGATATGATATGGCCAATGACATGATGAAATATATTTTGATGTATGAGATGATCATATTGTAATAGTTAACATCGACTTGCATGTCGATGCATACGGCAACCGGCAGGAGCCATAGGGTTGTCTTTATTTTTGTATGACCAGCGTGTCAATCATTAAGCGCTTTGTAATGCTTTACTTTATCGCTAAACGGTAGCAATAGTAGTAAGAGCATGGTGGGGCGCCGACAACCCCGATGGCAACACGATGATGGAGATCATGATGATGGAGATCATGGTGTGGCGCCGGTGACGATGGAGATCATGCCGGTGCTTTGGAGATGGAGATCAAAAGCACGAGTTGATGGCCATATCATGTCACTTATGATTTGCATGTGATGTTAATCCTTTTATGCATCTTATTTTGCTTAGGACGACGGTAGCATTATAAGGTGATCCTTCACTAAAATTTCAAGATAAAATTGTGTTCCCCCCGAGTGTGCGCCGTTGCGAAGGTTCGTCGTTTCGAAGCACCACGTGATGATCGGGTGTGATAGACTCTACGTTCGCATACAACGGGTGCAAGCCAGTTTTGCACGTGCAGCACACTCGGGTTAGACTTGACGAGCCTAGCATGTACAGACATGGCCTCGGAACACGGAGGACCGAAAGGTCGAGCATGAGTCATATAGTAGATATGATCAACATGTTGATGTTCACCATTGACACCACCTCATCTCACGTGATGATCGGACTTGGGTTGGTGAATTTGGATCATGTCACGCTCGAATGACCGGAGGGATGTCAATTTGAGTGGGAGTTATAATTAATTTGATTAGGTAATAACTCACTTATCATGAACAATAGTCTAAAATGTCTTTGCAAATTTTTGTTGTAGATGGCTCGCGCAGTAGCTCCCCTGAATTTTAATGCGTTCCTAGAGAAAGCTAAACTGAAAGATGACGGGAGCAACTTTGTGGACTGGCTCCGCAATCTGAGGATCATCCTCACAGCTGCCCAAAAGGTTTATGTCCTAAATGCACCGCTAGGTGACCCCCCCACTCCTGGAGCCTCTGCGGACGTTATGAACGTTTGGCAGACGCGTTCGGATGACTATTCGATAGTGCAGTGTGCCATGTTGTACGGCTTGGAAGGAGGACTTCAAAGACGTTTTGAACGTCATGGTGCATATGAGATGTACACGGAGTTGAAGTTCATCTTTGAGAAGAATGCTAAGATCGAGAGGTATGATACCACCGATAAATTCTTCGCTTGCAAGATGGAGGAGAATTCGTCTGTCAGTGAGCACTTACTGAAGATGTCTGGGTACTATACCCGCATAGCTGATCTGGGACTTGTGTTCCCGGATAAGGCTATCATTGACAGAATTCTCCAGTCACTCCCTCCAAGCTACAAGAGCTTCGTGCAGCAGTATAACATGCAAGGGATGAACAAGACCATCGCCGAGCTGTTTTCGATGCTGAAAGTCGCTGAGGCAGACATCCAGAAGGAGTATCAAGTGTTGATGGTCAATAAGACCACCAGTTTCAAGAAGAATGGCAAGGGCAAGAAGGGTAACTCTAAGAAGGGTGGCAAAGCAGTTGCTAATCCAGTGAAGAAACCCAAGGCTGGGCCCAAGCCAGAGACTGAGTGTTTCTATTGCAAGGGGAACGGCCACTGGAAGCGGAACTGCCCCAAGTATCTGGCGGACAAGAAGGGGGCCAACAACAACAAAGGTATATGTGATATACATGTTATTGATGTGTACCTTACCAACTCTCGTTGTAGTGCCTGGGTATTTGATACCGGTTCGGTTGCTCACATTTGCAACTCTAAACAGGAACTGCGGAATAAACGGAGGCTGGCGAAGGATGAAGTGACGATGCGCGTGGGAAATGGTTCCAAGGTTGATGTGATCGCCGTCGGCACGCTCGCTCTTCGATTACCATCGGGATTAGTTATGAACCTGAATAATTGTTATTTAGTGCCTGCGTTAAGCATGAACATTATATCTGGATCTTGTTTATTGCGAGACGGTTACTCATTTAAGTCAGAGAATAATGCTTGTTCTATTTATATGAGTAATATCTTTTATGGTCATGCACCCGAAGTTAGGGGTTTATTCTTATTGAATCTCGATAGTGATGATACACATGTTCATAACATTGATGCCAAAAGATGTAGAGTTGATAATGATAATACCACTTTCTTGTGGCACTGCCGTCTGGGTCATATCGGCGTGAAACGCATGAGGAAGCTCCATGCTGATGGACTTTTGGAGTCTCTTGATTTTGAATCACTTGACACGTGCGAGCCGTGCCTCATGGGCAAGATGACAAGGACCCCGTTTTCAGGGACAATGGAGCGGGCAAGTGACTTATTGGAAATCATACATACTGATGTGTGCGGTCCGATGAGTGTAACGGCGCGCGGTGGATATCGTTATTTTCTCACCTTCACTGACGACTTAAGTAGATATGGGTATATTTACTTGATGAAGCATAAGTCTGAAACTTTTGAAAAGTTCAAGCAATTTCAGAGTGAAGTTGAAAATCATCGTAACAAGAAGATCAAGTTCCTACGATCTGATCGAGGGGGAGAATATCTGAGTTATGAGTTTGGTGATCACTTAAGAAAATGTGGAATTGTTTCACAGTTGACGCCACCTGGAACACCACAGCGTAATGGTGTGTCCGAACGTCGTAATCGAACCCTATTAGATATGGTACGTTCTATGATGTCTCTGGCCGATTTGCCACTATCGTTTTGGGGATATGCGTTAGAGACAGCTGCATTCACTTTAAATAGGGCTCCATCTAAGTCCGTTGAGACAACACCGTATGAACTGTGGTTTGGTAAGAAACCTAAGTTGTCTTTTCTCAAGGTTTGGGGTTGCGATGCTTATGTCAAAAGGCTTCAGCCAGAAAAGCTCGAACCCAAAGCGGACAAATGTGTCTTCATAGGATACCCAAAAGAAACAGTTGGGTACACCTTCTATCTCAGATCCGAGGGCAAAGTGTTTGTCACTAAGAACGGGTCCTTTCTCGAGAAAGAGTTTCTCTCGAAAGAATTGAGTGGGAGGAAGGTAGAACTTGATGAGGTTATTGAACCTCTGCTTCAACCAGAGAGTAGCGCAGCACAGAAAGATGTTTTTGTGGAGCCTGCAGAGGTTGAAGAGGAAGCCAATGATGATGATCAAGGAGCTTCTGATCAAGTTACTACCGAACCTCGTAGGTCGACAAGGGTACGCACTGCACCTGAGTGGTATGGTAACCCTGTCTTGGAGGTCATGTTGTTAGACAACGGTGAACCTACGAGCTATGGAGAAGAGATGGTGGGCCCGGATTCCGACAAATGGTTAGAGGCCATGAAATCCGAGATGGGATCCATGTATGAAAACAAAGTATGGACTTTGGAAGTATTACCTGAAGGGCGGAAGGCCATTCAGAATAAATGGATTTTTAAGAGGAAGACGGACGCTGACGGTAATGTCACCGTGTATAAAGCTCGACTTGTGGCAAAGGGTTTTTCACAAGTTCAAGGGATTGACTACGATGAGACTTTCTCACCCGTAGCGATGCTTAAATCCGTCCGAATCATGTTAGCAATAGCTGCATATTTCGATTATGAAATTTGGCAGATGGATGTCAAAACAGCGTTCCTTAACGGTTTTCTTAAGGAAGAGTTGTATATGATGCAACCGGAAGGTTTTGTCGATCCAGAGAATGCTAACAAAGTATGCAGGCTCCAGCGTTCCATTTATGGGCTGGTGCAGGCATCTCGGAGTTGGAATCTTCGCTTTGATGAGGTGATCAAAGCGTTTGGGTTTATACAAGTTTACAATGAAGCTTGTATTTACAAGAAAGTGAGTGGGAGCTCTATAGCGTTTCTAATATTATATGTGGATGACATATTGCTGATTGGAAACAATATAGAATTTTTGGATAGCGTGAAGGGGTATTTGAACAAGAGCTTTTCAATGAAGGATCTCGGTGAAGCTGCTTTCATATTGGGCATCAAGATCTATAGAGATAGATCAAGACGCTTGATAGGACTTTCACAAAGCACATACCTTGATAAAGTTTTGAAGAAGTTCAAAATGGATCAATCCAAGAAGGGGTTCTTGCCGGTATTACAAGGTACAAAGTTGAGTAAGACTCAGTGCCCAGTGACTGCGGAAGATAGAGAAAAGATGAGTGTCGTCCCCTATGCTTCAGCCATAGGCTCTATCATGTATGCAATGCTGTGCACAAGACCAGATGTCAGCCTTGCCATAAGTATGGCCGGAAGGTTTCAAAGTAATCCTGGTATGGATCACTGGACAGCGGTCAAGAATATCCTAAAGTACCTGAAAAGGACTAAGGATATGTTTCTCGTTTATGGAGGTGATCAAGAGCTCGTCGTAAAGGGATACGTCGATGCAAGCTTTGACACTGATCCGGATGACTCTAAGTCTCAAACCGGATACGTATATATTCTCAACGGGGGAGCGGTAAGCTGGTGCAGTTCCAAGCAGAGCGTGGTAGCTGATTCTACATGTGAAGCGGAGTATATAGCTGCCTCGGAGGCGGCAAAGGAAGGTGTCTGGATGAAGGAGTTCATGACAGATCTTGGAGTTGTGCCTAGTGCACTGAACCCAATGACTCTGTTCTGTGACAACACTGGTGCCATTGCTCTAGCCAAGGAACCAAGGTTTCACAAGAGGACCAGACACATAAAGCGACGCTTCAATTCCATCCGCGATTCGGTCAAGGAGGAGGACATAAACATTTGCAAAGTACACACGGATTTGAATGTTGCAGATCCGTTGACTAAGCCTCTTCCACGGGCTAAGCACGATCACCACCAAGACTCTATGGGTGTTAGATTCATTACCTTGTAATGCTAGATTATTGACTCTAGTGCAAGTGGGAGACTGTTGGAAATATGCCCTAGAGGCAATAATAAAAGAGTTATTATTATATTTCCTTGTTCATGATAATCGTTTATTATCCATGCTATAACTGTATTGATTGGAAACTCAGATACACGTGTGGATGAATAGACAGACTTTGTGTCCCTAGTGTGCCTCTACAGGACTAGCTCGTTGATCAAAGATGACCGCGGTTTCCAGGTCATAAGACATGAGTTGTCATTTGATAATGGGATCACATCATTAGGAGAATGATGTGATGGACGAGACCCAAACGTTAACATAGCTTTTGATCGTGTCAGTTATCGCTATAGTTTTCTGCATGTCAAGTATAAGTTCCTATGACCATGAGATCATGTGACTCACTGACACCGTAGGAGTGCTTTGTGTGTGCCAAACGTCGCAACGTAACTGGGTGACTATAAAGGTACTCTACAGGTATCTCCGAGGGTGTCTGTTGAGTTGACATGGATCGAGACTGGGATTTGTCACTCCGTGTGACGGAGAGGTATCTCCGGGCCCACTCGGTAATACGTCATCTCAATGAGCTCAAAGTGACTAAGTAGTTGGTCACGGGATTATGTATTACGGTAACGAGTAAAGAGACTTGCCGGTAACGAGATTGAACTAGGTATAGAGATACCGACGATCGAATCTCGGGCAAGTAACATACCGACGAGACAAAGGGGACTGTATACGGGATTGCCTGAATCCTTGACATCGTGGTTCATCCGATGAGATCATCGAGAAACATGTAGGAGCCAATATGGGTATCCAGATCCCGCTATTGGTTATTGACCTGGGAGTGTCTCGGTCATGTCTACATGGTTTCCGAACCCGCAGGGTCTACACACTTAACGTTCGGTGACGCTAGGGTTGTTAGTGAGAAGAGTGCATGGTTACCGAAGGTTGTTCGGAGTCCCGGATGAGATCCCGGACATGACGAGGGTCTCCGGAATGGTCCGGAGACGAAGATTGATATATAGGATGAAAGGTTTCGGAGTACCGGAAGTGTTCCGGGGAGCATCGGGAAATCGGCGGAGTACCGGGAAGGTTTTCGGGGGGTCCGGAAGGTGTTCTGGGCCTATGGGGCCACAAGGGGGGACACCACAGCCCTCAGGGGGCTGTGCGCCCCCCCTGGGCCCTCTCCCCATGCGGCTAAGGGGGTGGGACCCCCTAGGGCTGGCCGCACCCCTTGGGACTTGGGGGGCAAGGCACCTAGGGGGGAAACCCTAGGGCCTGGGCGCCTCCCCCTGCCCTGGCCGCCGCCCCCCTCCCCTTGCCCTGGCCGCCGGCCCCTAGGGGGGAACCCTAGGGCGCCCTAGCCTCTCCACCCCCCCTATATATAGTGGGGCAAAGGGAGGGCAGCCAACACAGTTCGTGCCTCGGTGCTGCCCTCCCTCTCCCGTCATATCTTCTTCTCCCGCGGTGCTTAGGCGAAGCCCTGCTGGAGTTCTTCTCCACCATCACCACCACGCCGTCGTGCTGCCGGTTCTCCATCAACCTCTCCTCCACCCCTTGCTGGATCAAGAAGGAGGAGACGTCCCCGAGCCGTACGTGTGAAGAACGCGGAGGCACCGTTGCTTCGGTGCTAGGTCTTCGGCGATCTGAATCGCGACGAGTACGACTCCATCATCCGCGTTCATAACGCTTCCGCTTAGCGATCTACAAGGGTACGTAGATCACACTCCTTCCTCGTAGTTGCATCTACTAGATTGATCTTGGTGAACGGTAGGAAAAATTTTTGTTTCCCATGCAACGTTCCCCAACAGTACTGTTGGAAATATGCCCTAGAGGCAATAATAAAAGAGTTATTATTATATTTCCTTGTTCATGATAATCGTTTATTATCCATGCTATAACTGTATTGATTGGAAACTCAGATACACGTGTGGATGAATAGACAGACTTTGTGTCCCTAGTGTGCCTCTACAGGACTAGCTCGTTAATCAAAGATGACCGCGGTTTCCAGGTCATAAGACATGAGTTGTCATTTGATAACGGGATCACATCATTAGGAGAATGATGTGATGGACGAGACCCAAACGTTAACATAGCTTTTGATCGTGTCAGTTATCGCTATAGTTTTCTGCATGTCAAGTATAAAGTTCCTATGACCATGAGATCATGTAACTCACTGACACCGTAGGAGTGCTTTGTGTGTGCCAAACGTCGCAACGTAACTGGGTGACTATAAAGGTACTCTACAGGTATCTCCGAGGGTGTCTGTTGAGTTGACATGGATCGAGACTGGGATTTGTCACTCCGTGTGACGGAGAGGTATCTCCGGGCCCACTCGGTGATACGTCATCTCAATGAGCTCAAAGTGACTAAGTAGTTGGTCACGGGATTATGTATTACGGTAACGAGTAAAGAGACTTGCCGGTAACGAGATTGAACTAGGTATAGAGATACCGACGATCGAATCTCGGGCAAGTAACATACCGACGAGACAAAGGGAACTGTATACGGGATTGCCTGAATCCTTGACATCGTGGTTCATCCGATGAGATCATCGAGAAACATGTAGGAGCCAATATGGGTATCCAGATCCCGCTATTGGTTATTGACCTGGGAGTGTCTCGGTCATGTCTACATGGTTTCCGAACCCGCAGGGTCTACACACTTAACGTTCGGTGACGCTAGGGTTGTTAGTTAGAAGAGTGCATGGTTACCGAAGGTTGTTCGGAGTCCCGGATGAGATCCCGGACATGACGAGGGTCTCCGGAATGGTCCGGAGACGAAGATTGATATATAGGATGAAAGGTTTCGGAGTACCGGAAGTGTTCCGGGGAGCATCGGGAAATCGGCGGAGTACCGGGAAGGTTTTCGGGGGGTCCGGAAGGTGTTCTGGGCCTATTGGGCCACAAGGGGGGGACACCACAGCCCTCAGGGGGCTGTGCGCCCCCCCTGGGCCCTCTCCCCATGCGGCTAAGGGGGTGGGACCCCCTAGGGCTGGCCGCACCCCTTGGGACTTGGGGGGCAAGGCACCTAGGGGGGAAACCCTAGGGCCTGGGCGCCTCCCCCTGCCCTGGCCGCCGCCCCCCTCCCCTTGCCCTGGCCGCCGGCCCCTAGGGGGAAACCCTAGGGCGCCCTAGCCTCTCCACCCCCCCTATATATAGTGGGGCAAAGGGAGGGCAGCCAACACAGTTCGTGCCTCGGTGCTGCCCTCCCTCTCCCGTCATATCTTCTTCTCCCGCGGTGCTTAGGCAAAGCCCTGCTGGAGTTCTTCTCCACCATCACCACCACGCCGTCGTGCTGCCGGTTCTCCATCAACCTCTCCTCCACCCCTTGCTGGATCAAGAAGGAGGAGACGTCCCCGAGCCGTACGTGTGAAGAACGCGGAGGCACCGTTGCTTCGGTGCTAGGTCTTCGGCGATCTGAATCGCGACGAGTACGACTCCATCATCCGCGTTCATAACGCTTCCGCTTAGCGATCTACAAGGGTACGTAGATCACACTCTCCCCTCGTAGTTGCATCTACTAGATTGATCTTGGTGAACGTAGAGAAAAATTTTTGTTTTCCATGCAACGTTCCCCAACAGTGGCATCATGAGCTAGGATCTTGCGTAGATGCTTTCTCGAGTAGAACACAAAAGGGTTTGTGGCGTTGATGTTTAAATTGCTGCCCTCCTTAGTCTTTCTTGATTCAGCGGTATTATAGGATGAAGCGGCCCGGACCAACTTTACATGTCCACGTACATGAGACCGGTTCCATCGACAGACATGTGACTTTTGTTGCATAAGATGGCTGGCGGGTGTCTGTCTCTCCTATCTTAGTTGAATCGGAATAGAACAAGGCAGTCCTTGTAGAAGGTTAAATAGCAACTTGAATATCACCGTTGTGGTTTTGCGTAGGTAAGAAGCGTTCTTGCTAGATACCCATAGCAGCCACGTAAAACATGCAACAACAAATTAGAGGACGTCTAACTTGTTTTTGCAGGGTATGTATGTGATATGATATGGCCAATGACATGATGAGATATATTTGATGTATGAGATGATCATGTTGTAATAGTTAATATCGACTTGCATGTCGATGCATACGGCAACCGGCAGGAGCCATAGGGTTGTCTTTATTTTTGTATGACCTGCGTGTCAATCATTAAGCGCTTTGTAATGCTTTACTTTATCGCTAAACGGTAGCAATAGTAGTAAGAGCATGGTGGGCGCCGACAACCCCGATGGCGACACGATGATGGAGATCATGATGATGGAGATCATGGTGTGGCGCCGGTGACGATGGAGATCATGCCGGTGCTTTGGAGATGGAGATCAAAAGCACGAGTTGATGGCCATATCATGTCACTTATGATTTGCATGTGATGTTAATCCTTTTATGCATCTTATTTTGCTTAGGACGACGGTAGCATTATAAGGTGATCCTTCGCTAAAATTTCAAGATAAAATTGTGTTCCCCCCGAGTGTGCGCCGTTGCGAAGGTTCGTCGTTTCGAAGCACCACGTGATGATCGGGTGTGATAGACTCTACGTTCGCATACAACGGGTGCAAGCCAGTTTTGCACATGCAGAACACTCGGGTTAGACTTGACGAGCCTAGCATGTACAGACATGGCCTCGGAACACGGAGGACCGAAAGGTCGAGCATGAGTCATATAGTAGATATGATCAACATGTTGATGTTCACCATTGACACCACCTCATCTCACGTGATGATCGGACTTGGGTTGGTGAATTTGGATCATGTCACGCTCGAATGACCGGAGGGATGTCAATTTGAGTGGGAGTTATAAATAATTTGATTAGGTAATAACTCACTTATCATGAACAATAGTCTAAAATGTCTTTGCAAATATTTGGTTGTAGATGGCTCGCGCAATAGCTCCCCTGAATTTTAATGCGTTCCTAGAGAAAGCTAAACTGAAAGATGACGGGAGCAACTTTGTGGACTGGCTCCGCAATCTGAGGATCATCCTCACAGCTGCCCAAAAGGTTTATGTCCTAAATGCACCGCTAGGTGACCCCCCCGCTCCTACAGCACCTGCAGACGTTTTGAACGTCTGGCAGACACGTTCGGATGACTATTCGATAGTGCAGTGTGCCATGTTGTACGGCTTGGAAGGAGGACTTCAAAGGCGTTTTGAACGTCATGGTGCATATGAGATGTACCAGGAGTTGAAGTTCATCTTTGAGAAGAATGCTAAGATCGAGAGGTATGAGACCACCGATAAATTCTTCGCTTGCAAGATGGAGGAGAATTCGTCTGTCAGTGAGCACTTACTGAAGATGTCTGGGTACTATACCCGCATAGCTGATCTGGGACTTGTGTTCCCGGATGAGGCTATCATTGACAGAATTCTCCAGTCACTCCCTCCAAGCTACAAGAGCTTCGTGCAGCAGTATAACATGCAAGGGATGAACAAGACCATCGCCGAGCTGTTTTCGATGCTGAAAGTCGCTGAGGCAGACATCCAGAAGGAGTATCAAGTGTTGATGGTCAATAAAACCACTAGTTTCAAGAAGAATGGCAAGGGCAAGAAGGGTAACTCTAAGAAGGGTGGCAAAGCAGTTGCTAATCCAGTGAAGAAACCCAAGGCTGGGCCCAAACCAGAGACTGAGTGTTTCTATTACAAGGGGAACGGCCACTGGAAGCGGAACTGCCCCAAGTATCTGGCGGACAAGAAGGGGGCCAACAACAACAAAGGTATATGTGATATACATGTTATTGATGTGTACCTTACCAACTCTCGTTGTAGTGCCTGAGTATTTGATACCGGTTCGGTTGCTCACATTTGCAACTCTAAACAGGAACTGCGGAATAAACGGAGGCTGGCGAAGGACGAAGTGACGATGCGCGTGGGAAATGGTTCCAAGGTTGATGTGATCGCCGTCGGCACGCTCGCTCTTCGATTACCATCGGGATTAGTTATGAACCTAAATAATTGTTATTTAGTGCCTGCGTTAAGCATGAACATTATATCTGGATCTTGTTTATTGCGAGACGGTTACTCATTTAAGTCAGAGAATAATGGTTGTTCTATTTATATGAGTAATATCTTTTATGGTCATGCACCCGAAGTTAGGGGTTTATTCTTATTGAATCTCGATAGTGATGATACACATGTTCATAACATTGATGCCAAAAGATGTAGAGTAGATAATGATAATACCACTTTCTTGTGGCACTGCCGTCTCGGTCATATCGGCGTGAAACGCATGAGGAAGCTCCATGCTGATGGACTTTTGGAGTCTCTTGATTTTGAATCACTTTACACGTGCGAGCCGTGCCTCATGGGCAAGATGACAAGGACCCCGTTTTCAGGGACAATGGAACGGGCAAGTGACTTATTGGAAATCATACATACTGATGTGTGCGGTCCGATGAGTGTAACGGCGCGCGGTGGATATCGTTATTTTCTCACCTTCACTGACGACTTAAGTAGATATGGGTATATTTACTTGATGAAGCATAAGTCTGAAACTTTTGAAAAGTTCAAGCAATTTCAGAGTGAAGTTGAAAATCATCGTAACAAGAAGATCAAGTTCCTACGATCTGATCGAGGGGGAGAATATCTGAGTTATGAGTTTGGTGATCACTTAAGAAAATGTGGAATTGTTTCACAGTTGACACCACCTGGAACACCACAGCGTAATGGTGTGTCCGAACGTCGTAATCGAACCCTATTAGATATGGTACGTTCTATGATATCTCTTGCCGACTTGCCACTATCGTTTTGGGGATATGCGTTAGAGACAGCTGCATTCACTTTAAATAGGGCTCCATCTAAGTCCGTTGAGACAACACCGTATGAACTGTGGTTTGGTAAGAAACCTAAGTTGTCTTTTCTCAAGGTTTGGGGTTGCGATGCTTATGTCAAAAGGCTTCAGCCAGAAAAGCTCGAACCCAAAGCGGACAAATGTGTCTTCATAGGATACCCAAAAGAAACAGTTGGGTACACCTTCTATCTCAGATCCGAGGGCAAAGTGTTTGTCGCTAAGAACGGGTCCTTCCTCGAGAAAGAGTTTCTCTCGAAAGAATTGAGTGGGAGGAAGGTAGAACTTGATGAGGTTATTGAACCTCTGCTTCAACCAGAAAGTAGCGCAGCACAGAAAGATGTTTTTGTGGAGCCTACAGAGGTTGAAGAGGAAGCCAATGATGATGATCAAGAAGCTTCCGATCAAGTTACTACCGAACATCGTAGGTCGACAAGGGTACGCACTGCACCTGAGTGGTATGGTAACCCTGTCTTGGAGGTCATGTTGTTAGACAACGGTGAACCTACGAGCTATGGAGAAGCGATGGTGGGCCCAGATTCCGACAAATGGTTAGAGGCCATGAAATCCGAGATGGGATCCATGTATGAAAACAAAGTATGGACTTTGGAAGTATTACCTGAAGGGCGGAAGGCCATTCAGAATAAATGGATTTTTAAGAGGAAGACGGACGCTGACGGCAATGTCACCGTGTATAAAGCTCGACTTGTGGCAAAGGGTTTTTCACAAGTTCAAGGGATTGACTACGATGAGACTTTCTCACCCGTAGCGATGCTTAAATCCGTCCGAATCATGTTAGCAATAGCTGCATTTTTTGATTATGAAATTTGGCAGATGGATGTCAAAACAGCGTTCCTTAACGGTTTTCTTAAGGAAGAGTTGTATATGATGCAACCAGAAGGTTTTGTCGATCCAGAGAATGCTGACAAAGTATGCAAGCTCCAGCGTTCCATTTATGGGCTGGTGCAAGCATCTCGGAGTTGGAATCTTCGTTTTGATGAGGTGATCAAAGCGTTTGGGTTTATACAAGTTTACAATGAAGCTTGTATTTACAAGAAAGTGAGTGGGAGCTCTATAGCGTTTCTAATATTATATGTGGATGACATATTGCTGATTGGAAACAATATAGAATTTTTGGATAGCGTGAAGGGGTATTTAAACAAGAGTTTTTCGATGAAAGATCTCGGTGAAGCTGCTTTCATATTGGGCATCAAGATCTATAGAGATAGATCAAGACGCTTGATAGGACTTTCACAAAGCACGTACCTTGATAAAGTTTTGAAGAAGTTCAAAATGGATCAATCCAAGAAGGGGTTCTTACCGGTATTGCAAGGTACAAAGTTGAGTAAGACTCAATGCCCAGTGACTGCGGATGATAGAGAAAAGATGAGTGTCGTCCCCTATGCTTCAGCCATAGGCTCTATCATGTATGCAATGCTGTGCACAAGACCAGATGTCAGCCTTGCCATAAGTATGGCCGGAAGGTTTCAAAGTAATCCTGGTATGGATCACTGGACAGCGGTCAAGAATATCCTAAAGTACCTGAAAAGGACTAAGGATATGTTTCTCGTTTATGGAGGTGATCAAGAGCTCGTCGTAAAGGGTTACGTCGATGCAAGCTTTGACACTGATCCGGATGACTCTAAGTCACAAACCGGATACGTATATATTCTCAACGGGGGAGCGGTAAGCTGGTGCAGTTCCAAGAAGAGCGTGGTAGCTGATTCTACATGTGAAGCGGAGTATATAGCTGCCTCGGAGGCGGCTAAGGAAGGTGTCTGGATGAAGGAGTTCATGACAGATCTTGGAGTTGTGCCTAGTGCACTGAACCCAATGACTCTGTTCTGTGACAACACTGGTGCCATTGCTCTAGCCAAGGAACCAAGGTTTCACAAGAGGACCAGACACATAAAGCGACGCTTCAATTCCATCCGCGATTCGGTCAAGGAGGAGGACATAAACATTTGCAAAGTACACACGGATTTGAATGTTGCAGATCCGTTGACTAAGCCTCTTCCACGGGCTAAGCACGATCAACACCAAGACTCTATGGGTGTTAGATTCATTACCTTGTAATGCTAGATTATTGACTCTAGTGCAAGTGGGAGACTGTTGGAAATATGCCCTAGAGGCAATAATAAAAGAGTTATTATTATATTTCCTTGTTCATGATAATCGTTTATTATCCATGCTATAACTGTATTGATTGGAAACTCAGATACACGTGTGGATGAATAGACAGACTTTGTGTCCCTAGTGTGCCTCTACAGGACTAGCTCGTTGATCAAAGATGACCGCGGTTTCCAGGTCATAGACATGAGTTGTCATTTGATAACGGGATCACATCATTAGGAGAATGATGTGATGGACGAGACCCAAACGTTAACATAGCTTTTGATCGTGTCAGTTATCACTATAGTTTTCTGCATGTCAAGTATAAGTTCCTATGACCATGAGATCATGTAACTCACTGACACCGTAGGAGTGCTTTGTGTGTGCCAAACGTCGCAACGTAACTGGGTGACTATAAAGGTACTCTACAGGTATCTCCGAGGGTGTCTGTTGAGTTGACATGGATCGAGACTGGGATTTGTCACTCCGTATGACGGAGAGGTATCTCCGGGCCCACTCGGTAATACGTCATCTCAATGAGCTCAAAGTGACTAAGTAGTTGGTCACGGGATTGTGTATTACGGTAACGAGTAAAGAGACTTGCCGATAACGAGATTGAACTAGGTATAGAGATACCGACGATCGAATCTCGGGCAAGTAACATACCGACGAGACAAAGGGAACTGTATACGGGATTGCCTGAATCCTTGACATCGTGGTTCATCCGATGAGATCATCGAGAAACATGTAGGAGCCAATATGGGTATCCAGATCCCGCTATTGGTTATTGACCTGGGAGTGTCTCGGTCATGTCTACATGGTTTCCGAACCCGCAGGGTCTACACACTTAACGTTCGGTGACGCTAGGGTTGTTAGTGAGAAGAGTGCATGGTTACCGAAGGTTGTTCGGAGGCCCGGATGAGATCCCGGACATGACGAGGGTCTCCGGAATGGTCCGGAGACGAAGATTGATATATAGGATGAAAGGTTTCGGAGTACCGGAAGTGTTCCGGGGAGCATCGGGAAATCGGCGGAGTACCGGGAAGGTTTTCGGGGGGTCCGGAAGGTGTTCTGGGCCTATTGGGCCACAAGGGGGGACACCACAGCCCTCAGGGGGCTGTGCGCCCCCCCTGGGCCCTCTCCCCATGCGGCTAAGGGGGTGGGACCCCCTAGGGCTGGCCGCACCCTTTGGGCTTGGGGGGCAAGGCACCTAGGGGGGAAACCCTAGGGCCTGGGCGCCTCCCCCTGCCCTGGCCGCCGCCCCCTCCCCTTGCCCTGGCCGCCGGCCCCTAGGGGGAAACCCTAGGGCGCCCTAGCCTCTCCACCCCCCCTATATATAGTGGGGCAAAGGGAGGGCAGTCAACATAGTTTGTGCCTCGGTGCTGCCCTCCCTCTCCCGTCATATCTTCTTCTCCCGCGGTGCTTAGGCGAAGCCCTGCTGGAGTTCTTCTCCACCATCACCACCACGCCGTCGTGCTGCCGGTTCTCCATCAACCTCTCCTCCACCCCTTGCTGGATCAAGAAGGAGGAGACGTCCCCGAGCCGTACGTGTGAAGAACGCGGAGGCACCGTTGCTTCGGTGCTAGGTCTTCGGCGATCTGAATCGCGACGAGTACGACTCCATCATCCGCGTTCATAACGCTTCCGCTTAGCGATCTACAAGGGTACGTAGATCACACTCCCCTCTCGTAGTTGCTTCTACTAGATTGATCTTGGTGAACGGTAGGAAAATTTTTGTTTCCCATGCAACGTTCCCCAACACGATTCCCATCATCCAATATATCAATCTTCGTCCCCGGACCATTCCGGAGAGCCTCGTCACGTCCGGGATCTCATCCGGGACTCCGAACAACCTTCGGTCACCATGCACTGTTCTCACTAACAACCCTAGCGTCACCGAACCTTAAGTGTGTAGACCCTGCGGGTTCGGAAACTATGCAGACATGACCGAGACACTCCCAGGTCAATAACCAATAGCGGGATCTGGATACCCATATTGGTTCCCACACGTTCCTCGATGATCTCATCGGATGAACCACGATGTCAAGGATTCAGGCAATCCCGTATACAGTTCCCTTTGTCTCGTCGGTATGTTACTTGCCCGAGATTCGATCGTCGGTATCTCTATACCTAGTTCAATCTCGTTACCGGCAAGTCTCTTTACTCGTTCCGTAATACATAATCCCGTGACTAACTACTTAGTCACTTTGAGCTCATTGAGATGACGTATTACCGAGTGGGCCCGGAGATACCTCTCCGTCACACGGAGTGACAAATCCCAGTCTCGATCTATGTCAACTCAACAGACACCTTCGGAGATACCTGTAGAGTACCTTTATAGTCACCCAGTTACGTTGCGACGTTTGGCACACACAAAGCACTCCTACGGTGTCAATGAGTTACATGATCTCATGGTCATAGGAACTTATACTTGAAATGCAGAAAACTATAGCGATAACTGATACGATCAAAAGCTATGTTTAACGTTTGGGTCTCGTCCATCACATCATTCTCCTAATGATGTGATCCCGTTATCAAATGACAACTCATGTCTATGACCTGGAAACCGCGGTCATCTTTGATCAACGAGCTAGTCCTGAAGAGGCTTACTAGGGACCTCAAGTTTGTCTATTTATCCACACATGTATTTGAGTTTCCAATCAATACAATTATAGCATGGATAATAAACGATTATCATGAACAAGGAAATATAATAATAACTCTTTTATTATTGCCTCTAGGGCATATTTCCAACAGTCTCCCACTTGCACTAGAGTCAATAATCTAGCATTACAAGGTAATGAATCTAACACCCATAGAGTCTTGGTGTTGATCATGCTTAGCCCGTGGAAGAGGCTTAGTCAACGGATCTGCAATATTCAAATCCGTGTGTACTTTGCAAATACTTATGTCCTCCTCCTTGACCGAATCGCGGATGGAATTGAAGCGTCGCTTTATGTGTCTGGTCCTCTTGTGAAACCTTGGTTCCTTGGCTAGAGCAATGGCACCAGTGTTGTCACAGAACAGAGTCATTGGGTTCAGTGCACTAGGCACAACTCCAAGATCTGTCATGAACTCCTTCATCCAGACACCTTCTTTAGCCGCCTCCGAGGCAGCTATGTACTCCGCTTCACATGTAGAATCAGCTACCACGCTCTGCTTGGAACTGCACCAGCTTACCGCTCCCCCGTTAAGAATATATACGTATCCGGTTTGTGACTTAGAGTCATCCGGATCAGTGTCAAAGCTTGCATCGACGTAACCCTTTACGACGAGCTCTTGATCACCTCCATAAACGAGAAACATTTCCTTAGTCCTTTTCAGGTACTTTAGGATATTCTTGACCGCTGTCCAGTGATCCATACCAGGATTACTTTGAAACCTTCCGGCCATACTTATGGCAAGGCTGACATCTGGTCTTGTGCACAGCATTGCATACATGATAGAGCATATAGCTGAAGCATAGGGGACGACACTCATCTTTTCTCTATCTTCCGCAGTCACTGGGCATTGAGTCTTACTCAACTTTGTACCTTGCAATACCGGCAAGAACCCCTTCTTGGATTGATCCATTTTGAACTTCTTCAAAACTTTATCAAGGTATGTACTTTGTGAAAGTCCTATCAAGCGTCTCGATCTATCTCTATAGATCTTGATGCCCAATATGAAAGCAGCTTCACCGAGATCCTTCATCGAAAAAACTCTTGTTCAAATACCCCTTCACGCTATCCAAAAATTCTATATTGTTTCCAATCAGCAATATGTCATCCACATATAATATTAGAAACGCTATAGAGCTCCCACTCACTTTCTTGTAAATACAAGCTTCTCCGTAAACTTGTACAAACCCAAATGCTTTGATCACCTCATCAAAGCGAAGATTCCAACTCCGAGATGCTTGCACCAGCCCATAAATGGAACGCTGGAGCTTGCATACTTTGTCAGCATTCTCTGGATCGACAAAACCTTCTGGTTGTATCATATACAACTCTTCCTTAAGAAAACCGTTAAGGAACGCTGTTTTGACATCCATCTGCCAAATTTCATAATCGAAATATGCAGCTATTGCTAACATGATTCGGACGGATTTAAGCATCGCTACGGGTGAGAAAGTCTCATCGTAGTCAATCCCTTGAACTTGTGAAAAACCCTTTGCCACAAGTCGAGCTTTATACACGGTGACATTACCGTCAGCGTCCGTCTTCCTCTTAAAAATCCATTTATTCTGAATGGCCTTCCGCCCTTCAGGTAATACTTCCAAAGTCCATACTTTGTTTTCATACATGGATCCCATCTCGGATTTCATGGCCTCTAACCATTTGTCGGAATCCGGGCCCACCATCGCTTCTCCATAGCTCGTAGGTTCACCGTTGTCTAACAACATGACCTCCAAGACAGGGTTACCATACCACTCAGGTGCAGTGCGTACCCTTGTCGACCTACGAGGTTCGGTAGTAACTTGATCAGAAGCTCCTTGATCATCATCATTGGCTTCCTCTTCAACCTCTGCAGGCTCCACAAAAACATCTTTCTGTGCTGCGCCACTCTCTGGTTGAAGCAGAGGTTCAATAACCTCATCAAGTTCTACCTTCCTCCCACTCAATTCTTTCGAGAGAAACTCTTTCTAGAGAAAGGACCCGTTCTTAGCGACAAACACTTTGCCCTCGGATCTGAGATAGAAGGTGTACCCAACTGTTTCTTTTGGGTATCCTATGAAGACACATTTGTCCGCTTTGGGTTCGAGCTTTTCTGGCTGAAGCCTTTTGACATAAGCATCGCAACCCCAAACCTTGAGAAAAGACAACTTAGGTTTCTTACCAAACCACAGTTCATACGGTGTTGTCTCAACGGACTTAGATGGAGCCCTATTTAAAGTGAATGCAGCTGTCTCTAACGCATATCCCCAAAACGATAGTGTCAAATCGGCAAGAGACATCATAGAACGTACCATATCTAATAGGGTTCGATTACGACGTTCGGACACACCATTACGCTGTGGTGTTCCAGGTGGCGTCAACTGTGAAACAATTCCACATTTTCTTAAGTGATCACCAAACTCATAACTCAGATATTCTCCCCCTCGATCAGATCGTAGGAACTTGATCTTCTTGTTACGATGATTTTCAACTTCACTCTGAAATTGCTTGAACTTTTCAAAAGTTTCAGACTTATGCTTCATCAAGTAAATATACCCATATCTACTTAAGTCGTCAGTGAAGGTGAGAAAATAACGATATCCACCGCGCGCCGTTACACTCATCGGACCGCACACATCAGTATGTATGATTTCCAATAAGTCACTTGCCCGCTCCATTGTCCCTGAAAACGGGGTCCTTGTCATCTTGCCCATGAGGCACGGCTCGCACGTGTCAAGTGATTCAAAATCAAGAGACTCCAAAAGTCCATCAGCATGGAGCTTCCTCATGCGTTTCACGCCGATATGACCCAGACGGCAGTGCCACAAGAAAGTGGTATTATCATTATCAACTCTACATCTTTTGGCATCAATGTTATGAACATGTGTATCATCACTATCGAGATTCAATAAGAATAAACCCCTAACTTCGGGTGCATGACCATAAAAGATATTACTCATATAAATAGAACAAGCATTATTCTCTGACTTAAATGAGTAACCGTCTCGCAATAAACAAGATCCAGATATAATGTTCATGCTTAACGCAGGCACTAAATAACAATTATTCAGGTTCATAACTAATCCCGATGGTAATCGAAGAGCGAGCGTGCCGACGGCGATCACATCAACCTTGGAACCATTTCCCACGCGCATCGTCACTTCATCCTTCGCCAGCCTCCGTTTATTCCGCAGTTCCTGTTTAGAGTTGCAAATGTGAGCAACCGAACCGGTATCAAATACCCAGGCACTACAACGAGAGTTGGTAAGGTACACATCAATAACATGTATATCACATATACCTTTGTTGTTGTTGGCCCCCTTCTTGTCCGCCAGATACTTGGGGCAGTTCCGCTTCCAGTGGCCGTTCCCCTTGCAATAGAAACACTCAGTCTCTGGCTTGGGCCCAGCCTTGGGTTTCTTCACTGGATTAGCAACTGCTTTGCCACCCTTCTTAGAGTTACCCTTCTTGCCCTTGCCATTCTTCTTGAAACTGGTGGTCTTATTGACCATCAACACTTGATACTCCTTCTGGATGTCTGCCTCAGCGACTTTCAGCATCGAAAACAGCTCGGCGATGGTCTTGTTCATCCCTTGCATGTTATACTGCTGCACGAAGCTCTTGTAGCTTGGAGGGAGTGACTGGAGAATTCTGTCAATGATAGCCTTATCCGGGAACACAAGTCCCAGATCAGCTATGCGGGTATAGTACCCAGACATCTTCAGTAAGTGCTCACTGACAGACGAATTCTCCTCCATCTTGCAAGCGAAGAATTTATCGGTGGTATCATACCTCTCGATCTTAGCATTCTTCTCAAAGATGAACTTCAACTCCGTGTACATCTCATATGCACCATGACGTTCAAAACGTCTTTGAAGTCCTCCTTCCAAGCCGTACAACATGGCACACTGCACTATCGAATAGTCATCCGAACGCGTCTGCCAAACGTTCATAACGTCCGCAGAGGCTCCAGGAGTGGGGGGGTCACCTAGCGGTGCATTTAGGACATAAACCTTTTGGGCAGCTGTGAGGATGATCCTCAGATTGCGGAGCCAGTCCACAAAGTTGCTCCCGTCATCTTTCAGTTTAGCTTTCTCTAGGAACGCATTAAAATTCAGGGGAGCTACTGCGCGAGCCATCTACAACAAAAATTTGCAAAGACATTTTAGACTATTGTTCATGATAAGTGAGTTATTACCTAATCAAATTAATTATAACTCCCACTCAAATTGACATCCCTCCGGTCATTCGAGCGTGACATGATCCAAATTCACCAACCCAAGTCCGATCATCACGTGAGATGAGGTGGTGTCAATGGTGAACATCAACATGTTGATCATATCTACTATATGACTCATGCTCGACCTTTCGGTCCTCCGTGTTCCGAGGCCATGTCTGTACATGCTAGGCTCGTCAAGTCTAACCCGAGTGTGCTGCACGTGCAAAACTGGCTTGCACCCGTTGTATGCGAACGTAGAGTCTATCACACCCGATCATCACGTGGTGCTTCGAAACGACGAACCTTCGCAACGGCGCACACTCGGGGGGAACACAATTTTATCTTGAAATTTTAGTGAAGGATCACCTTATAATGCTACCGTCGTCCTAAGCAAAATAAGATGCATAAAAGGATTAACATCACATGCAAATCATAAGTGACATGATATGGCCATCAACTCGTGCTTTTGATCTCCATCTCCAAAGCACCGGCATGATCTCCATCGTCACCGGCGCCACACCATGATCTCCATCATCATGATCTCCATCATCGTGTCGCCATCGGGGTTGTCGGCGCCCCACCATGCTCTTACTACTATTGCTACCGTTTAGCGATAAAGTAAAGCATTACAAAGCGCTTAATGATTGACACGCAGGTCATACAAAAATAAAGACAACCCTATGGCTCCTGCCGGTTGCCGTATGCATCGACATGCAAGTCGATGTTAACTATTACAACATGATCATCTCATACATCAAAATATATTTCATCATGTCATTGGCCATATCATATCACATACATACCCTGCAAAAACAAGTTAGACGTCCTCTAATTTGTTGTTGCATGTTTTACGTGGCTGCTATGGGTATCTAGCAAGAACGCTTCTTACCTACGCAAAACCACAACGGTGATATTCAAGTTGCTATTTAACCTTCTACAAGGACCGCCTTGTTCTATTCCGATTCAACTAAGATAGGAGAGACAGACACCCGCCAGCCATCTTATGCAACAAAAGTCACATGTCTGTCGATGGAACCGGTCTCATGTACGTGGACATGTAAAGTTGGTCCGGGCCGCTTCATCCTATAATACCGCTGAATCAAGAAAGACTAAGGAGGGCAGCAATTTAAACATCAACGCCACAAACTTCTTTGTGTTCTACTCGAGAAAGCATCTACGCAAGATCCTAGCTCATGACGCCACTGTTGGGGAACGTTGCATGGGAAACAAAAATTTTTCCTACCGTTCACCAAGATCAATCTAGTAGATGCAACTACGAGGAAGGAGTGTGATCTACGTACCCTTGTAGATCGCTAAGCGGAAGCGTTATGAACGCGGATGATGGAGTCGTACTCGTCGCGATTCAGATCGCCGAAGACCTAGCACCGAAGCAACGGTGCCTCCGCGTTCTTCACACGTACGGCTCGGGGACGTCTCCTCCTTCTTGATCCAGCAAGGGGTGGAGGAGAGGTTGATGGAGAACCGGCAGCACGACGGCGTGGTGGTGATGGTGGAGAAGAACTCCAGCAGGGCTTCGCCTAAGCACCGCGGGAGAAGAAGATATGACGGTAGAGGGAGGGCAGCACCGAGGCACGAACTGTGTTGGCTGCCCTCCCTTTGCCCCACTATATATAGGGGGGGTGGAGAGGCTAGGGCGCCCTAGGGTTTCCCCCTAGGGGCCGGCGGCCAGGGCAAGGGGAGGGGGGCGGCGGCCAGGGCAGAGGGAGGCGCCCAGGCCCTAGGGTTTCCCCCCTAGGTGCCTTGCCCCCCAAGTCCCAAGGGGTGCGGCCAGCCCTAGGGGGTCCCACCCCCTTAGCCGCATGGGGAGAGGGCCCAGGGGGGGCGCACAGCCCCCTGAGGGCTGTGGTGTCCCCCCTTGTGGCCCAATAGGCCCAGAACACCTTCCGGACCCCCCGAAAACCTTCCCGGTACTCCGCCGATTTCCCGATGCTCCCCGGAACACTTCCGGTACTCCGAAACCTTTCATCCTATATATCAATCTTCGTCTCCGGACCATTCCGGAGACCCTCGTCATGTCCGGGATCTCATCCGGGACTCCGAACAACCTGCGGTAACCATGCACTCTTCTCACTAACAACCCTAGCGTCACCGAACGTTAAGTGTGTAGACCCTGCGGGTTCGGAAACCATGTAGACATGACCGAGACACTCCCAGGTCAATAACCAATAGCGGGATCTGGATACCCATATTGGCTCCTACATGTTTCTCGATGATCTCATCGGATGAACCACGATGTCAAGGATTCAGGCAATCCCGTATACAGTTCCCTTTGTCTCGTCGGTATGTTACTTGCCCGAGTTTCGATCGTCGGTATCTCTATACCTAGTTCAATCTCGTTACCGGCAAGTCTCTTTACTCGTTACCGTAATACATAATCCCGTGACCAACTACTTAGTCACTTTGAGCTCATTGAGATGACGTATTACCGAGTGGGCCCGGAGATACCTCTCCGTCACACGGAGTGACAAATCCCAGTCTCGATCCATGTCAACTCAACAGACACCCTCGGAGATACCTGTAGAGTACCTTTATAGTCACCCAGTTACGTTGTGACGTTTGGCACACACAAAGCACTCCTACGGTGTCAGTGAGTTACATGACCTCATGGTCATAGGAACTTATACTTGACATGCAGAAAACTATAGCGATAACTGACACGATCAAAAGCTATGTTTAACGTTTGGGTCTCGTCCATCACATCATTCTCCTAATGATGTGATCCCGTTATCAAATGACAACTCATGTCTATGACCTGGAAACCGCGGTCATCTTTGATCAACGAGCTAGTCTTGTAGAGGCTCACTAGGGACATAAAGTCTGTCTATTCATCCACACATGTATTTGAGTTTCCAATCAATACAGTTATAGTATGGATAATAAACGATTATCATGAACAAGGAAATATAATAATAACTCTTTTATTATTGCCTCTAGGGCATATTTCCAACAGTCTCCCACTTGCACTAGAGTCAATAATCTAGCATTACAAGGTAATGAATCTAACACCCATAGAGTCTTGGTGTTGATCATGCTTAGCCCGTGGAAGAGGTTTAGTCAACGGATCTGCAACATTCAAATCCGTGTGTACTTTGCAAATATTTATGTCCTCCTCCTTGACCGAATCGCGGATGGAATTGAAGCGTCGCTTTATGTGTCTGGTCCTCTTGTGAAACCTTGGTTCCTTGGCTAGAGCAATGGCACCAGTGTTGTCACAGAACAGAGTCATTGGGTTCAGTGCACTAGGCACAACTCCAAGATCTGTCATGAACTCCTTCATCCAGACACCTTCCTTAGCCGCCTCCGAGGCAGCTATATACTCCGCTTCACATGTAGAATCAGCTACCACGCTCTGCTTGGAACTGCACCAGCTTACTGCTCCCCCGTTGAGAATATATACGTATCCGGTTTGAGACTTGGAGTCATCCGGATCAGTGTCAAAGCTTGCATCGACGTAACCCTTTACGACGAGCTCTTGATCACCTCCATAAACGAGAAACATATCCTTAGTACTTTTCAGGTACTTTAGGATATTCTTGACCGCTGTCCAGTGATCCATACCAGGATTACTTTGAAACCTTCCGGCCATACTTATGGCAAGGCTGACATCTGGTCTTGTGCACAGCATTGCATACATGATAGAGCCTATGGCTGAAGCATAGGGGACGACACTCATCTTTTCTCTATCATCCGCAGTCACTGGGCATTGAGTCTTACTCAACTTTGTACCTTGCAATACCGGCAAGAACCCCTTCTTGGATTGATCCATTTTGAACTTCTTCAAAACTTTATCAAGGTACGTGCTTTGTGAAAGTCCTATTAAGCGTCTTGATCTATCTCTATAGATCTTGATGCCCAATATGAAAGCAGCTTCACCGAGATCTTTCATCGAAAAACTCTTGTTCAAATACCCCTTCACGCTATCCAAAAATTCTATATTGTTTCCAATCAGCAATATGTCATCCACATATAATATTAGAAACGCTATAGAGCTCCCACTCACTTTCTTGTAAATACAAGCTTCATTGTAAACTTGTATAAACCCAAACGCTTTGATCACCTCATCAAAACGAAGATTCCAACTCCGAGATGCTTGCACCAGCCCATAAATGGAACGCTGGAGCTTGCATACTTTGTCAGCATTCTCTGGATCGACAAAACCTTCTTGTTGCATCATATACAACTCTTCCTTAAGAAAACCGTTAAGGAACGCTGTTTTGACATCCATCTGCCAAATTTCATAATCGAAAAATGCAGCTATTGCTAACATGATTCGGACGGATTTAAGCATCGCTACGGGTGAGAAAGTCTCATCGTAGTCAATCCCTTGAACTTGTGAAAAACCCTTTGCCACAAGTCGAGCTTTATACACGGTGACATTACCGTCAGCGTCCGTCTTCCTCTTAAAAATCCATTTATTCTGAATGGCCTTCCGCCCTTCAGGTAATACTTCCAAAGTCCATACTTTGTTTTCATACATGGATCCCATCTCGGATTTCATGGCCTCTAACCATTTGTCGGAATCTGGGCCCACCATCGCTTCTCCATAGCTCGTAGGTTCACCGTTGTCTAACAACATGACCTCCAAGACAGGGTTACCATACCACTCAGATGCAGTGCGTACCCTTGTCGACCTACGAGGTTCGGTAGTAACTTGATCGGAAGCTTCTTGATCATCATCATTGGCTTCCTCTTCTACCTCTGTAGGCTCCACAAAAACATCTTTCTGTGCTGCGCTACTTTCTGGTTGAAGCAGAGGTTCAATAACCTCATCAAGTTCTACCTTCCTCCCACTCAATTCTTTCGAGAGAAACTCTTTCTCGAGGAAGGACCCGTTCTTAGCGACAAACACTTTGCCCTCGGATCTGAGATAGAAGGTGTACCCAACTGTTTCTTTTGGGTATCCTATGAAGACACATTTGTCCGCTTTGGGTTCGAGCTTTTCTGGCTGAAGCCTTTTGACATAAGCATCGCAACCCCAAACCTTGAGAAAAGACAACTTAGGTTTCTTACCAAACCACAGTTCATACGGTGTTGTCTCAACGGACTTAGATGGAGCCTTATTTAAAGTGAATGCAGCCGTCTCTAACGCATATCCCCAAAACGATAGTGGCAAGTCGGCAAGAGACATCATAGAACGTACCATATCTAATAGGGTTCGATTACGACGTTCGGACACACCATTACGCTGTGGTGTTCCAGGTGGTGTCAACTGTGAAACAATTCCACATTTTCTTAAGTGATCACCAAACTCATAACTCAGATATTCTCCCCCTCGATCAGATCGTAGGAACTTGATCTTCTTGTTACGATGATTTTCAACTTCACTCTGAAATTGCTTGAACTTTTCAAAAGTTTCAGACTTATGCTTCATCAAGTAAATATACCCATATCTACTTAAGTCGTCAGTGAAGGTGAGAAAATAACGATATCCACCGCGCGCCGTTACACTCATCGGACCGCACACATCAGTATGTATGATTTCCAATAAGTCACTTGCCTGTTCCATTGTCCCTGAAAACGGGGTCCTTGTCATCTTGCCCATGAGGCACGGCTCGCACGTGTCAAGTGATTCAAAATCAAGAGACTCCAAAAGTCCATCAGCATGGAGCTTCCTCATGCGTTTTACGCCGATATGACCCAGACGGCAGTGCCACAAGAAAGTGGTATTATCATTATCAACTCTATATCTTTTGGCATCAATGTTATGAACATGTGTATCATCACTATCGAGATTCAATAAGAATAAACCCCTAACTTCGGGTGCATGACCATAAAAGATATTACTCATATAAATAGAACAACCATTATTCTCTGACTTAAATGAGTAACCGTCTCGCAATAAACAAGATCCAGATATAATGTTCATGCTTAACGCAGGCACTAAATAACAATTATTCAGGTTCATAACTAATCCCGATGGTAATCGAAGAGCGAGCGTGCCGACGGCGATCACATCAACCTTGGAACCATTTCCCACGCGCATCGTCACTTCGTCCTTCGCCAGCCTCCGTTTATTCCGCAGTTCCTGTTTAGAGTTGCAAATGTGAGCAACCGAACCGGTATCAAATACCCAGGCACTACAACGAGAGTTGGTAAGGTACACATCAATAACATGTATATCATATATACCTTTGTTGTTGTTGGCCCCCTTCTTGTCCTCCAGATACTTGGGGCAGTTCCGCTTCCAGTGGCCATTCCCCTTGCAATAGAAACACTCAGTCTCTGGCTTGGGCCCAGCCTTGGGTTTCTTCACTGGATTAGCAACTGCTTTGCCACCCTTCTTAGAGTTACCCTTCTTGCCCTTGCCATTCTTCTTGAAACTGGTGGTCTTATTGACCATCAACACTTGATACTCCTTCTGGATGTCTGCCTCAGCGACTTTCAGCATCGAAAACAGCTCGGCGATGGTTTTATTCATCCCTTGCATGTTGTACTGCTGGACGAAGCTCTTGTAGCTTGGAGGGAGTGACTGGAGAATTCTGTCAATGATAGCCTCATCTGGGAACACAAGTCCCAGATCAGCTATGCGGGTATAGTACCCAGACATCTTCAGTAAGTGCTCACTGACAGACGAATTCTCCTCCATCTTGCAAGCGAAGAATTTATCGGTGGTCTCATACCTCTCGATCTTAGCATTCTTCTCAAAGATGAATTTCAACTCTGTGTACATCTCATATGCACCATGACGTTCAAAACGCCTTTGGAGTCCTCCTTCCAAGCCGTACAACATGGCACACTGTACTATCGAATAGTCATCCGAACGCGTCTGCCAGACGTTCATATCGTCCGCAGAGGCTCCAGGAGCGGGGGGTTGACCTAGCGGTGCATTTAGGACATAAACCTTTTGGGCAGCTGTGAGGATGATCCTCAGATTGCGGAGCCAGTCCACAAAGTTGCTCCCATCATCTTTCAGTTTAGCTTTCTCTAGGAACGCATTAAAATTCAGGGGAACTCCTGCGCGAGCCATCTACAACATAAATTTGCAAAGACATTTTTAGACTATTGTTCATGATAAGTGAGTTATTACCTAATCAAATTAATTATAACTCCCACTCAAATTGACATCCCTCCGGTCATTCGAGCGTGACATGATCCAAATTCACCAACCCAAGTCCGATCATCACGTGAGATGAGGTGGTGTCAATGGTGAACATCAACATGTTGATCATATCTACTATATGACTCATGCTCGACCTTTCGGTCCTCCGTGTTCCGAGGCCATGTCTGTACATGCTAGGCTCGTCAAGTCTAACCCGAGTGTTCTACACGTGCAAAACTGGCTTGCACCCGTTGTATGCGAACGTAGAGTCTATCACACCCGATCATCACGTGGTGCTTCGAAACGACGAACCTTCGCAACGGCGCACACTCGGGGGGAACACAATTTTATCTTGAAATTTTAGCGAAGGATCACCTTATAATGCTACCGTCGTCCTAAGCAAAATAAGATGCATAAAAGGATTAACATCACATGCAAATCATAAGTGACATGATATGGCCATCAACTCGTGCTTTTGATCTCCATCTCCAAAGCACCGGCATGATCTCCATCGTCACCGGCGCCACACCATGATCTCCATCATCATGATCTCCATCATCGTGTTGCCATCGGGGTTGTCGGCGCCCCACCATGCTCTTACTACTATTGCTACCGTTTAGCGATAAAGTAAAGCATTACAAAGCGCTTAATGATTGACACGCAGGTCATACAAAAAATAAAGACAACCCTATGGCTCCTGCCGGTTGCCGTATGCATCGACATGCAAGTCGATGTTAACTATTACAACATGATCATCTCATACATCAAAATATATTTCATCATGTCATTGGCCATATCATATCACATACATACCCTGCAAAAACAAGTTAGACGACCTCTAATTTGTTGTTGCATGTTTTACGTGGCTGCTATGGGTATCTAGCAAGAACGCTTCTTACCTACGCAAAACCACAACGGTGATATTCAAGTTGCTATTTAACCTTCTACAAGGACCGCCTTGTTCTATTCCGATTCAACTAAGATAGGAGAGACAGACACCCGCCAGCCATCTTATGCAACAAAAGTCACATGTCTGTCGATGGAACCGGTCTCATGTACGTGGACATGTAAAGTTGGTCCGGGCCGCTTCATCCTATAATACCGCTGAATCAAGAAAGACTAAGGAGGGCAGCAATTTAAACATCAACGCCACAAACTTCTTTGTGTTCTACTCGAGAAAGCATCTACGCCAGATCCTAGCTCATGATGCCACTGTTGGGGAACGTTGCATGGGAAACAAAAATTTTTCCTACCGTTCACCAAGATCAATCTAGTAGAAGCAACTACGAGAGGGGAGTGTGATCTACGTACCCTTGTAGATCGCTAAGCGGAAGCGTTATGAACGCGGATGATGGAGTCGTACTCGTCGCGATTCAGATCGCCGAAGACCTAGCACCGAAGCAACGGTGCCTCCGCGTTCTTCACACGTACGGCTCGGGGACGTCTCCTCCTTCTTGATCCAGCAAGGGGTGGAGGAGAGGTTGATGGAGAACCGGCAGCACGACGGCGTGGTGGTGATGGTGGAGAAGAACTCCAGCAGGGCTTCGCCTAAGCACTGCGGGAGGAGAAGATATGACGGGAGAGGGAGGGCAGCACCGAGGCACAAACTGTGTTGGCTGCCCTCCCTTTGCCCCACTATATATAGGGGGGGTGGAGAGGTTAGGGCGCCCTAGGGTTTCCCCCTAGGGGCCGGCTGCCAGGGCAAGGGGAGGGGGCGGCGGCCAGGGCAGGGGGAGGCGCCCAGGCCCTAGGGTTTCCCCCCTAGGTGCCTTGCCCCCCAAGCCCAAGGGGTGCGGCCAGCCCTAGGGGGTCCCACCCCCTTAGCCGCATGGAGAGAGGGCCCAGGGGGGGCGCACAGCCCCCTGAGGGCTGTGGTGTCCCCCCTTGTGGCCCAATAGGCCCAGAACACCTTCCGGACCCCCCGAAAACCTTCCCGGTACTCCGCCGATTTCCCGATGCTCCCCGGAACACTTCCGGTACTCCGAAACCTTTCATCCTATATATCAATCTTCGTCTCCGGACCATTCCGGAGACCCTCGTTATGTCCGGGATCTCATCCGGGACTCCGAACAACCTTCGGTAACCATGCACTCTTCTCACTAACAACCCTAGCGTCACCGAACGTTAAGTGTGTAGACCCTGCGGGTTCGGAAACCATGTAGACATGACCGAGACACTCCCAGGTCAATAACCAATAGCGGGATCTGGATACCCATATTGGCTCCTACATGTTTCTCGATGATCTCATCGGATGAACCACGATGTCAAGGATTCAGGCAATCCCGTATACAGTTCCCTTTGTCTCGTCGGTATGTTACTTGCCCGAGATTCGATCGTCGGTATCTCTATACCTAGTTCAATCTCGTTACCGGCAAGTCTCTTTACTCGTTACCGTAATACATAATCCCGTGACCAACTACTTAGTCACTTTGAGCTCATTGAGATGACGTATTACCGAGTGGGCCCGGAGATACTTCTCCGTCATACGGAGTGACAAATCCCAGTCTCGATCCATGTCAACTCAACAGACACCTTCGGAGATACCTGTAGAGTACCTTTATAGTCACCCAGTTACGTTGTGACGTTTGGCACACACAAAGCACTCCTACGGTGTCAGTGAGTTACATGATCTCATGGTCATAGGAACTTATACTTGACATGCAGAAAACTATAGCGATAACTGACACGATCAAAAGCTATGTTTACGTTTGGGTCTCGTCCATCACATCATTCTCCTAATGATGTGATCCCGTTATCAAATGACAACTCATGTCTATGACCTGGAAACCGCGGTCATCTTTGATCAACGAGCTAGTCCTGTAGAGGCTCACTAGGGACACAAAGTCTGTCTATTCATCCACACGTGTATTTGAGTTTCCAATCAATACAGTTATAGCATGGATAATAAACGATTATCATGAACAAGGAAATATAATAATAACTCTTTTATTATTGCCTCTAGGGCATATTTCCAACAGTCTCCCACTTGCACTAGAGTCAATAATCTAGTATTACAAGGTAATGAATCTAACACCCATAGAGTCTTGGTGTTGATCGTGCTTAGCCCGTGGAAGAGGCTTAGTCAACGGATCTGCAACATTCAAATCCGTGTGTACTTTGCAAATGTTTATGTCCTCCTCCTTGACCGAATTGCGGATGGAATTGAAGCGTCGCTTTATGTGTCTGGTCCTCTTGTGAAACCTTGGTTCCTTGGCTAGAGCAATGGCACCAGTGTTGTCACAGAACAGAGTCATTGGGTTCAGTGCACTAGGCACAACTCCAAGATCTGTCATGAACTCCTTCATCCAGACACCTTCCTTAGCCGCCTCCGAGGCAGCTATATACTCCGCTTCACATGTAGAATCAGCTACCACGCTCTGCTTGGAACTGCACCAGCTTACCGCTCCCCCGTTGAGAATATATACGTATCCGGTTTGTGACTTAGAGTCATCCGGATCAGTGTCAAAGCTTGCATCGACGTAACCCTTTACGACGAGCTCTTGATCACCTCCATAAACGAGAAACATATCCTTAGTCCTTTTCAGGTACTTCAGGATATTCTTGACCGCTGTCCAGTGATCCATACCAGGATTACTTTGAAACCTTCCGGCCATACTTATGGGAAGGCTGACATCTGGTCTTGTGCACAGCATTGCATACATGATAGAGCCTATGGCTGAAGCATAGGGGACGACACTCATCTTTTCTCTATCTTCCGCAGTCACTGGGCATTGAGTCTTACTCAACTTTGTACCTTGCAATACCGGCAAGAACCCCTTCTTGGATTGATCCATTTTGAACTTCTTCAAAACTTTATCAAGGTACGTGCTTTGTGAAAGTCCTATCAAGCGTCTTGATCTATCTCTATAGATCTTGATGCCCAATATGAAAGCAGCTTCACCGAGATCTTTCATCGAAAAACTCTTGTTCAAATACCCCTTCACGCTATCCAAAAATTCTATATTGTTTCCAATCAGCAATATGTCATCCACATATAATATTAGAAACTCTATATAGCTCCCACTCACTTTCTTGTAAATACAAGCTTCATTGTAAACTTGTATAAACCCAAACGCTTTGATCACCTCATCAAAACGAAGATTCCAACTCCGAGATGCTTGCACCAGCCCATAAATGGAACGCTGGAGCTTGCATACTTTGTCAGCACTCTCTGGATCGACAAAACCTTCTGGTTGCATCATATACAACTCTTCCTTAAGAAAACCGTTAAGGAACACTGTTTTGACATCCATCTGCCAAATTTCATAATCGAAAAATGCAGCTATTGCTAACATGATTCGGACGGATTTAAGCATCGCTACGGGTGAGAAAGTCTCATCGTAGTCAATCCCTTGAACTTGTGAAAAACACTTTGCCACAAGTCGAGCTTTATACACGGTGACATTACCGTCAGCGTCCGTCTTCCTCTTAAAAATCCATTTATTCTGAATGGCCTTCCGCCCTTCAGGTAATACTTCCAAAGTCCATACTTTGTTTTCATACATGGATCCCATCTCGGATTTCATGGCCTCTAACCATTTGTCGGAATCTGGGCCCACCATCGCTTCTCCATAGCTCGTAGGTTCACCGTTGTCTAACAACATGACCTCTAAGACAGGGTTACCATACCACTCAGGTGCAGTGCGTACCCTTGTCGACCTACGAGGTTCGGTAGTAACTTGATCGGAAGCTTCTTGATCATCATCATTGGCTTCCTCTTCAACCTCTGTAGGCTCCACAAAAACATCTTTCTGTGCTGCGCTACTTTCTGGTTGAAGCAGAGGTTCAATAACCTCATCAAGTTCTACCTTCCTCCCACTCAATTCTTTCGAGAGAAACTCTTTCTCGAGGAAGGACCCATTCTTAGCGACAAACACTTTGCCCTCGGATCTGAGATAGAAGGTGTACCCAACTGTTTCTTTTGGGTATCCTATGAAGACACATTTGTCCGCTTTGGGTTCGAGCTTTTCTGGCTGAAGCCTTTTGACATAAGCATCGCAACCCCAAACCTTGAGAAAAGACAACTTAGGTTTCTTACCAAACCACAGTTCATACGGTGTTGTCTCAACGGACTTAGATGGAGCCCTATTTAAAGTGAATGCAGCTGTCTCTAACGCATATCCCCAAAACGATAGTGGCAAGTCGGCAAGAGACATCATAGAACGTACCATATCTAATAGGGTCCGATTACGACGTTCGGACACACCATTACGCTGTGGTGTTCCAGGTGGTGTCAACTGTGAAACAATTCCACATTTTCTTAAGTGATCACCAAACTCATAACTCAGATATTCTCCCCCTCGATCAGATTGTAGGAACTTGATCTTCTTGTTACGATGATTTTCAACTTCACTCTGAAATTGCTTGAACTTTTCAAAAGTTTCAGACTTATGCTTCATCAAGTAAATATACCCATATCTACTTAAGTCGTCAGTGAAGGTGAGAAAATAACGATATCCACCGCGCGCCGTTACACTCATCGGACCGCACACATCAGTATGTATGATTTCCAATAAGTCACTTGCCCGTTCCATTGTCCCTGAAAACGGGGTCCTTGTCATCTTGCCCATGAGGCACGGCTCGCACGTGTCAAGTGATTCAAAATCAAGAGACTCCAAAAGTCCATCAGCATGGAGCTTCCTCATGCGTTTCACGCCGATATGACCGAGACGGCAGTGCCACAAGAAAGTGGTATTATCATTATCTACTCTACATCTTTTGGCATCAATGTTATGAACATGTGTATCATCACTATCGAGATTCAATAAGAATAAACCCCTAACTTCGGGTGCATGACCATAAAAGATATTACTCATATAAATAGAACAACCATTATTCTCTGAATTAAATGAGTAACCGTCTCGCAATAAACAAGATCCAGATATAATGTTCATGCTTAACGCAGGCACTAAATAACAATTATTCAGGTTCATAACTAATCCCGATGGTAATCGAAGAGCGAGCGTGCCGACGGCGATCACATCAACCTTGGAACCATTTCCCACGCGCATCGTCACTTCGTCCTTCGCCAGCCTCCGTTTATTCCGCAGTTCCTGTTTAGAGTTGCAAATGTGAGCAACCGAACCGGTATCAAATACCCAGGCACTACAACGAGAGTTGGTAAGGTACACATCAATAACATGTATATCATATATACCTTTGTTGTTGTTGGCCCCCTTCTTGTCCGCCAGATACTTGGGGCAGTTCCGCTTCCAGTGGCCATTCCCCTTGCAATAGAAACACTCAGTCTCCGGCTTGGGCCCAGCCTTGGGTTTCTTCACTGGATTAGCAACTGCTTTGCCACCCTTCTTAGAGTTACCCTTCTTGCCCTTGCCATTCTTCTTGAAACTGGTGGTCTTATTGACCATCAACACTTGAAACTGGTGGTCTTACTGACCGTAATACATAATCCCGTGACCAACTACTTAGTCACTTTGAGCTCATTGAGATGACGTATTACCGAGTGGGCCCGGAGATACCTCTCCGTCATACGGAGTGACAAATCCCAGTCTCGATCCATGTCAACTCAACAGACACCTTCGGAGATACCTGTAGAGTACCTTTATAGTCACCCAGTTACGTTGTGACGTTTGGCACACACAAAGCACTCCTACGGTGTCAGTGAGTTACATGATCTCATGGTCATAGGAACTTATACTTGACATGCAGAAAACTATAGCGATAACTGACACGATCAAAAGCTATGTTTATGTTTGGGTCTCGTCCATCACATCATTCTCCTAATGATGTGATCCCGTTATCAAATGACAACTCATGTCTATGACCTGGAAACCGCGGTCATCTTTGATCAACGAGCTAGTCCTGTAGAGGCTCACTAGGGACACAAAGTCTGTCTATTCATCCACACGTGTATTTGAGTTTCCAATCAATACAGTTATAGCATGGATAATAAACGATTATCATGAACAAGGAAATATAATAATAACTCTTTTATTATTGCCTCTAGGGCATATTTCCAACAGCAATGCACCGCATACCGGGCATGCGTTCAGATCGTTGTATGCACCGCGGTAGAGGATGCAGTCATTAGGGCATGCATGTATCTTCTGCACCTCCAATCCTAGAGGGCATACGACCTTCTTTGCTGCGTATGTACTGTCGGGCAATTCGTTATCCTTCGGAAGCTTCTTCTTCAATATTTTCAGTAGCTTCTCAAATCCTTTGTCAGCCACAGCATTCTCTGCCTTCCACTGCAGCAATTCCAGTACGGTACCGAGCTTTGTGTTGCCATCTTCGCAATTGGGGTACAACCCTTTTTTGTGATCCTCTAACATGCGATCGAACTTCAGCTTCTCCTTTTGACTTTCGCATTGTGTCCTTGCATCGACAATGACCCGGCGAAGATCATCATTTGGTTCCTCTTGATCTTCAGCAGCTTCACCCGTTGCAGCATCATTGGGCACATCGTCTGGTTCCTCTTGATCTTCACCAGCTCCCCCCATTGCAGCATCACCGTATTCAGGGGGCACATAGTTGTCATCGTACTCTTCTTCTTCGCCGTCTTCCATCATAACCCCTATTTCTTCGTGCCTCGTCCAAACATTATAGTGTGGCATGAAACCCTTGTAAAGCAGGTGGGAGTGAAGGATTTTCCGGTTAGAGTAAGACATCTTATTCACACATTTAGTGCATGGACAACACATAAAACCATTCTGCTTGTTTGCCTCAGCCGCATTTAGAAACTCACGCACGCCCTTAATGTACTCGGAGGTGTGTCTGTCACCGTACATCCATTGCCGGTTCATCTGCGTGCATTTATATATAATTAAGTGTGTCAAAAACCATTACAGAACATCATAAATAGATAATTAAGTGACCAAATGGATAAAAGTTCATCATCACATTAAAACCAAAGTACATACATATATAGCTCTCATCTAACAACATATAGCTCTCCATACACATCGAAACTATGTAAAACATTTCAACGCGAAAACAAATGCTATCATAATCGCAACCAAGGTAACAATTGATCCAACGGCATAATGATACCAAGCCTCGGTATGAATGGTATATTTTCTAATCTTTTTTATCTTCAACCGCATTGCATCCATCTTGATCTTGTGATCATCGACGACATCCGCAACAAGCAACTCCAATATCATCTTCTCGTCCACAATTTTTTTTATTTTTTCCTTCAAGAATTTGTTTTCTTCTTCAACTAAATTTAACCTCTCGACAATAGGGTCCATCTTGATCTTGTGATCATCGATAACTTCCGCAACATGCAACTCCAATTCCATCTTCTCCTCCTCCATTTTTTCCAATTTTTTCTTTAACGAAATGTTTTCCTCTTCAACTAAATTTAACCTCTCCACAAGAGGGTCGGTTGGAATTTCCGGTTCAACTACCTCCTAGACATAATAAAACATCTATGCATGTCAGGTTGGTCGGCATAACTATCATAAGCACTAAAACAAATAGTTATAAATTAAAGATAATATACCACATCCGAATCGTAGACCGGACGAGGGCCCATGTGGGCGGATATCAAAACCATCGCACTATATAATAACAAGCAATAATAAACGTAAGAAAATTAGACAAATATCTATCTAAAGCAATAATAAAAGTAAGAAAAGCATGGACATAACAAGAGGCTCACCACGGTGGTGCCGGTGACGAGATCGGCGGGGGCGATCGACGGCGGCGAAGACGGGGACGGGACGTGACGGACCGCTAAACCTAGACAAATCTCGGAGAAAATAGAGCTTCGAGAGGAGAAAAGCTTAACTAGTGTGGCTCGGGCATTCCACCGAACACGTTGTGTGCATAGGAGGTGAACTAGAGCACCACTAACCCCTCTCCCCCTCGGCCAGAAAAAAAACAGAGCAGTGAGCTCTGCTCTTGAGTGAGGGGGTTTATATAGGCAACTCACAGGTCCCGGTTGGTGCTACAAACCGGGACTAAAGGGGTGCCTTTGGTCCCGGTTCATAACACCAACCGGGACCAATAGTGGTGGGCCAGGAGCAAGATCCATTGGTCCCGGTTTTTAGCTCCAACCGGGACCAAAAGGTCCAGACGAACCGGGACCAATGGCCCACGTGGCCCGGCCGGCCCCCTGGGCTCACGAACCGGGTCCAGTACCCCCATTGGACCCGGTTCTAGATTGAACCGGGGCTAATGGGCTGGACCAATGCCCTGTTTTCTACTAGTGCATGTCCGCCCCGCCCATCAGAAAAGCCATGTCGGTGTTCCTCTTCTTCGCGGCGACGTTCGTCCGGAGCAGGTCGACGTTGGTACGGAGCAGGTTGAGCTTGATGGCGCTGTTCGTCATCAACGACGACCACCGCTCGGCGGTTTTCTCTTCACGCTGGACGGCCCGGGTCTGGACGTCGGCGGGCAATGCTCGATGGACTCCTGCACTCGCGCGGTGGCCACGTCAGCGTTTTTCCCCTTCTTTGCCAATTTGTGGCCGTCCGGACGCCCATCGGACGCGCCCGGAGTCGTCGCGTCCGGCTTGTATGTCTCCTTGGCCTTGTCGAGGGTGCGTCGGACCTCCGCCCACTTCTCGCACTTGTCAATGCGCTTGTAGACGTGGAGGTACTTGAAGTCGGCGTCGAGATTGTCGCGCCGGTACATGGTTAACATGCGCAGCAACTGCGTGGAGGAACAAATAGTTGGCGGTCAGCGGGCGTAGACGATGAAGAGATGCGGGCGAACGGCGTGCGTACCTGATCCTCGACACTGGCGCCGCTCTTCGGGCGAGCCGCGACCTCCTCGACGATCCCATGCCATTTGTTGCACGCCCCCCTGGATACGTCCCCAATGGTTCGCCATCGCCTTGGAGCCGCACTGCATGTAGACGCCTTTGAAGTAGGGGTCGACGAGCTTCCGCTCGTCGAACTCGTCCTTGATGCGGTCCCAGTACGTCTCGAAGCTCTGGTTCGTGCCGGTGGTCGGGTCGAGGTAGACGACTTTCCATGCTTCGGCGAGGCATTCCTCCTCCTTGGACGTCCACTTGATGCGCGGTTCGCCTGGCCTAGTCGCCCGCTTCTTCTTCTGGCGCCCCTTCGCCGCCGGCTCCTCCTCCTTGTCCTCCTCTTCCTCCTCGGGTTCCTGCGCTTCCTGTTCGTCCTCACCGTAGACGTAGCCGAGCTCGGCCTCCATGCCGCCGCTGAGATCTACTACCTCGTCCTAGGTGGCGAACCCGGGAGACGCGGCGGCCGCGGTCGATCCTGACGCGATGATGTCGTCCATGTCGGCTCCCGTGTCGTCGGTGTCACCGAGGTGCGAGAAGGGCAGCGGTCCACGGCGGAGATGGGGCGTCGGTGTGGACGCGTAGGCGGGCGGCGAGTAGTTGTAGGGAGGGTACTGCATGCCGACGAAGGCGGGCGAGGGTGTGCGCGTCGCGGGGTGGCCATGGGGGAAGGTCACGTTTGGGTTGAACCCACCGTGCGCGTCGCCGTCGGCGTAGCCGGGCGACGACGATCCCCATGGAGATCCGACGCCTTGCTGTCCCCAGGGCGCGTACTTGGCGTGGCTGACGACGGGTGGATTCATCATCCCCGCGTGGTCGACCGATGAGGAGAACGCCGCCGCGCGCGCCGCGTTGTCGCGGGCCTTTTGGCGATGGCCCTGTTCCGCCGGTCGGCGGTGACTGCGTCGCGCCGCTGAACTTCCACCCTCCACTCGGTGTTCGACATGCCCGACGGCTTTAATGGCAGCGTCCTCGGCTTCCTCTGCTTCGGCTGGGCCACGGTGCCGGGCGTGGTTGCCGTCGCGCGCGGCATGGCGTACTTCTTCGGCGGCATGGCGGCGACTGGAAGGCGAGTGGGAGGGGCGTTTGGCGGGAGAAAGGGAGGGAATGGCGGGAGGAAGGCGAGCGAGCGGCAGGGGTGCGAGGGAAAAGCGTCTCGAAACGGCGGGAAAAGGCCCTCGGGTCGCCGACAGGGTGGACCCACACGCCTTTTTCGCTTGTGCCGGCTCCCCAAGAGCCCCCCAGGGCGCCGGGTTCGGCCTGGGTCCGCCGGCACCAGTTTTGGCCCGAGTCGGCGAAAAACGGGCTTCTGGGGGCGCGACTGGGCCGTTTTTTTGGCGCCGGCACGGCAAAAACGCCTGAGGAGGGCCTGTTGGGGGCGCGGCTGGAGATGCTCTAATGAGGATGGGACATCTTGACGAGACTACAATGCACTGCTTACCAGCCCTTTCTGTATGGGAGGGGGGTTTTATAAGTCGAGAGAAGAAATACGATGGGAAAGAAGATGGCGGGAACATAAGGGGTGGCGGGAAAGACGATGGCGGGAAAGAAGATGGCGGGAACTGCAGGGTTCGCGGGAAAGAAGATGGCGGTAAACGCACGTTGGGTTGGAAAGAAGATGGCGGGAAAGGCAGGTTGGGCAGGAAAGAAGATGGCGGGAAAGACAGGTTTGGCGGGAAAGAATTCCCGGGAACACAGTTATGAAAAAGTTTTGTGGACTAGGCTAGGAATTAATCATCTTCCTGGAGGACGACTGAAACTAATCGTCTTCCTGATGGACGATTGGAACTAATCATCTTCCTAGAGGACGACCGGAGCTTAATCATCTTCCTGGAGGACGATTAGGTCCAGTCATCCTTTAGGAAGACGATGCCGTATTATTTTCGAAAAATACCAGAACCGTGTATTATTTCTAAAAATTAATTAAAAATTTATATTATTTAAAAAAATTTAGCCCTCGACGACGTGCGTGGACTCAAGTTCAGCACCGAAACTGAACACCGGACGAGCAAGGTAAATGGATTCCCGTCTGCTAAGCTTTATGTTTCGGCAAATAAAATTCCATATGGAAGCACCAGTGGTCTAGTGGTAGAATAGTACCCTGCCACGGTACAGACCCGGGTTCGATTCCCGGCTGGTGCAATTTTTGTCTTCATTTTTTTATTTATGTTTTTCTTATTCTTGACGTTAAATCCTGCACGCCATATGGATTCTCAAGGAAATGTCTAGAAATAGTGTTCAACCAAATATTGTACTCCCTCCGTCCGGAAATACTTGTCATCAAAATGAAGAAAAGGGGATGTATCTAGATATATTTTAGTTCTAGATACATACCTTTTTGTCTATTTTGATGACAAATA
The DNA here is from genome assembly GCA_902687465.1 of Secale cereale. Classification (NCBI taxonomy): domain Eukaryota; kingdom Viridiplantae; phylum Streptophyta; class Magnoliopsida; order Poales; family Poaceae; genus Secale; species Secale cereale. The sequence goes on along the minus strand of LR738712.1, from coordinate 886,780,727 downwards.
TTTTCGGACGGAGGGAGTACTAACTTACAATATATAGATGGATTATCTTTGCAAGAGCGGAAGATGCGTAGTAGCTAGGAAGCTTTTTGATTCTATGATCAGTTTGGGCCAAAAACCGACGGTTACTACATACAACATTCTGCTCCATTGTGGAAGCCCAAGATCTCTCTAACCTGATGATACACATGGGTGTAAAGCCAGACATGCATACTTATAACACACTGATGGGTGGATACATGTTCATTGGCAAGATGGATGAAGTGAGGAAGTTACTTGACAATATGGTCTCAACTGGCCTGGAACCAAAAAGGTACAGGTCACAAGCTGTAGGTGCATGCCAACTTCAAAGGTTAGAGACCCCAGATCTGAATGGGTACCCGCATTTACCAAAACAAACTGTGAGCTGCATTGGCTTCAGTTGCACACATCATTGAATTCATTGGTGGCCTCACTTTCTTTTGTGAATTGTTTGCGGTCTGTTGAGTTGGTGATTAGTTCACTTGGTCTAATCATGTTAGTGCAGAACTAAATATCTGTCGAAAACTTGCCGACTATCTGATAGAACTCCCTTCAATGTTATGAAGGAGGTAAACCTTGATAGCTGGGCAGGTAAAGAAAATGATGTGGCATGTCGATTTTTTCCCCCATATATTAGTGCATACCACTTTTATGTCCTCGTATATTAGCCAGCCCCGATGGCATTCAGTTCTATTACGATATTCTCGTTACCTGCAGCATTTTCAATCTTAGTGCAAATTTTACTTGGAAACTTTCTGGTGCTGTATACTGAAGTTTTTTTTTTTGGTGGTGCTGTATACTGAAGTTGACATGCACTTTCTGCAACTGCCTATTTCTTAGTAAAAGTGTAATAATTCACGCTCAGAATAAATACATAAATAATATGTTTTCGTGTCTCGTTTAATCAGCAAGAAGAGGCTCACCAGCAAACGGTCCATCGAGCTCGTTTTGTGGAATTCAGATGGGCCAGTCTCCAGCTTGACCACCGAGGGATTCAGATGGGGCAATCCTCTGCAGTTAGTAGGGATTCAGATGGCAACTACGTACCTTGGGGCCTCGGCCTTGAAACACTTTGGCATTGTTTGATCCCGCTGCTATGGAGGCAATTGCATGCCGGGAGGCTCTAGCTACAAAGAAACAAAATTACTCAAAATGTATGTGCACAGTTTGAGCAGAATTTGTGATTTGTTTTTTTTTTCTCTATAGAGCTCCTCGAATGTTATTTGACCACCAAACTTTGCAAGCATCCATAACATTTCTTCATATGCATTCCCACAAAGTTTTAGATTTTTTTAAATGTTTTGCTATGTTTTTTTGCGTCGGTGTAGTGGGGTGCACCGAGCTAGGGTGTAGAAAAACCACTCTCTTTAACGAAATACTCCCTCCGTTTCAAAATACTTGGCCCCCATTTGTCTAGATATTTTTTTTTTTTTTTGAAACGCGGTCCCTTAGGGCCCGATTCATTAAAAAAGGCGAAGAGAGGTGCCCAGTTAATTAACGGAAAACCGGGCGAAAACCGTCACAACATGCCCGTAAAACAGGCACACAGGGCGACCTGGCAACCCACACAAGAACGCACACACGCCGAGGCGCCGAGGCCTGCGCCGGTCGATGCCAAACAGTCCACCGCACGCGCCGACGACCAGGCAGCGCCGACTCTGTCGACGAGCAATGTAGGGGAAAAGCGCTGGGCCTGCGCCGAGCCGGCACCGGAACCGACCACCCGTCTCGTGTCATCGTCGCCGCGGAGACACCTCGTCTGCAGCTCCGACTTCAGGAAGACAAGAGAGGCCCGGCAACCCCTCGAACACGCCGGATGAGACCGACTACCAAAACTCAGCAGCAGCCCAACCCCGCCCGAAGCCGCCATCGTTGCCACACAAGAAGTCGCGCAACATCACATTGCCGGACGGACAGCTGCCGACCGCAATGCCGCGAGCGTCCAGCCTATGGAATGCGCGAACAGGATCAAAACTCTTCAAGGCGACGCCCCCAAGGGGGGATGCGACGATGACGACGCCGTCGCCCGACCCGACGCCGGGCCTTAGGCATTTGCCCGAAGATCTTGAACCGAGGGTAGGTGGTCGGAGATCTCCACGGCAGCGCCTCCAAGGAGGGGAACGACGCCCGCGGGCGCCGCCGCTGCCGGCCGGCAACAACCAGGCAGGTCTTCACCCGGAGCATCTCGGACACCACCCCCACGCGCCGCAATCCGCTGACCCGCTAGCCTCCCACGCAGCAACCGCGCTGCCGCCGCACGGGAGCCACCACGAACCTCGCCGGCAGCATGCCGGGCCAGATCCAGCCGCAGCCGGATCACCATCTAGCCTCACGCCGAAAACTCCCGGCCGGAGCAGCCAGAGCCCACCAGCAGCACCGCAGCGCTGCCAACCACCACCACACCGCACCACGCGGAGACGAATCCGACCACGCCCGGCCAGATCCGGCAGCAGCAACCACCACCACGACGACGCCAGCGCCACAGCGGGCCGTCGTGGCCGAGCGCGCCGCACCGCACCACCGCTCCGGGGCCGCCCCCCCGGCGTCCGCGCCAGCTCCAGCCCGCACCGCCCGCCGGCACCTCCCCCGCCCGATCCAGATCGAGGACGAGGGAGCCACCCCCACGGCCATGCCACCCCACCACCGCGCCGCCCGGCACACGGCCCACGCTCCGCCGCCGCCGAGACTGCGCCGGAGATGCCGCCGCGCCGCGGCGCCCGGCGCCAGCGCCGCATCCCGCCGTGGCCGCCCCGTCCCGCATCGGGGCCACCGCGCGAGGAGCCGAGAACGCCCCGCCGCCGCCGGCGCCGGCCAGGCTTCGCCCGGCCGCACCCTGTGGCGGCGGCGAGGGAGGAGGAGCGGGGAGGAGGAGGCCTCTGGCGGCGGCGGCGCGGTCGCCCTCCCCGTCGCACGCGGGGCGACGCGGGAGGGGATAAGGGCGTGTTGGCCTTGTCGCATTTGTCTAGATATGAATGTATCTATACTTATTTAGTGTCTAAATAAATCCATGTCTAGACAAATGGGAGTCAAATAATTTGGAACGGAGGGAGTAGTTAGTAATCCAACTTTTTATCTTTCCAGCCCGACCTCCTTTTCTCCAATAAATTTCCCAACTTAGAGTTTTTGGTCTTTCCACTTTACTATGGAGAATTAGGGAATAATTCCTTCATAAATAGGGCATCCAAGAATTAATAGGTGTCAATGTGCTCCAGGAAAAATACACGGAATCTTGATGCAATTAATTTAAAATGTGTCGTTCACGCAAGCAAATGCGGCCTTGTAACCGAAAACAGGGAAGCAAAATAGGAATTGTTCATGAACCAAACGAAAGCGCATAAACATGTAAAGTTAATGATATTCGTGTATTTTGGAACTAGTACTATTTGCATAGGATATGTGGAATTAGCCTGGCTGAGAGACGTCCTTTTGCATCGGTTGGCCCAGGCTGAGGACGCCGCGCAGGGCACCAAACAAGCTAGATTTTGCACGGTGGGTGCAAGCCAGGTGCAACCAAGCAACCAAACACGTCTCAAGGAAGTGGCTTGGGACAAAGAGCACCATTCGATATGTCGTGTCATCCAGGACGGCGGCGGGCAAGGCCCTCGACGAGGAGAGGAAGAAGCCCTCTGCTCTGACACCTTCTCCATGCCTAGTGGCTCACATGTCTTCTACTTCATATCTGCCCACCCCCCTCACCCCCTCCTCCACCACCTACGTTTACCGCACTACCGCTGGGATGATCATGCACGCCAATTGTCCGACGCAATGCTTAAAAGGTAAATAAAATCACTTTCCCTTCTAACTAGGGATTTGATGATGCAATGTGGTGATAATCGTGTGACGTGTTTATTTCCTGATGATTGCAAGTTTCATGTCCCAATTGGACGAGCCGCACATACTCGGCATCGTTAACATATATTTGTCAATGGACGATGATGGTAAAAGGTGATCATGTGGGCGAGGAGAATGATCTGGAAGTGGATGAGATTAGTGATCCCATGGAGACACAAACAAGCGTCAAGAAGACAAGGTCAACGAAGTACAATAGCTAAGAGGGCATTGACTTTTATGCCTTACTCGGATGAATATCTCACTTTATGCCTTGGTTGGTACGAATCAACCAAAGGAGAAGTTTGGAATATGATTGAAGAATATTATCCAACAATGTGACAGTCCGTTCCCACCGCACTCAAGGCTCTCTTGCCCACCGATGAAGTATGATACAAGGGCAAGGCCATGGTACCCCTGCGTGTGAGACTTGGCCCCCGCGTCGCTCCCGCAGGGGCGACTCGGGCGGCGTAACCCTAGCCCGCCGCCGGCCCTCTCCCCCACTTCTCCTCTCCCTCGTCGCCACCGGAGGTGGCTGCCGGCTCGCCACTCGGCCGCCGGTGAAGGTGGCGGCGAGGATCTGGCCGCCCCGTTCTTCCTCGGGGGGCTTTGGATCCGTGGCGGCGGCCACGGCTGGGGGATCGACGCCGGGTCTGCGGTGACCGGTGCGCGTTGGTGCTGGCCATTCTTCCTCGGCCGCGGGGGCGGCGAGGCGGCGGCGGGTGGCGGCTGTGGTGCGGGCGTCTCGGCGGCGCCCGATCCAGATCTGAAGGCCTCCGTCTACTTCAACCAGGGCTGCCTCCGATGATCCTGCTTTGGGCGGCCTTTGTCGCCGGAGTGGTACCTGTTTGGCGGCTGGAGGTGGGAGGTGGTTCCGGAGAAATCCGAGGCCAGCAGTGCTGGCCACGACGGCAGCGACGCCCCCGAGGGCGCCGTACCCTTCTTGTAGGCGTCGTCCAGGTTGCCTCCTTCCCCTCTTCCTTCCACCCAGCTCGTATGCCGGGCGAAAGCCCAAATCCTTGCCGGATCGAGCGACAGCGGCGCCCTGGGCGTCGTCACCCTCTTGGGGATGTCGTTCGTGGTGAGCTTGGGGTGGATGTGATGCTTTGGTTGCTTGGCGGCGGTTGGTGGCGTGGTCGGAGTTCGTCTGGTGGCGGTGCGTTGGCGCTCTGCCGCCTATGTGCTCAGCTTCGGAGTCCTTCCACGGTGTTTGGTCTTCAGCAGCCCTGCCGGACTCGGCGGAGCGGTGCTTCATCCTACTCATTGATGACGGCGTATCTCGGCGGCGTGGCGCAGTGGAGATTCGGCGTCCGATGTGTGGCGGTGGACTCACGCAGGAGGTCGAAGCTGTCTGGTGTTGTGGTGACGTCGATGGCTGAGTGGCCAGACAAGGTAGAAGCCTCAATATTTGCTCTGAAGACGGACCCGTGGAAGATGGCGGCGACGACACACGAGTGCGTCAGACCGGTTTGTACCCCAGACCCGGTATGTGGCTCGGCTGGGGCTTCCGGCTTTTGATGTTAGGCTTAGGTGAGTGGTCTGGGTAGTGGCCCGGCTAGCACCCCTTCATCATTTTGATGTTAGGCTTAGATGAGTGGTCTGGGTAGTGACCCAGCTAGCACGCCTTCATCATTTGGATAGGAGTAGCGGCATATGTGGCCAAGATGACGGATTCAGGCATATTATTGTAATACTTTGTAAGGTCCTCGAAAATAATCAATAAAGTGGCCGCATGCATCTCCCAGATGCAGAGGCCGGGGTCATCCTCCTTTTCTAAAAAAAATGTTGATCAAGCCACATTGCACCATCGAGTGGGGTGCAAATCTAAGCATCGCATGTGCGCATGATTTTCTATATACAGAATACAATGTTCAGCATTTGGTACGGCAAACGACGGTCGTTTCACAGACTGGTTGTGGAAAATGGATATAACTTTTTTTTTAAAGTTACTTCGCCACTTTATTAAACTAGATCAGGTAGTTCATCTGATACAATTCTTATAATACAATCAGGGGGAGCTAAATCCCAGAAAACCGAAGCAGCATTACTCAAACCAAACCGAGCTAGTTCGTGAGCCGCTTTATTCGCATTCCTCCGGACCCAGGTGATCTTGAATTCGCCCAAGTTTCTGGCCATCGTCTTGATTTCTTCCACCACAATACCCACCTCCGATAGATTTCTCTCCTGCCCGTTCAGCATCCTGGCAACCTCAAGACAATCAGTTTCCACACGCAGTTTTGGATAATTCTGTTGCAGCGTGATCTCCACTACTCGTTTACATGCCATCAGCTCATTGGTCTTAGCCTGTGCTAAACCAGGTAGAAAGAAGGCTGCTGCCCCCCTAAAAGCGCCTGTATCATCCCTAAAGACAACACCCGCACCACCATCTTGTCCCGTCGGGAAGTAGCACCATCTACGTTAGCCTTGAGCCAGCCCATCTCTGGCGGTTCCCATATCGCATGTTGAGACAGACTTGGTGAGGACTCCGGCCGAGCGTGCACCTTCTTCCACTCGTCCATCAGAGCAGCCACCATCCTCGCCACCAGGCCCGCGTCCTCGATCCGCTTTCCATCCCGTGTGTCATTCCTAGCCAGCCAGAGACCATAAAGGCCATGTATCATCACAGACTTCTCTTCTTCTGAAGCCTCCGCCAACCATTGCAACATCCAGGACGCAAGTGAGCTCTGGGTGCAAAACGAACGAGGTGGGGTCGCCACCCTCGCACCCAATACCGAACTCAACTCTTTCCAGAAACACATGGAATGAAAACAACCCCAAAACCTGTGGTATAGTGTTTCTTCACGTCCGCAAGCCGGGCAAAAGACTCCCGGTTTGATTTTCCTCCGGAGAAGCTCAGAGCCGACCGCGAGACCGTTTCTGATCAGACGCCAGACATGAATAATCGCCTTCCCTGGTGCACTAGCGCCCCAAAGCGCCAGCCAACTTTTATGTGTGGGCACCGAGGAGGATGAGCCGGGCTGTCCCGCTCTCCCTGGTTTCTTTTCCATACCTAGGTGATATGCTGACTTAACCGAAAAATGGCCATGTCTAGTGAAGTTCCAAGCCAGGGTGTCTTCTGTTCCTTGCCCACCAATACAAATTTGCATAATATCTTCAATATCCCCCTATGAGAACATCTCTTCCAGCATTTGGCGGTTCCAGCCCGTAGCATTTGCATTTAGAAGATCGCTTACTCGCGTCATCCCTAGTATAAACACTTGGCCCAGTGGCCGAAGACTACCTTTGCGCGGTATCCAGTTGTCATGGTGTATGCGTATGCTTGAGCCATCCCCCACTCTCCAAATCAGCCCCTCTAGCAACAAGTCACGTCCAAACAAAATGCTCCTGAAGGTGTACGAGACACCACTCGGGCAAGTTGCGTTAAGAATTGTTCCATGATCATAATAACGTGCTTTGAGAACACGGGCGCAAAGAGAGGAGGGAACTTGCAAAATCCTCCATGCTTGCTTTGCCAATAATGCTTGGTTGAACACCTCCATGTCCCGAAAACCCATTCCTCCCTCGCTTTTGCTTGCACACATTTTCTGCCATGCGATCCAGTCTACCTTCTTCTCCCCATCAGATTCACCCCATCAAAAGTTTGAAGAGATAGATGTCAGATTCTGATACGTCTAAAACGTATCTATAATTTCTGCTTGCTCCATGCCTCTTTTGGGTGATATTGCTATGATATTTATACACTTCCATACACTTTTGATCATATTTGGACTAACCTATTAACTCAGTGCACCCCAGTGCCAGTTTCTGTTTTCTGCTGTTTTTGTATTTCAGGTTTTCCCATTACGAAAACTGCCGGAAAAATCCCGGAAAAATTATATAAAAAATCAGCGTTCCAGAAGCTTCCCGGCAGCCAAAGTAGCCGGAGGGGGGCCACCAGGGCTCCAGGCGCCCTTGTGGCGCGGCCCCCCTCCTGGCCGCGCCGGGGGGGCGCCTGGGCCCCCCAGGCCTCCGCTGATGCCCCCCTTTGGCATATATTTAACACGCGTCCCGAAACCCTCGAGACGGGAACCCTTTTTCGCGATCTCATCTCTGTTCCGCCGCCGCCGCGCTTCCAAGATCGGGAGCACCAGGAGAACTCTTCCCGGCACCCTGCTGGAGGGGAGGATCACCACCGGGAGCCTCTCCACCACCATGGACGCCTCCCGGATGAGTTGTAAGTAGTCTCCCTTGGACCATGGGTCCATGACCAGTAGCTATGTGATGTTCTCCTCCCCTTCTTGTGCTTCACTAATTAGACCTCGTGAGCTACCCTACATGATCGAGGCACATATGTAATCCTTATGCTGTTGCTATGATGAGTTTGCTGGGATCCGACGGATTGTGAGATTATGTTCAGATTGTGTTTGAGTAATATATTTGATTTACCTCTTTTATATTTATGTTCGTAAGTAATTCTTGCATGTTCTCCGTTGCTATTTATTGCTTTGGCCAAGTAGTAGGTAGTGACTCCAAGAGGGAACGTTATGCTTGATTGTGGGTTCATGCCCCTCGATGACTAGCTTGAGTGACAGAAACATGAGTCTAGGGGATGTGCTGTTGCCACAAGGGGGAAAACAACGGTGCTTGTACCCGCGGGTGCAAGGATTGTTTACTTTACGCAAAGTTCTTTTAATGCAGTTGTCTGTTGCTTTGAGTTTACACTATGGGTGGGACTCGCAACTTAATACCAGCGAGATGTTCTGGATAGATATCTCAAGGTGGATGCTTAGTAGTAGATGCAGATGGATTTCGGTCTACTTGCCTTGGCGTACCGCCCATGCTTTGAACCTCTACCTTTCTTGCAACATAGTTAGCATTGGTTTGCGCACATAATTCTGTCAATTGCCCAGCTGTAATTCGTTCACCTCACATAGCTGTTTTATCGTCTTTTGGGAGAGAGACATCAGTAGTGAACATCATGGGACCCCGGTCCATATTACCATCACTGATCACATCCGCTATTTACTTTCTGTTTTTACTTACTATTTGCAGCAATACCTATCACTATTATCACTTGCCTTTGAACATTTGTAAACGACAAGGCCGGAGGGATTGACAACCTCTCTGTACTCGTTGGGAGCAAAGTTATTTGTATCTGTGTGCAGGTCCACGTTGATTGCTAATATCTGGCGCCGTTAGCAGTTGACACCTTCTTGTTGAAATAGGAGTCTCAGGGGAAATCGATCCTTGGTATCTTTGCCAAGGGAAAACTTCCGCTACACTGCATCTCAAACCTTCCACTTGGGGTAACCAACGAGGGGCGAGAAGCCATCAGATTCCCGCACAATTTTTTGGTGAGTTGGAAGCAACTCATGGTAAAGGTTGGGATAGACTGGAGCCCCGATTTAACCAACACCTCCCTAGCCTTCTTCGATAAACCTTGCCCCTTCCATCCCGTGACCTTCCCTTTTGCACTCTCTCGGGCATATTTAAACGTACCTTCTTTTGATCTCCTCACCGCGGTAGGCAACCCCAAATATTTCTCACTAAGAGCTTCCGACTGGATGCCAATGACTGCCTTAAGCTGCTCCTTACTCTCCTCCGTGCTCCCCTTCCCGAAAAATATTGACGACTTTTGCATGTTAACTTTCTGTCCTGAAGCCATTTCATAGTCCTTTAAGATATCTTTGAGAGTTAGCAGATTACTCTCCGATCCTTCCAGGAACACAATGTTGTCATCTGCAAAAAGAAGATGGGTAACCATGGGGCCAGTGCTCCCAAAAGAGACCCCTCGTAAGTCACCCGCCTCTTGTGCATTTTTCAGCAACGCTGAAAATCCTTCAACGCAAAACAGAAAGAGATACGGTGACAATGGGTCACCTTGTCGGAGACCCCTCGATGGTAAGAAGGGGTCTGAAATCCCCCCATTAAGTTTCACCCTAAACCGAGCTGAGGTCACACATCTCATTATCATCTGGATCCATGCCGCATTAAAACCAAGCCTGCCCATTACCCTCTCCAGGAAAACCCACTCCACTCTATCATATGCCTTCATCATATCTAGCTTGACCGCGCATAATGTCTTCCTTCTACTCCTCTTCCTTATGGCATGAACACACTCATAAGCCACCAAGACATTGTCCGTAATGAGTCGTCCAGGCACGAACGCGCTTTGTTCCTCTGAGATCAACATTGGGAGGATACCTTTCAGCCTATTAGCAAGTACCTTTGTTGCAATTTTATAAAGCACATTACATAGGCTTATAGGGCGAAATTGAGACAACAGCTCCGGTGAATTGACTTTTGGTATCATCACAATGAACGTCTCATTGAAGCCTTCCTGTGTCTCAGCGCCATATAAGAAGTTCCTCACCGCGTTACAGACATCGTCCTTGACCACCGACCAGTGTCGTTGGTAGAACAAGGCCGGAAAACCATCCGGCCCCGGGGCCTTGGTGGGGCCCATCTGGAAGAGAGTTGTCTCAATCTCTAGATCCGATATGAATGCTATGAGGTTCTCGTTCATCTTCGGTGAGACTAACAAGTCGATATGTTGCAATAATCTGTCCGCACCATTTGAGCCCTCTGATTGGAACAAGTTAGCATAAAAACTCGCTGCAAGGGCACGCATTCCATCATCAGAGGTGCACCGAGTACCATCCTCCCTACGAATCGCCTTTACCGTGTTTTTCCTTCTCCTATGAGAAGCCCGATTTTGGAAATACTTGGTATTCTGGTCACCCCATTGCAGCCAGTCAATGCGAGACCGCTGCTTGTAGTAGATTTCCTCCTTTTCATATAGATCATGGAGTTGACTTTCTATGTCCTTCACCTCCTGGAAGTATCCAGCGATCGCTCTTTTGCATCCTTGAGCTGTCCTTTTAGCTTGGAAATCTACCTACGCAATGAGCCAAAAACCTCTCGGCTCCACGTTTGCATGGCCTTGGACATCGAGCCCAACTTGGTACACATGCTAGCCGATGCCCCATGTAGTTGATTGGCTTGCTCCCACACATGCGCGAACATGTGCTCGTAATCCTCATGTCTTGTCCATGCTTCCTCAAACCGAAAAAACCCCTGATTCTTCCTCCTTGCCGCATCCGGTGATGTAGTCGCTCTAATGATCAACACCGCGTGGTCCGACTCTTCGGTAAGTATGTGTTCGACTGCCGTCTCTGATTCTTCCTCCTCCCCACACAGCCCACCGCCACACCATTCCGAAATCCCAAACTCCATTTAACTTTATCCATAGCTCTCGCCGACTTTTTTGTCCCACTCAGAAACACCACCGCTGGGTTGTATGACCGTATAAGGTCCCTCAATTCTCCCACTGCCGGGTCCAACCCCAACCCCCGACAGTTCCAAACGAGGCTATTCATTGTTCTCGGCGGCCCCGATTTCAAGGGTCCGCCGCTATAGCTTCATGCTCACCGATGCGCTCGAAGACAGACGACACTTTTTGCCGCTTCTCACCAACAAGAGCATCACTCCCCTCTTTGCGCCCACTCTCTCCTACCGGCACCCACATATGTTTTGATGGCCTCTTTCTCTATCCTGGCAAGTGCCCATAGTGCTCCACTCGCTGTCGAGGGGAGCCTTCTTCCCTTCTTGGTTTTCGAACGTAATACCCCGGCCTCCTGTACTGCTCCTTATAAGCTGCTTCACCCCCCCCCCTTGCTGCCTTCTTTTATAATCTTGGTTCTTCCTCGGGGAGATTACACCCTCCCTAACTTTTTGATGAAGCTCGTTCCTTAGGTTCCTTTCTCTCTTACCTTCTAAACTCTGACGAAGATCATTCTCCTCTACCCCCTTCGCACCAGTGTGCGTTTTCTGCGGGCTCACCACTTCCTCATGTTCTTTCCCTTTATACCTATACCCACCAGTGTGGGAATCGGCCGAGGGAGTATAGTCCCTATACAAGGATCTGCGTGTTGGGAGATCTCGAACATACGCTTGCCCTCTCTGGCCTGTCTCTCCCCCACTAGACATTGAACTCTCCCTGTTGTAATTCTTGCTAGAGTTTCCATGCCGCTGCTTCTTATCCTGGCTGCTCGACGAGGCTCTCCCCGGGGAGGCACGAAGCCATTCACCCCATTGTGACAGTGGATCAACTGGTGGTTCACAAACCCCCCCCCCCCCCAACATGTGCCAATCTTCAACAATCAAAACAGAAGTGGGGGATTTTTTCATAGGCAAAATCGAACCATGTCTTCTCTAGATCATATGTCTTCTTCTTCAGGTAGAAACCGCGAACGAGTGGTTCATAAATCGCAATTCTGGCCCGCACTCTCAGCTGTGTACCTCTTGCAAAACCATCATCTCCAACATCTACCCTCACTATCTGCCCCAACCAGTTACCAAGAGCCTCTCCAAACTCCTTCGATCTTTTGTCCAAAGGAAGATCATCCACTCTGACCCAGGCCTCAATCGAATCGAAAATCATCTCCGACGGTCTAGTCTCCCCGTCATATTCCTTCAAAGCCACCACGTTAAAATCAAACTGCCATGGACCATTGGTTAGCACATGCTTCCAGTCTCCCTCGCTCCCAAAGCTAATCATGAACATATTTCCTCCCAGCAACTTGAATTGGGCCTCCCTGTGTAGACCCCAGGCTCGTTGCATGGCTCTCTCAAACGCGTGCTTGATCAGAGGTCGCGGGGAGAAAGATTTCCCCACTACCGCCCACTTGATCTCCCTTTTTGTTCCTGGATCAGGATCTACAAACACAAAGCCCGCCGCCTCCTTTTCGGTAAGCGCGAGCCCCCCCATCTTTGCCGACAGGGACGCCGCCTCCTCCGTGATCTTACTGATACGTCCAAAACGTATCTATAATTTCTGCTTGCTCCATGCCACTTTTGGGTGATATTGCTATGATATTCATACACTTCCATACACTTTTGATCATATTTGGACTAACTTACTAATCCAGTGCACCCCAGTGCCAGTTTCTGTTTTCGGCTGCTTTTGTATTTCAGGTTTTCACGTTACGAGAACTGCCAGGAAAAATCCAGAAAAATTATATAAAAAATCAGCGTTCCGGAAACTACCGTGCGTCCGAAGGGCAGCCGGGGGGGGGGGGGCACCAGGGCTCCAGGCGCCCTGGCGGCGCCCCCCCCCCGGGCCGCGCCGGGGGGGCGCCTGGGCCCCCCGAAGCTTCCCCGATGCCCCCTTTGGCATATATTTAAAGCGTCCTCCGAAACCCTCAGAACAGAAACTCTTTTCGCGATCCCATCTCTGTTCCGCCGCCGCCGCCGCTTCCAAGATCGAGAGCACCAGGAGAACTCTTCTCGGCACCCTGCCGGAGGGGAGGATCACCACCGGGAGCTTCTCCACCACCATGGACGCCTCCCGGATGAGTCGTGAGTAGTCTCCCTTGGACCATGAGTCCATGACCAGTAGCTATGTGATGTTCTCCTCCCGTTCTTGTGCTTCACTAATTAGTCCTCGTGAGCTGCCCTACATGATCGAGGCACATATGTAATCCTTATGCTGTTGCTATGTTGAGTTTGCTGGGATCCGATGGATTATGGGATTATGTTCAGATTGATCTTGAGTAATATATTTGATCTACCTCTTTTATATTTATGTTCATAAGTAATTCTTGCATGTTCTCCGTTGTTATTTATTGCTTTGGCCAAGTTATACGTAGTGACTCCAAGAGGGAACGTTATGCTCGATTGTGGGTTCATGCCCCTCGATGACTAGCTTGAGTGACAGAAACATGAGTCTAGGGGATGTGCTATTGCCACAAGGGGGAAAACAACGGTGCTTGTGCCCGCGGGTGCAAGGATTGTTTACTTTACGCAAAGTTCTTTTAATGCAGTTGTCTGTTGCATTGAGTTTACACTATGGGTGGGACTCGCAACTTAATACCAGCGAGATGTTCTGGATAGATATCTCAAGGTGGATGATTAGTAGTAGATATTGATGGATTTCGGTCTACTTATTTTGGCGTACCGCCCATGCTTTGAACCTCAACCTTTCTTGCAATGTAATCAGCATTGGTTTGCGTTCGTGGTCCTCTCAATTGCCCAGCTGTAATTTGTTTACCTCACATAGTTGTTTTATCGTCTTTTGGGAGAGAGACATCACTAGTGAACATCATGAGACTCCGGTCCATATTACCATCATTGATCACATCCGCTATTTACTTTTCGCTTTTACTTACTATTGCAAAACATTATCTATCACTACTATCATTTGCTTTTAACCCTTTGTGAACTACAAGGCCGGAGGGATTGACAACCTCTCTTTACTCGCTGGGAGCAAAGTTATTTGTATCTGTGTGCAGGTCCACGTTGATTGCTAATCCGCGCCGTTAGCAGTTGACACCTACTTGTTGAACCTAGGAGTCTCTGGGGATTCGATCCTTGGCATCTTTGCTAAGGGAAAACACTTCTACATACTGCATCTTACACCTTCCACTTGGGGTAACCAACGAGGGGTTCGAGGCCCATCAAGGAGTATTTTCTGGCGCTGTTGCCGGGGACTCCACTCTTCAGGATAGGGGAGTTGCACGCTATCTTTTACCTTTGCTTTTTAGTCTTGTTAGTTTACCTTTCAGTTTTTGCTTTAGTACCTCTTATCGAAAATCACAAAAACAGTTATCTCGTTCTTTAGTTGTCATTATGTCGGGTCCTTTTGTCTTTGACGAGGCAGAAGTTCTCACCTTTAAACAAAGAGGTGGGGAAAGTTTGAAAGATGCTTGGTATAGAATTAATGGTTCACAAAAAAGAGCCACCAAGAAGCAACCTACTACTATCTTGCTTAGAAATTTTTATGTTGGAATTACTTCTTGGAATAGGTTTATTCTAGATACTGCTATCAATGGGAATTTCCTAGAGGCCCCAGTTTGGGAGCCTCTTAGTATTATTGAAAATCTTGTTGGGAATCTCCCTGTTGTTGGCATTCGAGAGGACATCACCCTAGCTCACATTATGAAAAAACTTGAAAAGATAGAGCTAGAGATGTCAAGCATTAATAAGATAAATGAGTTGGATCGTAAGATCCAAGGGAATTTGAATAGACTTGATAGCTCCATGCATAAATTTTTTAAAATTTTGGAGACCGTCAAATTCCATGACTTGGACTCTTCTAGGATAGACAAGATTGAGGAAATATTTGATACCCTAGGAACTACCTTCTCCTCGATCAAAACCAAAAAGGTAGAAACTCCGGCAAAGAGGGAGCCTAAGTTCATTCACGTTCCAAAGGCTCCCCATTCTAAAACTAATTCATCTATTGCCAAAGGGGTTGAAACTGTAAAGACCTTGGAAGAAACACCTGTCTTTGATAAATTTATAAATGAATCTTCCCTTGACTTTTATCCTTTTGGTCTTCTACCTAGGAGTATCTCTATGAGGCCTTTATTTGAAAGTCCTCTTAAGACTAGTTGTATTATTGAAGAGCTTTTTGATGATCTTGATGATGGTTCAATTGATACAACTTGATCTATATGCATTATGCCTAGCTTAAAGGCATAAAAGAAAGAGCTTTTGGGAGGCAGCCCAATGAATAAATTTATTTTGCTTTTGTTGTGTCTTGATGTTGTTTACTGCTGTAGCATCATCATTGTATCTTTGCTTTTCATATTTGTGCCAAGTATAGCCTCTGATTGCTAGAAAGTTCAAAAGTTGTGAGGTGCTGTCCAAAAAACAGATTCTGTCCTTGGATAGAAAAATTCGTATAAAATCACCAGATCATCTTTTTGGTCTGAATTTTTTCGACAGCGTTCTCTATATAATTGTCTTTCGTGCGTCTGTTCTGAGTTTTTTGATTTGAGTTGCAGAAGTGCCCCGAACAAATCGATTACTACCTGCTGTTCTGTTTTTCACAGATTCTGTCATGTTTTGCCTTTCCTTCATTTCGCAAACCAAGAGCTTGCTTTTTCTTTGCAAAAACCTTTTGGAAATCTTGAGAAACAGTAGAACTTCAAGAATATCTTTATTTCCAGCAAGGTATAATTATTTTATTAAGGGTACTAACCTCGCTAATCAGATTATGATGAGTTATGTATGAAGGGAGTTTTCAAGTCTGCGAGGGAAGATGATAAAAAGATTCAGGAGTGTCAAGCGCTCAAGCTTGGGGATGCCCCCGTGCACCCCCAAGAAATATTCAAGGAGACTCAAGCGTCTAAGCTTGGGGATGCCCCCGTGCATCCCCTTCCCCATCAACATTATCAGTTCGTCTTTCGTTTCGCTATATTTTTATCACTTCATGTGTTATGTGCTATGCTTGGAGCGTCTTGCTTTTAGTTTTCTTTTTAGTTTTTCATAACAAGTCGGAACTCAGCATTCTTTATGTGGGAGAGAAACACGCTCCACTTCTACCTAGAACATAACATAGAATTTTCATGTCTATCTTTGCTGTGTGTGTTCTTTGTCTTTTAATAGCTACTATCATGCTCTGCTCTTAGTATTCATGCTTATCTTTTCAAAGAGCTTTTGTTTAGTTGGTTGCTTGAACTCTCTTTAATTATCATGCTTATCTAATTAAGAGAGTTTGCTTCCGTTGCATTGGTTAATATGTCTATGATAAAGATGCTACGTGCATAATGGTGCTTAGTAGTTCAGGTTTTCTTATGGTTAGTCTCAAATAGCTGGGGGATTCCCAATGTGTTATTGGAGTACCAACTTGATTTGTTTGCCAATGATGTGGTATGGTTTAGTAGTATCTTCCTTCGAGAAATTATTTTGATTGACTTGGCGTATGCTCACGCATATTTAAGACTGTAAAGAAAGTCTGTCAAGCCTTGATGATCTTTTATTTCTGAGTAGCGATATAACTTCCATGCCTGATTCAATATTGCTTTGTCGCTCTGCATGATTATGACCGTCATTGCTCTCTTAGTTGGTCGCTCCCAGTCTTTTGCTAACCTCCACCAGTACTAAGACTAACCTTGCAATACATAGCTCATGGGAAAGTAGCTTAAAAACTATTGTGGTAAAGAATATGTTGCCTATGTATCTTATTTCTTATAAGTTGCTTGCTGAGCGGTAACCATGTTTCTGGGGACGCCATCAACTGTCACACTTTTGTTGAATATCATGTGAGTTGCTATGCATGTCCGTCTTGTCTGAAGTAAGGGTGATTTGCCATGGGTTGAATGAGTATGCATATTGTTAGAGAAGAACATTGGGCCGCCAACCAAAGCCATGCATCATGGTGGAAGTTTTAGCTTGGACGTTAATCCTCAATCTCTTATGAGAATATGCTTATGCATTAAAGAGGAGTCCATCATCTATTTTCTATGTTGTCCCGGTATGGATGTCCTCAAGTTGAGATCTATCAAAAACGAGAAATCAAATGTGATTTATCTCCTTGGACCTTTGTACAGGTGGCATAGAGGTACCCCTTTGTGACACTTGGTTGAAACATATGTAATGCAATGATAACCCATGGAAATCCGAGCTAATTAGGACAAGGTGCGAGCACTATTGGTATTCGATGCATGAGGCTTGCAACTTATAGGATGTCTTATGCATGACACATATGAAATACTACTACCGTTGACAAAATTGCTTCTGTGATTTTAAAATAAAAAAAACTCTAGCACATAACCATTCTTTTACTTTTATGTTGAGTCTCCACCTTCTTTCTTCAAGCACCAACTACTGAGAGCATGATTGTCATTCTGAGTGTAATGTGCATTGTCCCAAAGTAGCATTGTCTTTTGCATGATTGTGATATCGTTTATTTTGAAATCATTGTATCTAGTCATCACTTAAACCTTGAAGGTGCCCCTGCATTTATGTTTTGCTTCACTAAAGGGGGCAAGCTAGATATCACTTTATCATATTTGCACATCATGATCATTGCAAATCTATTTGATGCTTCAATGTCATGTTGTAAAACTTTCAGTCATTTGTGATTTTCTCATGAGGCAACTTAATTACTATAGAATCATTGTCTCAGTAAGCTTTTGTCATATGACTATGAATAAGTCCTATATGGTTAATGGCATGTCACCACAGAAATTATTCTTGTTATCATTTACCTACTCGAGGACGAGCAGGAATTAAGCTTGGGGATGTTGATACGTCCAAAACGTATCTATAATTTATGCTTGCTCCATGCCACTTTTGGGTGATATTGCTATGATATTCATACACCTCCATACACTTTTGATCATATTTGGACTAACTTACTAATCCAGTGCACCCCAGTGCCAATTTCTGTTTTCAGCTGCTTTTGTATTTCAGGTTTTCACGTTACGAGAACTGCCAGGAAAAATCCAGAAAAATTATATAAAAAATCAGCGTTCCGGAAACTACCGTGCGTCCGAAGGGCAGCTGGGGGGGGGGGGCACCAGGGCTCTAGGCGCCCTGGCGGCGCGCCCCCCCTGGGCCGCGCCGGGGGGGCGCCTGGGCCCCCCGAAGCTTCCCCGATGCCCCCCTTTGGCATATATTTAAAGCGTCCTCCGAAACCCTCAGAACAGAAACTCTTTTCGCGATCCCATCTCTGTTCCGCCGCCGTCGCCGCTTCCAAGATCGGGAGCACCAGGAGAACTCTTTCCGGCACCCTGCCGGAGGGGAGGATCACCACCGGGAGCTTCTCCACCACCATGGACGCCTCCCGGATGAGTCGTGAGTAGTCTCCCTTGGACCATGAGTCCATGACCAGTAGCTATGTGATGTTCTCCTCCCGTTCTTGTGCTTCACTAATTAGTCCTCGTGAGCTGCCCTACATGATCGAGGCACATATGTAATCCTTATGCTGTGGCTATGTTGAGTTTGCTGGGATCCGATGGATTATGGGATTATGTTCAGATTGATCTTGAGTAATATATTTGATCTACCTCTTTTATATTTATGTTCATAAGTAATTCTTCCATGTTCTCCATTGTTATTTATTGCTTTGGCCAAGTAATACGTGGTGACTCCAAGAGGGAACGTTATGCTCGATTGTGGGTTCATGCCCCTCGATGACTACCTTGAGTGACAGAAACATGAGTCTAGGGGATGTGTGTTGGGGAACGTAGCATAATTCAAAAAAAATTCTACGTCTTCACCAAGATCCAACTATGGATACATCTAGCAACGAGCAAGTAAGAGTGCATCTACATACCGTTATGAAGATTGCGTGCGGAAGCTTTCAACGAAGTGGGGTTGAAGCAGTCGTACTCTTCACGTTCTTCGTCACCGATGATCTAGCGCCGAACGGACGGCACCTCCGCGTTCAACACACGTACGGTGCAGCAACGTCACCTCCTTCTTGATCCAGCAAGGGGGGAGGAGAAGTCTTCAGAGATCCGGCAGCACGACGGCGTGATGACGGATGCAGTGGAGATCGCAGCAGGGCTTCGTCGGGCGCCCTGCGTGGGAGTTGGGAGGTGTGACGGGAGGGGGAGAGGCGCCAGGGCTGAGGTGCGGCTGCCCTCTCCCCCCCCCACATATATATAGGGGCCAGGGGGGCGCCTGGACCCCCTGCAGATCCAATCTGCAAGGGGGCGGCGGCCAAGGGGGGTTCCTTGCCCCCCCAAGGCAAGTGGAGCCCCCCTCCCCTTTAGGGTTTGAACCCTAGGCGCAGGGGAGGTGGGCCTCCCTTAGTGGTGCGCCAGCCCAGAGGGCTGGACACATCCCCTCATGGCCTAGGGGCCCCACCGGGATGGGTGGCCCCACCCGGTGGACCCTCGGGGCCCCTCCGGTGGTCCCGGGACGCTCCCGGTGACCCCCGGAGATCACCCGTTGGCCGAAACTGGACTTCCCATATATCAATCTTTACCTCCGGACCATTCCAGAACTCCTCGTGACGTCCGGGATCTCATCCGGGACTCCGAACAACTTTCGGGTTTCCACGTGCATTTATCTCTACGACTCTAGCGTTACCGAACCTTAAGTGTGTAGACCCTACGGGTTCGGGAGACACGTAGACATGACCGAGACCACTCTCCGGTCAATAACCAACAGCGGGATCTGGATACCCATGTTGGTTCCAACGTGTTCCTCGATGATCTTCATCGGATGAACCACCGTGTCAAGGATTCACTCAATCCCGTATGTTATTCCCTTTGTCCATCGGTACGGTACTTGCCCGAGATTCGATCGTCGGTATTCCCAATACCTTGTTCAATCTCGTTATGGCAAGTCTCTTTACTCGATCCGTAATCCATCATCCCGTGACTAACTACTTAGTCACATTGAGCTCATTATGATGATGTATTACCAAGTGGGCCCAGAGGTACCTCTCCGTCATACGGAGTGACAACATCCCAGTCTCGGTTCGTACCAACTCAACAGACACTTTCGGAGATACCCGATGCGTACCTTTATAGCCACCCAGTTACGTTGTGACGGTTGGCACACCCAAAGTACTCCTACGGTATCCGGGAGTTGTACAACCTCATGGTCTAAGGAATAATTACTTGACACCGAAAAGCTTATGCATTACGAACTATACGATCTCGTGTTATGCTCAAGTTTGGGTCTTGTCCATCACATCATTCTCCTAATGATGTGATCCCGTTATCACTGACATCCTATGTCCATGGTCAGGAAACCGTGACCATCTGTTGATCAACGAGCTGGCTACTAGAGGCCTACCAGGGACTCATTGTGGTCTGTATATTCACACACGTATCGCTGTTTCCGTACAATACAATTCAAGCATGAATAACAGACAATTATCATGAACAAGGAGATATAATAATAATGCTTTTATTATTGCCTCTAGGGCATATCTCCAACAGTCTCCCACTTGCACTAGAGTCAATAATCTAGTTACATTGTGATGAATCGAACACCCATAGAGTTCTGGTGTTGATCATGTTTTGCTCGTGAAAGAGGTTTAGTCAACGGGTCTGCTACATTCAGATCCGTATGCACTTTACAAATATCTATGTCTCCATCCTGAACATAATTCCGGATGGAGTTGAAACGGCGCTTGATGTGCTTGGTCTTCTTGTGAAACCTGGGCTCCTTGGTAATAGCAATAGCACCAGTGTTGTCACAGAAGAGAGTCATCGGGCTTGACGCGCTTGGAATGACTCCTAGGTCGGTGATGAACTCCTTCATCCAGACTCCTTCCTGCGCTGCTTCAGAAGCAGCTATGTACTCCGCTTCACATGTAGATGCTGCCACCACGCTTTGCTTGCAACTGCACCAGCTGACTGCCCCTCCATTCAAAATATACACGTATCCGGTTTGTGACTTAGAGTCATCCAGATCTGTGTCGAAGCTAGCATCGACGTAACCCTTTACGACGAGCTCTTCGTCACCTCCATAAACGAGAAACATATCCTTAGTCCTTCTCAGGTACTTTAGGATGTTCTTGACCGCTGTCCAGTGTTCCGTACCGGGATCACTTTGGTACCTCCCTACCAAACTTATGGCAAGGTTCACATCAGGTCTGGTACACAGCATGGCATACATGATAGAACCTATGGCCGAGGCATAGGGAATGACACTCATCTTTTCTCTATCTTCTGCCGTGGTCGGCGACTGAGCTTTGCTCAATCTCATACCTTGCAAAACAGGCAAGAATCCTTTCTTTGACTGATCCATATTGAACTTCTTCAATATTTTGTCAAGGTATGTACTTTGTGAAAGACCAATGAGGCGTCTCGATCTATCTCTATAGATTTTGATGCCTAATATGTAAGCAGCTTCTCCAAGGTCCTTCATTGAAAAACTTTTATTCAAGTAGGCCTTTACATTTTCCAAGAATTCTATATCATTTCCCATCAGCAATATGTCATCCACATATAATATGAGAAATGCTACAGAGCTCCCACTCACTTTCTTGTAAATACAGGCTTCTCCATAAGTCTGTATAAATCCAAACGCTTTGATCACCTCATCAAAGCGAATATTCCAACTCCGAGATGCTTGCACCAGCCCGTAGATCGAGCGCTGGAGCTTGCATACCTTGTTAGCGTTCTCTGGATCGACAAAACCTTCCGGTTGCATCATATACAACTCTTCCTTGAGGAAGCCGTTAAGGAATGCTGTTTTGACGTCCATTTGCTATATTTCATAATCATAGAATGCGGCAATAGCTAACATGATTCTGACTGACTTCAGCATCGCTACGGGAGAGAAAGTCTCGTCGTAGTCAATCCCTTGAACTTGTCGATAACCCTTAGCGACAAGCCGAGCCTTATAGATGGTCACATTACCATCTGCGTCTGTCTTCTTCTTAAATATCCATTTATTTTCTATGGCGTGCCTATCATCAGGCAAGTCCACCAAAGTCCATACTTTTTTTTCATACATGGATTCTATCTCGGATTTCATGGCTCCAAGCCATTTATTGGAATCTGGGCCCGCCATCGCTTCTTCATAGTTCGAAGGTTCACCGTTGTCTAACAACATGATTTCCAGGACAGGGTTGCCGTACCACTCTGGTGCGGAACGTGCCCTTGTGGACCTTCGAAGCTCAGTAGTAACTTGATCTGTTTCTTCATGATCATTATCATCAACTTCCTCCCTTGTCGGTGCAGGCACCTCAGGAACAGTTTCCTGCGCTGCGCTACTTTCCGGTACAGGAGGGGTGACTGTCACCTCATCAAGTTCTACTTTCCTCCCACTCACTTCTTTCGAGAGAAACTCTTTCTCCAGAAAGCATCCATTCTTGGCAACAAAGACTTTGCCTTCGGATCTGTGGTAGAAGGTGTACCCAATTGTTTCCTTTGGGTATCCTATGAAGACGCATTTCTCCGATTTGGGTTCGAGCTTTTCAGGTTGAAGTTTCTTGACATAAGCATCGCAACCCCAAACTTTTAGAAACGACAGCTTCGGTTTCTTGCCAAACCAAAGTTCATACGGAGTTGTCTCAACGGATTTCGATGGAGCCCTATTTAAAGTGAATGCGGCCGTCTCTAAAGCATAACCCCAAAAAGATAGCGGTAAATCGGTAAGGGACATCATAGATCGCACCATGTCCAACAGAGTACGATTTCGACGTTCGGACACACCGTTACGTTGAGGTGTTCCGGGCGGTGTCAATTGTGAAACAATTCCACAGCTTCTAAGGTGTGTGCCAAATTCATGACTTAAATATTCACCCCCACGATCCGATCGCAAGAATTTTATTTTTCTGTCACGTTGATTCTCAACCTCATTCTGAAATTCCTTGAACTTTTCAAAGGTCTCAGACTTGTGTTTCATCAAATAGATATACCCGTATCTACTCAAGTCATCTGTGAGGGTGAGAACATAACGGTAGCCTCCGCGAGCCTCAACACTCATTGGACCGCACACATCGGTATGTATGATTTCCAACAAGTTGGTTGCTCGCTCCATTGTTCCGGAGAACGGAGTCTTGGTCATCTTGCCCAAGAGGCATGGTTCGCACGTGTCAAATGATTCATAATCAAGAGACTCCAGAAGTCCATCCGAATGGAGCTTCTTCATACGTTTGACACCAATATGACCAAGGCGGCAATGCCACAAGTATGTGGGACTATCATTATCAACTTTTCATCTTTTGGCATCTACACTATGAATATGTGTATCACTACGTTCGAGATTCATCAAAAATAAACCATTGACCAGCGGGGCATGACCATAAAACATATCTCTCAAATAAATAGAACAACCATTATTCTCCGATTTGAAAGAGTAGCCATCTCGCATAAGACGAGATCCAGAAACAATGTTCATGCTCAAAGCTGGTACTAAATAACAATTATTGAGGTTTAAAACTAATCCCGAGGGTAGATGTAGAGGTAGCGTGCCGACGGCGATCACATCGACCTTGGAACCATTCCCGACGCGCATCGTCACCTCATCCTTCGCCAGTCTCCGTTTATTCCGCAGCTCCTGTTTTGAGTTACAAATGTGAGCAACTGCACCGGTATCGAATACCCAGGAGCTACTACGAGTGCTGGTAAGGTACACATCAATAACATGTATATCATATATACCTTTGACGTAGCCGGCCTTCTTGTCTGCTAAGTATTTGGGGCAGTTCCGCTTCCAGTGACCCGTTCCCTTGCAATAAAAGCACTCTGTCTCAGGCTTGGGTCCATACTTTGGCTTCTTCCCGGCAACAGGCTTGCCAGGCGCGGCAACTCCCTTGCCGTCCTTCTTGAAGTTCTTCTTACCCTTGCCTTTCTTGAACTTAGTGGTTTTATTGACCATCAACACTTGATGTTCTTTCTTGATGTCTACCTCCGCTGATTTCAGCATTGAATACACCTCGGGAATGGACTTCTCCATCCCCTGCATATTGAAATTCAACACGAAGCTCTTGAAGCTTGGTGGGAGCGACTGGAGGATTCTGTCAACGACCGCTTCATCTGGGAGATTCATTCCCAGCTGAGACAAGCGGTTGTGCAATCCTGAAATCTTGAGGATGTGCTCACTGACAGAACTGTTCTCCTCCATCTTACAGCTATAGAATGCGTCGGAGACATCATATCTCTCGACTCGGGCATGAGCTTGGAAAACCATTTTCAGCTCTTCGAACATCTCATATGCTCCATGGTGCTCAAAACGCTTTTGGAGCCCCGATTCTAAACTGTAAAGCATGCCGCACTGAACCAGGGAGTAATCATCACTACGCGACTGCCAGACGTTCAAAACGTCTTGGTCGCATCGGGAGCAGGTGCATCACCTAGCGGTGCTTCTAGGACATATGATCTCTTGGCAGCTATGAGGATGATCCTCAGGTTACGGACCCAATCCGTATAGTTGCTACCATCGTCTTTCAGCTTGGTTTTCTCTAGGAACGCGTTGAAGTTGAGGGAAACCTGAGCGTGGGCCATTTGATCTACAAGAGATATTGTAAAGAATTTAGACTAAGTTCATGATAATTAAGTTCATCTTAATCAAATTATAATGAACTCCCACTCAGAATGTCATCTCTCTAGTCATCTAAGTGATACACGATCCGAATCGAGTAGTCCGTGTCCGATCATCACGTGAGACGGACTAGTCAAAAATGGTGAACATCTTCATGTTGATCGTATCTTCTATACGACTCGTGTTCGACCTTTCGGTCTTCCGTGTTCCGAGGCCATGTCTGTACATGCTAGGCTCGTCAAGTGAACCCTAAGTGTATCGCGTGTGTAAATCTGTCTTACACCCGTTGTATGTGAACGTTAGAACCTATCACACCCGATCATCACGTGGTGCTTCGGAGCAATGAGCTTTAGCAACGGTGCACAGTTAGGGGAAACACAATACTTGAAATTTTAGTGAGAGATCATCTTATTTACTACCGTCGTTCTAAGTAAACAAGATGCAAAAACATGATAAACATCACATGCAATCAATTAAAGTGACATGATATGGCCAATATCATCTTGCTCCTTGGATCTCCATCTTTGGGGCACCATGATCATCTTGTCACCGGCTCGACACCATGATCTTCATCATCATGATCTCCATCATCGTGTCTTGAAGAAGTCGTCACGCCAACTATTACTTCTACTACTATAGCTAACGTTTAGCAATGAAGTAAAGTAATTACATGGCGTTATTCAGTGACACGCAGGTCATACAATAATAAAGACAACTCCTATGGCTCCTGCCGGTTGTCAAGTTCATCGACATGCAAGTCGTGATTCCCTATTACAAAAACATGATCAATCTCATACATCACATATATCATTCATCACATCTTCGTTCTTGGCCATACCACGTCACAAAACACATGCTGCAAAAACAAGTTAGACGTCCTCTAATTGTTATTGCAAGTTTTACGTGGCTTCTATAGGATTTCTAGCAAGAACGTTTCTTACCTACGCCAAAACCACAACGTGATTTGTCAACTTCTATTTACCCTTCATAAGGACCCTTTTCATCGAATCCGATCCGACTAAAGTAGGAGAGACAGACACCCGCCAGCCACCTTATGCATCTAGTGCATGTCTGTCGGTGGAACCAGTCTCACGTAAGCGTACATGTAAGGTCGGTCTGGGCCGCTTCATCCCACAATACCGCCGAATCAAGATTGACTAGTAACGGTAAGAAAGTTGAACAAGATCATACGCCCACAACTGCTTTGTGTTCTACTCGTGCAAGATGCTACGCATAAAACCTAGGCTCAGATGCCACTGTTGGGGAACGTAGCATAATTCAAAAAAAATTCTACGTCTTCACCAAGATCCAACTATGGATACATCTAGCAACGAGCAAGTAAGAGTGCATCTACATACCGTTATGAAGATTGCGTGCGGAAGCTTTCAACGAAGTGGGGATGAAGCAGTCGTACTCTTCACGTTCTTCGTCACCGATGATCTAGCGCCGAACGGACGGCACCTCCGCGTTCAACACACGTACGGTGCAGCAACGTCACCTCCTTCTTGATCCAGCAAGGGGGGAGGAGAAGTCTTCAGAGATCCGGCAGCACGACGGCGTGATGACGGATGCAGTGGAGATCGCAGCAGGGCTTCGCCGGGCGCCCTGCGTGGGAGTTGGGAGGTGTGACGGGAGGGGGAGAGGCGCCAGGGCTGAGGTGCGGCTGCCCTCTCCCCCCCCCCCACATATATATAGGGGCCAGGGGGGGTGCCTGGACCCCCTGCAGATCCAATCTGCAAGGGAGCGGCGGCCAAGGGGGGTTCCTTGCCCCCCAAGGCAAGTGGAGCCCCCCTCCCCTTTAGGGTTTGAACCCTAGGCGCAGGGGAGGTGGGCCTCCCTTAGTGGTGCGCCAGCCCAGAGGGCTGGACACATCCCCTCGCGGCCTAGGGGCCCCACCGGGATGGGTGGCCCCACCCGATGGACCCCCGGGGCCCCTCCGGTGGTCCCGGGACGCTCCCGGTGACCCCCGGAGATCACCCGTTGGCCGAAACTGGACTTCCCATATATCAATCTTTACCTCCGGACCATTCCGGAACTCCTCGTGACGTCCGGGATCTCATCCGGGACTCCGAACAACTTTCGGGTTTCCACGTGCATTTATCTCTACGACTCTAGCGTTACCGAACCTTAAGTGTGTAGACCCTACGGGTTCGGGAGACACGTAGACATGACCGAGACCACTCTCCGGTCAATAACCAACAGCGGGATCTGGATACCCATGTTGGTTCCCACGTGTTCCTCGATGATCTTCATCGGATGAACCACCGTGTCAAGGATTCACTCAATCCCGTATGTTATTCCCTTTGTCCATCGGTACGGTACTTGCCCGAGATTCGATCGTCAGTATTCCCGATACCTTGTTCAATCTCGTTATGGCAAGTCTCTTTACTCGATCCGTAATCCATCATCCCGTGACTAACTACTTAGTCACATTGAGCTCATTATGATGATGTATTACCGAGTGGGCCCAGAGGTACCTCTCCGTCATACGGAGTGACAACATCCCAGTCTCGGTTCGTACCAACTCAACAGACACTTTCGGAGATACCCGATGCGTACCTTTATAGCCACCCAGTTACGTTGTGATGGTTGGCACACCCAAAGTACTCCTACGGTATCCGGGAGTTGTACAACCTCATGGTCTAAGGAATAATTACTTGACACCGAAAAGCTTATGCATTACGAACTATACGATCTCGTGTTATGCTCAAGTTTGGGTCTTGTCCATCACATCATTCTCCTAATGATGTGATCCCGTTATCACTGACATCCTATGTCCATGGTCAGGAAACCGTGACCATCTGTTGATCAACGAGCTGGCTACTAGAGGCCTACCAGGGACTCATTGTGGTCTGTATATTCACACACGTATCGCTGTTTCCGTACAATACAATTCAAGCATGAATAACAGACAATTATCATGAACAAGGAGATATAATAATAATGCTTTTATTATTGCCTCTAGGGCATATCTCCAACAATGTGCTGTTGCCACAAGGGGGAAAACAACGGTGCTTTTGCCCGCGGGTGCAAGGATTGTTTACTTTACGCAAAGTTCTTTTAATGCAGTTGTCTGTTGCATTGAGTTTACACTATGGGTGGGACTCGCAACTTAATACCAGCGAGATGTTCTGGATAGATATCTCAAGGTGGATGATTAGTAGTAGATATTGATGGATTTCGGTCTTCTTATTTTGGCGTACCGCCCATGCTTTGAACCTCAACCTTTCTTGCAATGTAATCAGCATTGGTTTGCGTTCGTGGTCCTGTCAATTGCCTAGCTGTAATTTGTTTACCTCACATAGTTGTTTTATCGTCTTTTGGGAGAGAGACATCACAGTGAACATCATGAGACTCCGGTCCATATTACCATCATTGATCACATCCGCTATTTACTTTTCGCTTTTACTTACTATTGCAAAACATTATCTATCACTACTATCATTTGCTTTTAACCCTTTGTGAACTACAAGGCCGGAGGGATTGACAACCTCTTTGTACTCGTTGGGAGCAAAGTTATTTGTATCTGTGTGCAAGTCCACGTTGATTTCTAATCCGCGCCGTTAGCAGTTGACACCTACTTGTTGAACCTAGGAGTCTCTGGGGATTCGATCCTTGGCATCTTTGCTAAGGGAAAACACTTCTACATACTGCATCTTACACCTTCCACTTGGGGTAACCAACGAGGGGTTCGAGGCCCATCACTTACCATCGGCCGGCGACTCTGAGAGTCTCTGACTCGCTTTGTCTCCCGTTTGCCCCGTCTTCTGCGGTGTCCGCTTCGTCGGGGTTCCTGCCACGGGAGCTACCTTCTCTCCCTTGCTCGAGGATGACGCCATGGCCAGCCCATCAAGAAGGAACGCCAACACGCATGGCACAGCCGGAGACGCAACGCCGTCGCCACGTCCACGCTGCCCTGAAGAACACCACCCAGCGCTCGGAACCCTAACCCTAGGCGCCGCCTTCCGATCGCCCTCGCAATCGCCTCTCGGTCGCCCCGTAGAGAAACAGAAACGCTGGTGGACCCTCGGAAAAATGGATATAACTTGCTTGGATCTTTTTTGGGTGAGTGAATTTTGGTACGGCATTGGCCGTGGAAAATGGGCATATCTTACCTGATTTTTTTTTCCAGCGTGTAGATTAGATAGGTTGCAAGGGAGGCTCTTTTTGTTTTCTTCATGTGAAGAATGCTTTTAACCGAAATGCAAAGCTAGTGAAGTGATTGTTAATCTTGTGGAAATAAAATTGACATCCAGGCACCAGTGGTCTAGTGGTAGAATAGTACCCTGCCACGGTACAGACCCGGGTTCGATTCCCGGCTGGTGCAATTTTTTCATTTTTTTTGTCCATTTTTTTTGTCCTTTCTTTTCATCTATGTCTTTTTTAATTCTTGACGTTAAATCCTGCACGCCATATCAGTATTTTTCGCTCTTTTCATCTATGTTTTTTTATTCTTGACGCAAAATCCTGGACGCCGTATAAGTATTTTTCGCTTAAAAGACATCAAAAGCGGAGGGAGAACGGTTTTTCCTAGCATCTTATATGCAGACTAAAAAGAAACGGAGGGAGTACTATTTGCATAGAATATGTCGGACTAGTACTATTTGCATTCATGTATGTTACTATTTGCATAGAATATGTGGGACTAGACCTATTTGCATTCATGTATGTTAATCGGTTTACCAGAGAATGCATGGGTTTACATGTCGCAAATCAACATGCATATATGCCAGAGACAAATACTCCCTCCATCCTAACTTGGTTGTCACTCTTTATTCTCTCATGAGATAAAAGTAGACAGCCTTTTCTTAATCGGGACGGTACTAAATTTCCAGTTAGCCTCTCCTATGTTTTCATGGACGAAATGATATTTTATATTTTCACCATGTCGTGTGTTGTGGCTAAGTGTGAAAGCGGTTAGGATAATTTTCGATCTAAACCATTTTGAATCGGGCGGTATATGACATGGTAACCGATTTCTAGCATCCAAACACAATCCGATCCGATTTCAAGTCTGGGTGACATGATATAGTACATGATATTGCATATTTGCATTGTTGATATACAATGATGCATGATAATCCCACATTTGAAATATGGGTATTGTTTTCTTTTTTGGGGAGAAAAAAGTCAAAGGATTAGAGCAGCTCTAACCAAACTCCTAAAAAGGGTTAACTCCTCAAAAGATTCTGTTTTGAGGAGTTAAGCCACACCCAGCCGAACTCTCAAAAGGTTAACTCCTTAATACTTTGAGGAGTTAAGCCCAAAAATTTCCCACACTATTTCACTTTGAGCAACCGCCCACACTTCTAAGCAAAAGATTCCCTCCTTGCAATTCCCACCCGCGGCGCCTCCTCTTCCGGCCTCCATCGCGCAATGTCGCCGCCGCAGCCACCAGATGCCTCGAATGTGGTAGGAATGGAACTGCTAGCCGCCACTGCGCCATGCGGATCACTCTCGTTGGCGCTACGCCGCCAGAGTCGACCTACGCGTCGCCGCCGCCAAGGAAGTGGCTTGGGACGAAGAGCACCATTCGGTCTGTCGCGCCATCCACGACGGCGGCAGGCAAGGCCTTCGACGAGGTGACGACGAAGAAGAGGAAGAAGCCCTCTACTCTAACACATTCTCCACGCCTAGTGGCTCACATGCCTTCTACTCCATATCTGCTCACCGCCTCCTATGTTGGAAATATGCCCTAGAGGCAATAATAAAAGTATTATTATTATATTTCCTTGTTCATGATAATTGTCTGTTATTCATGCTTGAATTGTATTGTACGGAAACAGCGATACATGTGTGAATATATAGACCACAATGAGTCCCTGGTAAGCCTCTAGTTACTAGCTCGTTGATCAACAGATGGTCACGGTTTCCTGACCATGGACATAGGATGTCAGTGATAACGGGATCACATCATTAGGAGAATGATGTGATGGACAAGACCCAATCCTGAGCCTAGCACGAGATCGTATAGTTCGTAATGCATAAGCTTTTCTAGTGTCAAGTATTTGTTCCTTAGACCATGAGGTTGTGCAACTCCCGGATGCCGTAGGAATACTTTGGGTGTGCCAAACGTCACAACGTAACTGGGTGGCTATAAAGGTACGCATCGGGTATCTCCGAAAGTGTCTGTTGAGTTGGTACGAACCGAGACTGGGATATTGTCACTCCGTGTGACGGAGAGGTACCTCTGGGCCCACTCGGTAAGACATCATCATAATGAGCTCAAAGTGACTAAGGAGTTAGTCACGGGATGATGGATTACGGAACGAGTAAAGAGACTTGCCATGACGAGATTGAACAAGGTATCGGGTATACCGACGATCGAATCTCGGGCAAGTACCGTACCGATGGACAAAGGGAATAACATACGGGATTGAGTGAATCCTTGACACAATGGTTCATCCGATGAAGATCATCGAGGAACACGTGGGAACCAACATGGGTATCCAGATCCCGATGTTGGTTATTGACCGGAGAGTTGTCTCGGTCATGTCTACGTGTCTCCCGAACCCGTAGGGTCTACACACTTAAGGTTCGGTGACGCTAGGGTTGTAGAGATACATGCACATGGAAACCTGATGTCTACACACGCTTCTACTCCTGTACACTATGTTGGGCCTCCAAGCGCAGAGGTTTGTAGGACAGCAGCAATTTCCCTCAAGTGGATGACCTAAGGTTTATCGAACTCAGGGAAGTAGAGGTTGAAGATGGTCTCTCTCAAGCAACCCTGCAACTAAGATACAAGAAGTCTCTTGTGTCCCCAACACACCTAATACAACTAGGAGTTGTATAGGTGCACTAGTTCGGTGAAGAGATGGTAAAATATGGATGATAGGAGTGGCAAAGCAAAGTAATATAAATCTATAATAAAAAGTGCAGCAAGCAAACAAGTGGTAAACGTGAGCACAAATGGTATTGCAATGGTGGAAACAAGGCCTAGGGATCATACTTTCACTAGAGGCAACTCCCAACAACATTAACATAATCGAATCACATGATATTTCCCATAAAACATGCAATGAAGACGCACCCGGAGGTCATTCCTTCGTGGTCAAGAGAGGACGAGAATTATGTAGGGCTACAAAAGCACACCTCAAAGTCCGTAGTTCTCAATCTAAGGATTTCCCAATGTCACCGCGGCCATCCAAAGAGAGTCCCACAATCACCACAACATATCTAAAGGATAGTCAAAGACAAGCACCAAGAGACTCTCAATCTTCAATCAACACACAAGAGAGGAAATCACTCATGAAAATATTTTTCTAATCCATGTCCAATAGACCGTTGTCACCTTGGTCTCGGGGATTATACTAGATAAAGACAAGTGAGCACATCAATCCAATACATAGAGGAAGGGCAAATATCATGGGATCACCCTAGATTAACATAGCCTATGATCACAACGAAGATCACATCATGGGAGAGAGAATTGACCACATAGCTACTGGTAAGAACCTCAGCCCCGAGGAGGAACTACTCCCGCATCATGGAGGGAAGAAGCAACGTCGATGGAGATGAATCCGGGGGCACTTCCCCGTCCCGGCAGGGTGCCGGCACAGGAATTCTGGTCCCCCGAAGCTTGATGGCGATGGCGGCGGAGATCGGAATCGCGTCTGGAGAAAAGGGGTCCGGAATCAGGGTTTCCGCGACTCGGTGTAAATATATGCCAAAGGGGGGCATCAGAGGGGGTCAGGGGTGCCCAGGCGCCCCGCCGGCGCGGCCAGGGGGGGCGCGTGGGCAGGCCGCCTGGAGCCCCTGTGGGTTCCCTCCGGCCCTACTTTGGCCGCATGGAAGCTTCCGGAACGCTGATTTTTTATATATTTTTCCCGGAATTTTTCTGGCAATTTACGTAATGGGAAAACCTGAAATACAAAAACAGCAGAAAACAGAAACTGGCACTGGGGTGCACTGAGTTAATAGGTTAGTCCAAATATGATCAAAAGTGTATGGAAGTGTATAAATAACATAGCAATATCACACAAAAGAGGCATGGAGCAAGCAGAAATTATAGATACGTTTTGGACGTATCTACATCCCCAAGCTTAATTCCTGCTCGTCCTCGAGTAGGTAAATGATAACAAGCATAATTTCTGTGGTGACATGCTATTAACCATATAAGGACTTTTCATAGTCACATGACAAAAGCTTACTGAGACAATGAATCTGTAGTAATTAAGTTGCCTCATGAGAAAATCACAAAGAACTGAAAGTTTTACAATATGATACTGAAACATCAAATAGATTTGTAATGAACATGGTGTGCAAATATGATAAAGTGATATCTCGCTTGCCCCCTTTAGTGAAGCAAAACATAAATGCAGGGGCGCCTCCAAGGTTTAAGTGATGACTAGATACAATGATTTCAGAATAAACGATATCACAATCATGCAAAAGACAATGCTACTTTGGGACAATGCACATTACACTCAGAATGACAATCATGCTCTCAGTAGTTGGTGCTTTAAAAGAAGGTGGAGACTCTCGAACCATGGCTTTTGTTGGCAAGGTTGAAAACCCGTAGTCGGAAACAAAGACAAAACATGTACCAGAGCTCTTGGTTTTAAAACAGAGGTAATAATTAATTATTATTTTAGATCATGCATGTTTCGTCAACGAATGCTAGCAGACAACTCAATCACTTCTTGAGATGGACAAGTTTCGAGGAACGGCTCCCGAATGAGGACGATCACATCCTCTTAATCTCCTTTGTTTATCACTGCCAAAGTTTTCTGATTTCTCATGAACAAAGCGTGAAGGAGGGTTTGTTTGTTATATTAATTTTGAGCCGGGCGCACTCAATGCCAGTTCCTTCTCGTATTATGGGTTTGCACATTATACATGCAATCCCGAGGTGAAGCTTGTCCAACTTAAAAAGATTATGAATTAACTACTACTTCCTCATGGACTTACAACAGAGGCACAAAATAGGAATGCTTTTCTTTGAATAATTTCGAGATGGTACATGCAAGTCTCCGTTAGGAATGGCAGGTAAATACCATGTAGGAAGGTATGGTGGACTCATATGGCATAACTGGTATAAAAGAATGTGGATGCACAAGCAGTCAGTCTGCTTAGTACAGGTGGAGGTTAGCAAAAGACTGGGAGCGACCAACTAAGAGAGCAATGACGGTCATAATCATGCAGAGCGACAAAGCAACATTGAATCAGGCATGAAAGTTATATCGCTACTCAGAAACAAAAGATCATCAAGACTTGACAGACTTCCTTTACAGTCTTAAATATGCGTGAGCATACGCCAAGTCAATCAAAATAAATTCTCGAAGGAAGATATTACTAAACCATACCACATCATAGGCAAACAAATCATGTTGGTACTCCAATAACATATTGGGAACCCCCCAGCTATTTGAGACTAACCATAAGAAAACATGAACTACTAAGCGCCATTATGCACGTAGCATCTTTATCATAAACATATCAACCAATGCAATGGAAGCAAACTCTCTTAATAAGATAAGCATGATAACTAAAGAGAGTTCAAGCAACCAACTAAACGAAAGCTCTTTAAAAAGATAAGCATGAATACTAAGAGCTAAGCATGATAGTAGCTATTAAAAGACAAAGAACACACACAGCAAAGATAGACATGAAAATTCTATGTTATGTTCTAGGTAGAAGTGGAGCGTGTTTCTCTCCCACATAAAGAAAGCTGAGTTCTGACCCGTTATGAAAAGCTAAAAGAAAACTAAAAGGAAAACTAAAAGCAAGACGCTCCAAGCATAGCACATAACACATGAAGTGATTAAAATATAGTGGAACGAAAGACGAACTGATAATGTTGATGGAGAAGGGGATGCACGGGGGCATCCCCAAGCTTAGACGCTTGAGTCTCCTTGAATATTTCTCGGGGGTGCACAGGGGCATCCCCAAGCTTGAGCGCTTGACACTCCTGAATCTTTTTATCATCTTCCCTCGCACACTTGAAAACTCCCTTCATACATAACTCATCATAATCTGATTAGCGAGGTTAGTACCCATAAAAAAAATAATTGTTCCTTGCTGGAAATAAGGATATTCTTGAAGGTCTACTGTTTCTCAAGATTGCCAAAAGGTTTTTGCAAAGAAAAAGCAAGCTCTAGGTTTGCAAAATGAAGGAAAGGCAAAACAGGACAGAATCTGTGAAAAACAGAACAGCAGGTAGTAAATGATTTGTTCGGGGCACTTATGCAACTCTAATCAAAAAACTCAGAACAGACGCACGAAAGACAATTATATAGAGCACGCTGTCGAACAAATTCAGACCAAAAAGATGATCTGGTGATTTTATACGAATTTTTCTGTCCAAGGACAGAATCTGTTTCCTGGACAGCACGTCAGAACTTTTGAACTTTCTTGCAGTCAGAGGCTACACTTGGCACAAAATTGAAAAATAAAGATACAATGATGTTGCTACAGTAGTAACAAACATCAAGACCACTAAAACTGAAAGCAAAGATAACAAGGGTTGTCTCCCTAGAGCTCTTTCTTTATAGCCATAAAGATAGGCTTAAGATTTTAATGATGCTCTCGTAGGAATAAGAGCTGAAGAACAAAAGAGAGCATCAAGAAGTAAATACCAAACACATTTAAGCCTAACATGCTTCCTATGCATAGGAATATTGCAATAGAATAATTCATTGAAGCACAAAGCAACTAGCATAGGAAGGCAAAACAAGCATAACTTCAAAATATTCACCATAAAGAGAGGAAACTTCTTATTATTAAGATATTTAGAACCAAGTCTCCCTCTCTCATTATAAATTTCAGTGGCATCATGGATGAACTCAACAATATAAGCATCACATAAAGCATTGTTACCATGATCCACATGCAAAAAGGTACTCTTACTCTCCACATAAGCATAATCTTTCTCATTGGTAATAGTGGGAGTAGGACTATCATAAACAACTTGAACACTATAGACTGGAGTTATAACATCATCATAGTAGAGAAGAGCATTATCATTGCTAGCAACTATATTTGTAATCATGTTGTCTTTATTCTTACTAGCAAGAGAATTATCAGTTATCACATCACTAGTGGGTAAAGGATTTGCAATCCTATCATCCCCAAGCTTAGAGCTTCCCATATCATCACTTTCAGAGTTGGTATCAAAAAGATTTTCAAGATCATAAGTAGCATTATCATCATTTTCACAATAAGTAACATGCATATCATAATCAAAATCATCTTCAATAGTACCTACGGACGTATCATCAAGATGATAATTAAGGCAATAAACTTCACCTTCTTCTTTAAACTTACAACCGTTAGGATAAAAGTTGATGGGAGGAATGTGCTCAGGCCAGGTTGATACCCATTCTTCTTCCTTCTTGCTCCGCTTCCTCCTCCTCTTCTTTTTCTTCTTCTTCACCTTAGGAGGGAGTGGTTGGAGATGAAGCTTCTCCACATATCCTGGTTTATCATTAGAAACAATAGAGGAAACTTGGGAGAAACTCTCCTTTTTATTAGCAGAAATATAAGAGACATTTTTATACTTTGATAAAGTTCCCTCATTTCTAATCTTACTTATGTAATCATTTTCATGGCAATTAACAACACAATAGAGATGGCAGTTTTGCAAAGTGTTTTTTATTCCTATGGCATTAACATCTAGCCAAGAAGTCTTTTCTGTTAACTCTTCACACATCAAAAATAACATAAGCTCATCATAAAGATCAGAGGTGATCATGTTATCACACAACTGGTTAACAGTTATGCTTTGAAAGTTCATGCATTGAAAATTAAAGTGACCCTCTACACGGCAAAGTTCACAAGTAAAAGGATAAAGGTCACACAATTCTCTAGCAATTTCATTTAAATCTCTGACCCAAGTGATTGTTCTTTCATGCTTATGTTGCTTACAATACTTCTCTTCTTCAATCATAGGCCTTTCACAAGGTCTATCCATTCCACAAAAATTAACATGCTTATATAAAACTTCATTTTTAGGAATTGGATCATGCATGTTGCAATCATCATGAACAATTTCATTTTCTTTGCAAGTCTCTTTAAAAGGTTTATGATACTTGATCCAATCCTCCTTAGGCATATTAAGATGTGAAGCAAAAGATTTGAGGAAATCAACAAGGAGTTGAGAATCAAGCCCAAACTTAGCACTAAACTTATTAAAACTTGTAGTTTCAACAAAGGACTTAATGCAATCATACTCATAAATTATACCTGACTCTTTACCTTTGTCGATCTCCCAATCTTCAGTGTTGCGTTGAATTCTTTCAAGGAGTTCCCATTTAGCATCAATCTTTTTGTTTGTGAAAGAACCCATAGAGGAAGCGTCGAGCAAATCTTTATCCTGTCGAGAAAGCCTCGCATAGAAATTAGTAATAATCATATCTTTGGGGAGCCCATGGTTAGGACATTTTAGCATTAACGTTTTCAGTCTCCCCCAAGCTTGAGCTATGCTCTCTCCGTCATGAGGATAGAAATTATAAACATAATCCCTATTCTCATGGACTTCATGAAGAGGATAAAACTTGGAGTAAAAGAGAGACTGGATCTCTTCCCAATCCAGCAGGTGAGAGTCATCTAGTAGCCTATACCATTCCAATGCTTTTCCCTTCAAGGACAAGGCAAATAATTTCCTCATGACAAACTCCCTTGATACACTTGCAAGCTTAAATAATGAACATAATTGTGACAGATATAGCAAGTGTTCACCGGGATGTCTGTCTCCTGTATAACGATTAGCCAAAACATAATCGATAATACCAGCTGGTATTTTATAGGGCACAATTTCAGTAGGGGGAGGAGCAACCACCACAGGTGTGGGCCGTCTTCCCGCAAGCAATGATCCAATAGCACGGTTTTCCATAAACATAACTGGTGAAACTAAAAACAAGAAACAAAAAGATTTAATTGCAAGATCTAAAGATATACCTTCAAGCGCTCACCTCCCCGGCAACGGTGCCAGAAATAGCTTGATGTCTACACACGCTTCTACTCTTGTAGACTATGTTGGGCCTCCAAGCGCAGAGGTTTGTAGGACAGCAGCAAGTTCCCTCAAGTGGATGACCTAAGGTTTATCGAACTCAGGGAAGTAGAGGTTGAAGATGGTCTCTCTCAAGCAACCCTGCAACTAAGATACAAGAAGTCTCTTGTGTCCCCAACACACCTAATACAACTGGGAGTTATATAGGTGCACTAGTTCGGCGAAGAGATGGTAAAATATGGATGATAGGAGTGGCAAAGCAAAGTAATATAAATCTGTAATAAAAAGTGCAGCAAGCAAACAAGTGGTAAACATGAGCACAAATGGTATTGCAATGGTGGAAACAAGGCCTAGGGATCATACTTTCACTAGAGGCAACTCCCAACAACATTAACATAATCGAATCACATGATATTTCCCATAAAACATGCAATGGAGACGCACCCGGAGGTCATTCCTTCGTGGTCAAGAGAGGACGAGAATTATGTAGGGCTACAAAAGCACACCTCAAAGTTCGTAGTTCTCAATCTAAGGATTTCCCAATGTCACCGCGGCCATCCAAAGAGAGTCCCACAATCACCACAACATATCTAAAGGATAGTCAAAGACAAGCACCAAGAGACTCTCAATCTTCAATCAACACACAAGAGAGGAAATCACTCATGAAAATATTTTTCTAATCCATGTCCAATAGACCGCTGTCACCTTGGTCTCGGGGATTATACTAGATAAAGACAAGTGAGTACATCAATCCAATACATAGAGGAAGGGGAAACATCATGGGATCACCCTAGATTAACATAGCCTATGATCACAACGAAGATCACATCATGGGAGAGAGAGATAACCACATAGCTACTGGTAGAAACCTCAGCCCTGAGGAGGAACTACTCCCGCATCATGGAGGGAGGAAGCAACGTCGATGGAGATGAATCCGGGGGCACTTCCCCGTCCCGGCAGGGTGCCGGCTGATGTCTACACACGCTTCTACACTTGTAGACTATGTTGGGCCTCCAAGCGCAGAGGTTTGTAGGACAGCAACAATTTCCCTCAAGTGGATGACCTAAGGTTTATCGAACTCAGGGAAGTAGAGGTTGAAGATGGTCTCTCTCAAGCAACCCTGCAACTAAGATACAAGAAGTCTCTTGTGTCCCCAACACACCTAATACACTTGTTAGATGTATAGGTGCACTAGTTCGGCGAAGAGATGTTAAATGGCAAGTGATATGGATGGCAAAACAAAGTAATATAAATCTGTAATAAAAAGTGCAGCAAGCAAACAAGTGGTAAACGTGAGCACAAATGGTATTGCAATGGTGGAAACAAGGCCTAGGGATCATACTTTCACTAGTGGCAACTCCCAACAACATTAACATAATCGAATCACATGATATTTCCCATAAAACATGCAATGGAGACGCACCCGGAGGTCATTCCTCCGTGGTCAAGAGAGGACGAGAATTATGTAGGGCTACAAAAGCACACCTCAAAGTTCGTAGTTCTCAATCTAAGGATTTTCCAATGTCACCGCGGCCATCCAAAGAGAGTCCCACAATCACCACAACATATCTAAAGGATAGTCAAAGACAAGCACCAAGAGACTCTCAATCTTCAATCAACACACAAGAGAGGAAATCACTCATGAAAATATTTTTCTAATCCATGTCCAATAGACCGCTGTCACCTTGGTCTCGGGGATTATACTAGATAAAGACAAGTGAGTACATCAATCCAATACATAGAGGAAGGGGAAATATCATGGGATCACCCTAGATTAACATAGCCTATGATCACAACAAAGATCACATCATGGGAGAGAGAATTGACCACATAGCTACTGGTAAGAACCTCAGCCCCGAGGAGGAACTACTCCCGCATCATGGAGGGAGGAAGCAACGTCGATGGAGATGAATCCGGGGGCACTTCCCCGTCCCGGCAGGGTGCCGGCACAGGAATTCTGGTCCCCTGAAGCTTGATGGCGATGGCGGCGGAGATCGGAATCGCGTCTGGAGAAAAGGGGTCCGGAATCAGGGTTTCCGCGACTCGGTGTAAATATATGCCAAAGGGGGGCATCAGAGGGGGTCAGGGGTGCCCAGGCGCCCCGCCGGCGCGGCCAGGGGGGGCCGCGTGGGCAGGCCGCCTGGAGCCCCTGTGGGTTCCCTCCGGCCCTACTTTGGCCGCATGGAAGCTTCCGGAACGCTGATTTTTTATATATTTTTCCCGGAATTTTTCTGGCAATTTACGTAATGGGAAAACCTGAAATACAAAAACAGCAGAAAACAGAAACTGGCACTGGGGTGCACTGAGTTAATAGGTTAGTCCAAATATGATCAAAAGTGTATGGAAGTGTATAAATAACATAGCAATATCACACAAAAGAGGCATGGAGCAAGCAGAAATTATAGATACGTTTTGGACGTATCAAAACCCGAATGTTGTTCGGAGTCCCGGATGAGATCCCGGACGTCACGAGGAGTTCCGGAATGGTCCGGAGGTAAAGAACTATATATAGGAAGTCCAGTTTCGGCCATCGGGTGAACTCCGGGGGTCACCGGGAGTGTCCCGGGACCACCGGAGGGGTCCCGGGGGTCCACCGGGTGGGGCCACCCATCCCGGTGGGTCCCCTAGGCCGCAAGGGGAAGGGGGCCAGCCCCTGGTGGGCTGGCGCACCCATATGGCCCCCCTCCATGCGCCTAGGGTTGAAACCCTAGGGGGAGGGGGCGCCCCCTATGCCTTGGGGGGCAAGTTTCCCCCCTTGGCCGCCGCCCCACCCTGGAGATCTGATCTCCCAGGGCCGGCGCCCCCCCTGGCCCCTATATATAGTGGGGGGGAGAGGGCAGCCGCACCCCAAGCCTCTGGCGCCTCTCCCCCCTCCCATCACACTTCCTACTCCTTACGCAGGGCGCCGGCGAAGCCCTGCAGGATTTCCTGTTGCATCCACTACCACGTCGTCGTGCTGCTGGATCTCCGACAACCTCTCCTCTGCCCTTGCTGGATCAAGAAGGAGGAGACGTCGCTGTACGGTACGTGTGTTGAACGCGGAGGTGCCGTCCGTTCGGCGCTGGGATCATCGGTGACGAAGAACGCGAAGAGTACGACTACTTCATCCACGTTCCTTTGAACGCTTCCGCACGCGATCTACAAAGGGTATGTAGATGCACTCCATTATGCTCGTTGCTAGATGACTCCTTAGATTGATCTTGGTGAAGCGTACGAAAATTTTTGAATTCTGCTACGTTCCCCAACAGTGGCATCTGAGCTAGGTCTTTGCGTAGCATCTTGCACGAGTAGAATACAAACAAGTTGTGGGCGTTGAGTTTGCTCAATTTTCTTGCCGTCACTAGTCCAATCTTGATTCGGCGGCATTGTGGGATGAAGCGGCCCGGACCGACCTTACACGTACGCTTACGTGAGACTGGTTCCACCGACAGACATGCACTAGATGCATAAGGTGGCTGGCGGGTGTCTGTCTCTCCCACTTTAGTCGGATCGAATTCGATGAACAGGGTCCTTATGAAGGGTAAATAGAAATTGACAAATCACGTTGTGGTTTTGGCGTAGGTAAGAAACGTTCTTACTAGAAAACCTATAGAAGCCACGTAAAAAACTTGCAACAACAATTAGAGGTCGTCTAACTTGTTCTTGCAGCATGTGCTATGTGATATGGTATGGCCAAGAAGATGTGATGAATGGTATATGTGATGTATGAGATTGATCATGTTCTTGTAATAGTGAATCACGACTTGCATGTCGATGATAATGACAACCGGCAGGAGCCATAGGAGTTGTCTTAATTATTGTATGACCTGCGTGTCACTGAATAACGCCATGTAATTATTTTATTTTATTGCTAAACGTTAGCCATGGTAGTAGAAGTAATAGTTGGCATGACGACTTCATGAAGACACGATGATGGAGATCATGATGATGGAGATCATGGTGTCGAGCCGGTGACAAAGATGATCATGGTGCCCCGAAGATGGAGATCGAAGGAGCAAGATGATATTGGCCATATCATGTCACTTTAATTGATTGCATGTGATGTTTATCATGTTTATGCATCTTGTTTACTTAGAACGACGGTAGTAAATAAGATGATCTCTCACTAAAAATTTCAAGAATTGTGTTCCCCCTAACTGTGCACCGTTGCTAAGGATAGTTGTTCCGAAGCACCACGTGATGATCGGGTGTGATAGGTTCTAACGTTCGCATACAACGGGTGTAAGCCATATTTACACACGCAATACACTTAGGGTTCACTTGACGAGCCTAACATGTACAGACATGGCCTCGAAACACGGAAGACCGAAAGGTCGAACATGAGTCGTATAGAAGATACGATCAACATAAAGATGTTCACCGTTGATAACTAGTCCGTCTCACGTGATGATCGGACACGGGCTAGTTGATTCGGATCATGTACCACTTAGATGACTAGAGAGATGTCAATATGAGTGGGAGTTCATTAAAATTTGATTAAGATGAACTTAATTATCATGAACTTAGTCTAAATTCTTTACAATATGTCTTGTAGATCAAATGGCCCACGCTCATTTCACCCTCAACTTCAACGCGTTCCTAGAGAAATCCAAGCTGAAAGACGATGGTAGCAACTATACGGACTGGGTCCGTAACCTGAGGATCATCCTCATAGCTGCCTAGAAAACTTATGTCCTAGAAGCACCGCTAGGTGACGCTCCCGCCCCGGCAAACCAAGATGTTATGAACGCTTGGCAGTCACGTTGTGATGATTACTCCCTGGTTCAGTGCGGCATGCTCTACAGCTTAGAATCGGGGCTCCAAAAGCGTTTTGAGCACCACGGGGCATATGAGATGTTCCAAGAGCTGAAAATGGTTTTCCAGGCTCATGCCCGAGTTGAGAGATATGATGTCTCCAATGCATTCTAGAGCTGTAAGATGGAGGAAAACAGTTCTGTCAGTGAGCACATCCTCAAGATTTCTGGGTTGCACAACCGCTTGTATCAGTTGGGAATGAATCTCCCGGACGAAGCGGTTGTTGACAGAATCCTCCAGTCGCTCCCACCAAGCTACAAGAGCTTCGTGTTGAACTTCAATATGCAGGGGATGGAGAAGTCCATTCCCGAGGTGTATTCAATGCTGAAATCAGCGGAGGTGGAGATCAAGAAAGAGCATCAAGTGTTGATGGTCAATAAAACCACTAAGTTCAAGAAGGGCAAGGGTAAGAAGAACTTCAAGAAGGACGTCAAGGGAGTTGCCGCGCCCGGTAAACCAGTTGCCAGGAAGAAGCAAAAGTATGGACCCAAGCCTGAGACTGAGTGCTTTTATTGCAAGGGAACGGGTCACTGGAAGCGAAACTGCCCCAAATACTTAGCGGACAAGAAGGCCGGCAACGTCAAAGGTATATGTGATATACATGTTATTGATGTGTACCTTACCAGCGCTCGTAGTAGCTCCTGGGTATTTGATACCGGTGCAGTTGCTCATATTTGTAACTCTAAACAGGAGTTGCGGAATAAGCGGAGACTGGCGAAGGACGAGGTGACGATGCGCGTCGGGAATGGTTCCAAGGTCGATGTGGTCGCCGTCGGCACGCTGCCTCTACATCTACCCTCGGGATTAGTTTTAAACCTTAATAATTGTTATTTAGTACCAGCTTTGAGCATGAACATTGTATCTGGATCTCGTTTGATGCGAGATGGCTACTCATTTAAATCCGAGAATAATGGTTGTTCTATTTATTTGAGAGATATGTTTTATGGTCATGCCCCGCTGGTCAATGGTTTATTTTTGATGAATCTTGATCGTGATGATACACATGTTCATAGTGTGAATGCCAAAAGATGTAAAGTTGACAATGATAGTCCCACATACTTGTGGCATTGCCGCCTTGGTCATATTGGTGTCAAACGTATGAAGAAGCTTCATGCTGATGGACTTCTGGAGTCTCTTGATTATGAATCATTTGACACGTGCGAACCATGCCTCTTGGGCAAGATGACCAAGACTCCGTTCTCCGGAACAATGGAGCGAGCAACCAACTTATTGGAAATCATACATACCGATGTGTGCGGTCCAATGAGTGTTGAGGCTCGCGGAGGCTATCGTTATGTTCTCACCCTCACAGATGACTTGAGTAGATATGGGTATATTTACTTGATGAAGCACAAGTCTGAGACCTTTGAAAAGTTCAAGGAATTTCAGAATGAGGTTGAGAATCAACGTGACAGAAAAATAAAGTTCTTGCGATCGGATCGTGGGGGTGAATATTTAAGTCATGAGTTTGGCATGCACCTTAGGAACTGTGGAATTGTTTCACAATTGACACCGCCCGGAACACCTCAGCGTAACGGTGTGTCCGAACATCGAAATCGTACTCTGTTGGACATGGTGCGATCTATGATGTCTCTCACCGATTTACCGCTATCTTTTTGGGGTTATGCTTTAGAGACTGCCACATTCACTTTAAATAGGGCTGCGTCGAAATCCGTTGAGACGACACCATATGAACTTTGGTTTGGCAAGAAACCGAAGCTGTCGTTTCTGAAAGTTTGGGGTTGCGATGCTTATGTCAAGAAACTTCAACCTGAGAAGCTCGAACCCAAATCAGAAAAATGCGTCTTCATAGGATACCCAAAGGAAACGATTGGGTACACCTTCTACCACAGATCCGAAGGCAAAGCC
This sequence comes from Secale cereale, assembly GCA_902687465.1. Classification (NCBI taxonomy): domain Eukaryota; kingdom Viridiplantae; phylum Streptophyta; class Magnoliopsida; order Poales; family Poaceae; genus Secale; species Secale cereale. The sequence continues at coordinate 886,736,581 of LR738712.1, read as the reverse complement.
TTTGTTGGCAAGAATGGATCCTTTCTGGAGAAAGAGTTTCTCTCGAAAGAAGTGAGTGGAAGGAAAGTAGAACTTGATGAGGTGACAGTCACCCCTCCCGAACCGGAAAGTAGCGCAGCGCAGGAAATTGTTCCTGAGGTGCCTGCACCGACAAGGGAGGAAGTTAATGATGATGATCATGAAGAAACAGATCAAGTTACTACAGAACTTCGAAGGCCCACAAGGGCACGTTCCGCACCAGAGTGGTACGGCAACCCTGTCATGGAAATCATGTTGTTAGACAACGGTGAACCTTCGAACTATGAAGAAGCGATGGCGGGCCCGGATTCCAATAAATGGCTTGGAGCCATGAAATCCGAGATTGAATCCATGTATGAAAACAAAGTATGGACTTTGGTGGACTTGCCTGATGATAGGCACACCATAGAAAACAAATGGATATTTAAGAAGAAGACAGACGCGGATGGTAATGTGACCATCTATAAGGCTCGGCTTGTCGCTAAGGGTTATCGACAAGTTCAAGGGATTGACTACGACGAGACTTTCTCTCCCGTAGCGATGCTGAAGTCAGTCAGAATCATGTTAGCAATTGCCGCATTCTATGATTATGAGATATGGCAAATGGACGTCAAAACGGCATTCCTTGATGGCTTCCTCAAGGAAGAGCTGTATATGATGCAGCCGGAAGGTTTTGTCGATCCAGAAAAAGCTAACAAGGTATGCAAGCTCCAGCGCTCGATCTACGGGCTGGTGCAAGCATCTCGGAGTTGGAATATTCGCTTTAATGATGTGATCAAAGCGTTTGGCTTTATACAGACTTGGGGAGAAGCCTGTATCTACAAGAAAGTGAGTGGGAGCTCTGTAGCATTTCTCATATTATATGTGGATGACATATTGCTGCTAGGTGGCTTCTCACCCCTCGTTGGTTACCCCAAGTGGAAGGTTTGAGATGCAGTGTAGCAGAAGTTTTCCCTTGGCAATACCAAGGATCGTTTTCCCTGAGACTCCCAGTTTCAACAAGAAGGTGTCAACTGCTAACGGCGCCAGATATTAGCAATCAACGTGGACCTGCACACAGATACAAATAACTTTGCTCCCAACGAGTACAGAGAGGTTGTCAATCCCTCCGGCCTTGTAGTTTACAAAGGATCAAACGCAAGTGATAATAGTGATAGGTATAATTGCAATAGTAAGTAAAATGCGGAAAAGTAAATAGCGGATGTGATCAATGATGGTAATATGGACCGGAGTCTCATGATGTTCACTAGTGATGTCTCTCTCCCAAAAGACGATAAAACAGCTATGTGAGGTAAACGAATTACAGCTGGGCAATTGACAGGACCATGTGCGCAAACCAATGCTGACTAAGTTGCAAGAAAGGTTGAGGTTCAAAGCATGGGCGGTACGCCGAGGTAAGTAGACCGAAATCCATCTGCATCTACTACTAATCATCCACCTTGAGATATCTATCCAGAACATCTCGCTGGTATTAAGTTGCGAGTCCCACCCATAGTGTAAACTCAAAGCAACAGACAACTGCAATGAAAGAACTTTGCGTAAAGTAAACAATCCTTGCACCCGCAGGCACAAGCACCGTTGTTTTCCCCCTTGTGGCAACAACACATCACCTAGACTCATGTTTCTGTCACTCAAGCTAGTCATCGAGGGGCATGAACCCACAATCAAGCATAACGTTCCCTCTTGGAGTCACTACCTACTACTTGGCCAAAGCAATAAGTAACAACGGAGAACATGCAAGAATTACTTACGAACATAAATATAAAAGAGGTGAATCAAATATATTACTCAAACACAATCTGAACATAATCTCATAATCCATCGGATCCCAGCAAACTCATCATAGCAACAGCATAAGGATTACATATGTGCCTCGATCATGTAGGGCAGCTCACGAGGACTAATTAGTGAAGCACAAGAACGGGAGGAGAACATCACATAGCTACTGGTCATGGACCCATGGTCCAAGGGAGACTACTCACAACTCATCCGGGAGGCGTCCATGGTGGTGGAGAAGCTCCCGGTGGTGATCCTCCCCTCCGGCAGGGTGCCGGGAAGAGTTCTCCTGGTGCTCCCGATATTGGAAGCGGTAGCGGCGGCGGAACAGAGATGAGATCGCGAAAAAGAGTTCCCGTCTCGAGGGTTTCGGGAGACGCTTTAAATATATGCCAAAGGGGGGCATCAGCGGAGCCTCGGGGGGCCCAGGCGCCCCCCCGGCGCGGCCCAGGGGGGCGCGTCGCCAGGGCGCCTGGAGCCCTGGTGCCCCCCCCCCCCCGGCTGTACTCCGGGCGCACGGTAGCTTCTGGAACGCTGATTTTTTATATAATTTTTCTGGATTTTTCCTGGCAGTTGTCGTAATGTGAAAACCTAAAATACAGAAACAGCCGAAAACAGAAACTGGCACTGGGGTGCACTGAGTTAATAGGTTAGTCCAAATATGATCAAAAGTGTATGGAAGTGTATAAATACCATAGCAATATCACCCAAAAGAGGCATGGAGCAAGCAGAAATTATAGATATGTTTTGGACGTATCAACATCCCCAAGCTTAATTCCTGCTCGTCCTCGAGTAGGTAAATGATAACAAGAATAATTTATGTGGTGACATGCTATTAACCATATAGGACTTACTCATAGTCATATGACAAAAGCTTACCGAGACAATGAATCTGTAGTAATTAAGTTGCCTCATGAGAAAATCACAAAGGACAGAAAGTTTTACAATATGATATTGAAACATCAAATAGATTTGTAATGAACATGGTGTGCAAATATGATAAAGTGATATCTAGCTTGCCCCTTTAGTGAAGCAAAACATAAATGCAGGGGCACCTCCAAGGTTTAAGTGATGACTAGATACAATGATTTCAGAATAAACGATATCACAATCATGCAAAAGACAATGCTACTTTGGGACAATGCACATTACACTCAGAATGACAATCATGCTCTCAGTAGTTGGTGCTTTAAAAAGAAGGTGGAGACTCTCGAACCGTGGCTTTTGTTGGCAAGGTTGAAAACCCGTAATCGGAAACAAAGACAAAACATGTACCAGAGCTCTTGGTTTTAAAACAGAGGTAATAATTTATTTTTAGATCATGCATGTTTCGTCAACGAATGCTAGCAGATAACTCAATCACTTCTTGAGATGGACAAGTTTCGAGGAACGGCTCCCGAATGAGGACGATCACGTCCTCTTAATCTCCTTTGTTTATCACTGCCAAAGTTTTCTGATTTCTCATGAACAAAGCGTGAAGGAGGGTTTGTTTGTTATATTATCTTTTTGAGCCGGGCGCACTCAATGCCAGTTCCTTCTCGTATTATGGGTTTGCACATTATACATGCAATCCCGGGGTGAAGCTTGTCCAACTTAAAAAGATCATGAATTAACTACTACTTCCTCATGGACTTACAACAGAGGCACAAAATAAGAATGCTTTTTCTTTGAATAATTTTGAAATGGCACATGCAAGTCTCCATTAGGAATGGCAGGTAAATACCATGTAGGAAGGTATGGTGGAATCATATGGCATAACTAGTTTAAAAGGATGTGGATGCACAAGCAGTCAGTCCGCTTAGTACAGGCGAAGGTTAGCAAAAGACTGGGAGCGACCAACTAAGAGAGCAATGACGGTCATAATCATGCAGAGCGACAAAGCAACATTGAATCAGGCATGGAAGTTATATCGCTACTCAGAAATAAAAGATCATCAAGGCTTGACAGACTTTCTTTACAGTCTTAAATATGCGTGAGCATACGCCAAGTCAATCAAAATAAATTCTTGAAGGAAGATATTACTAAACCATACCACATCATAGGCAAACAAATCATGTTGGTACTCCAATAACACATTGGGAATCCCCCAGCTATTTGAGACTAACCATAAGAAAACATGAACTACTAAGCGCCATCGTGCACGTAGCATCTTTATCATAGACATATCAACCAATGCAACGGAAGCAAACTCTCTTAAGAAGATAAGCATGATAACTAAAGAGAGTTCAAGCAACCAACTAAACGAAAGCTCTTTGAAAAGATAAGCATGAAAACTGAGAGCTGAACATGATAGTAGCTATTAAAAGAAAAAGAACACACACAGCAAAGATAGACATGAAAATTCTATGTTATGTTCTAGGTAGAAGTGGAGCGTGTTTCTCTCCCACATAAAGAAAGCTGAGTTCCGACTCGTTATGAAAAGCTAAAGAAAATTAAAAGCAAGACGCTCCGAGCATAGCACATAACACATGAAGTGATTAAAATATAGTGGAACGAAAGACGAACTGATAATGTTGATGGAGAAGGGGATGCACGGGGGCATCCCCAAGCTTAGACGCTTGAGTCTCCTTGAATATTTCTTGGGGTGCATGGGGGCATCCCCAAGCTTGAGCGTTTGACACTCCTGAATCTTTTTATCATCTTCCCTCGCACACTTGAAAACTCCCTTCATACATAACTCATCATAATCTGATTAGCGAGGTTAGTACCCATAATAAAATAATTGTACCTTGCTGGAAATAAAGATATTCTTGAAGGTCTACTGTTTCTCAAGATTGCCAAAAGGTTTTTGCAAAGAAAAGCAAGCTCTAGGTTTGCAAAATGAAGGAAAGGCAAAACAGGACAGAATCTGTGAAAAACAGAACAGCAGGCAGTAATTGACCTGGTCGGGATACTTATGCAACTCAAATCAAAAAACTCAGAACTGACGCATGAAAGACAATTATATAGAGAACGCTGTCGAAAAAATTCAGACCAAAAAGATGATCTGGTGATTTTATACGAATTTTTCTATCCAAGGACAGAATCTGTTTCCTGGACAGCACCTCACAACTTTTGAACTTTCTAGCAATCAGAGGCTATACTTGGCACAAATATGAAAAGCAAAGATACAATGATGATGCTATAGTAGTAAACAACATCAAGACACAACAAAAACAAAATAAAAATTTTATTCATGTGGGCTGCCTCCCAAAAGCGCTTTCTTTTATGCCTTTAAGCTAGGCATAATGCATATAGATCAAGTTTTATCAAGAGTAAAAGAATAGCTAGCCCGTATAACGGACTCAAAAGGTAACTTGATCTTCTTTCGAGGGAAGTGTTCCATCCCTTTCTTGAGAGGAAACTGAAATTTTATATTCCCCTCTTTCATGTCAATGATAGCACCAACGGTGCGCAAAAAGGGACATCCCAAAATAATTGGACACGAAGGATCACATTCAATATCCATAATAGTGAAATCAACGGGAACATAATTGTCATTGACAATGATAAGAACATCGTCGATCCTCCCCAAAGGTTTCTTTATGGAAGAATCAACGAGACGAACACCAAAAGAACAAGAATCAAAAGGTTTCAATTTAAGCATATCATATATTCTTTTGGGCATAACAGAGGTACTAGCTCCAACATCACATAATGCATAGCAAGAGAAGTCATTCAATTTAATTTTTATCATAGGATCCCAACCATCTTCTAGCTTTCTAGGTATGGAGGCTTCTACTCTAAGTTTCTCCTCCCTAGCTTTGATGAGAGCATTAGTGATATGCTCTGTGAAGGCAAGGTTAAGCGTGCTAGTGCGGGGGTCTCTAGACATCTTGTGAAGGAAATCAATAACTTTGGTAAGAGTGCAATTATCAAAATCAAGGTCACTAGCATCAAGTAAAGTGGTAGTGGTGTCCTTTAGGTTCACTTGTTTGGTAGTTTCTATAGTCATAGCATCACCATTAATAGGTCCAATGGGACCAGGAGTGCATTGGGTGCTAAGAGTTTGGATATCCTCAACAACTTGGATAGTAGCAACAGTGTGGTGGGTAGGAAGGCTCTTAATTCTATCTTCTTCCTCCCTTTCTCTAGCCCATCTCTCTTTAAGTTTAGCCATCATCCTAATATTTTCATTAATTTGCACTTGAATAGCATTAATAGGAGTGACCTTCCTCTCCTCAAGAGGAGAAGTTCTAATTTTAAGCAATTCTACCTCATTGACTAAATTGTCTACCTTTGAAGAGAGATCACCTAGTTTGTTTAGTTTTTCTTCTACACTATTATTAAAAGCTTTTTGGGTAGTGATGAAATCTTTAAGCATAATCTCTAGTTCAGTAGTGGAGTTCCTGGTGCTAGGATAAGCATTGTTGTTCCCATAAGAATTAGAGGGGAACGGTCTAGGATTGCTACCAAAATTACTCCTATAAGCATTGTTATTAAAATTGTTTCTAGAGATAAAGTTCACATCTACTTGTTCTTGAGCAATCAAAGAATTTAAAGGAACATCACAAGGATCAACAGAAGATTGCTTCGAAAGTAGAGACATGATCAAGTCAACTTTTTCATTTAGGGAGGAAATCTCCTCGACAGAGTTTACCTTCCTACCTGTTGGAGCGCGTTCGGTGTGCCATTGGGAATAGTTGGTCATCATCTCATCGAGAAGCTTCGTGGCAGCACCAAGTGTAGTTGACATAAAGGTTCCTCCCACGGCCGAATCTAACAAGTTCCGCGAGGTAAAGTTCAAGCCTGCATAAAAAGTTTGGATAACCATCCAAGTAGTCAAACCATGAGTAGGGCAGTTCTTGATAAGAGATTTCATACGTTCCCAAGCTTGGGCAACGTGTTCATTATCCAATTGTTTAAAATTCATTATGTTACTTCTTAGTTGGATAATTTTAGCAGGTGGATAGTATTTTCCAATAAAAGCATCTTTGCACTTGTCCCATGAATCTATGATGTTTCTAGGCAAAGACTGAAACCAAATTTTCGCTCCTCCTCTCAAAGAGAAAGGAAAAAGATTAAGCTTAACAATATTACCATCTATTTCTTGGTACTTTTGCATATCACAAAGTTTAACAAAATTGTTTAAGTGTAAAGCAGCATCATCTCCAGCACCGGAGAATTGATCTTTCATGACTAAGTTCAGTAAAGCAGGTTTAATTTCATATGAAGGTGCTGAAGTGGCAGGTGTAGTGATAGGTGTGCAGATAAAGTCATCGTTGTTGTGACTAGTGAAGTCACACAACTTGGTGTTCTCGGTGGAACCCATAGTAGCAAGCAAGCAAGATAACTATTTTTGTGATTTTCGATAAAAGATACTAAAGCAAAACTGAAAGGTAAACTAACAAGACTAAAAGCAAAGATAAAAGATAGCGTGCAACTCCCCTATCCTGAAGAGTGGAGTCCCCGGCAACGGCGCCAGAAATTGCTTTGCTAGGTGGCTTCTCACCCCTCATTGGTTACCCCAAGTGGAAGGTTTGAGATGCAGTGTAGCAGAAGTTTTCCCTTGGCAATACCAAGGATCGTTTTCCCTGAGACTCCCAGTTTCAACAAGAAGGTGTCAACTGCTAACGGTGCCAGATATTAGCAATCAACATGGACCTGCACACAGATACAAATAACTTTGCTCCCAACGAGTACAGAGAGGTTGTCAATCCCTCCGGCCTTGTAGTTTACAAAGGATCAAACGCAAGTGATAATAGTGATAGGTATAATTGCAATAGTAAGTAAAATGCGGAAAAGTAAATAGCGGATGTGATCAATGATGGTAATATGGACCGGAGTCTCATGATGTTCACTAGTGATGTCTCTCTCCCAAAAGAGGATAAAACATCTATGTGAGGTAAACGAATTATAGCTGGGCAATTGACAGGACCATGTGCGCAAACCAATGCTGACTAAATTGCAAGAAAGGTTGAGGTTCAAAGCATGGGCGGTACGCCGAGGTAAGTAGACTGAAATCCATCTTCATCTACTACTAATCATCCACCTTGAGATATCTATCCAGAACATCTCGCTGGTATTAAGTTGCGAGTCCCACCCATAGTGTAAACTCAAAGCAACAGACAACTGCATTAAAAGAACTTTGCGTAAAGTAAACAATCCTTGCACCCGCGGGCACAAGCACCGTTGTTTTCCCCCTTGTGGCAACAGCACATCCCCTAGACTCATGTTTCTGTCACTCAAGCTAGTCATCGAGGGGCATGAACCCACAATCAAGCATAACGTTCCCTCTTGGAGTCACTACCTACTACTTGGCCAAAGCAATAAGTAACAACGGAGAACATGCAAGAATTACTTACGAACATAAATATAAAAGAGGTGAATCAAATATATTACTCAAACACAATCTGAACATAATCTTATAATCCATCGGATCCCAGCAAACTCATCATAGCAACAGCATAAGGATTACATATGTGCCTCGATCATGTAGGGCAGCTCACGAGGACTAATTAGTGAAGCACAAGAACGGGAGGAGAACATCACATAGCTACTGGTCATGGACCCATGGTCCAAGGGAGACTACTCACAACTCATCCGGGAGGCGTCCATGGTGGTGGAGAAGCTCCCGGTGTTGATCCTCCCCTCCGGCAGGGTGCCGGGAAGAGTTCTCCTGGTGCTCCCGATCTTGGAAGCGGCGGCGGCGGCGGAACAGAGATGAGATCGCGAAAAAGAGTTCCTGTCTCGAGGGTTTCGGGAGACGCTTTAAATATATGCCAAAGGGGGGCATCAGCGGAGCCTCGGGGGGCCCAGGCGCCCCCCCCCC